>WAAB01023933.1:158844-183359 GCA_013389865.1 Piaya cayana | reverse complement strand
TATGATTCTATGATTTAATTGCTAAAGACAAAGAAGAATTTCTTGCTCCCAGTGACTGATGGCAGCAAGCATTGTTTGCTCAGTAAAACATCTCCCTAACCATGTCCTGAGACCCAATATGCAGGCAGGCTCAAAACATATAATGAGTGATATTTGATGGGGGTCAGTTTCCACAAGATTGACCTCAAACAGCACCACATACACTGGACATGTTATTAAAGTTCATGGTAGCGATGTTGCTGTACAGACATGGACGCAACAGGATGAAAGCTGCAAGAGAACATGACCAATAGCTCAGCACTCAGCTGATGGATCCTTAAAATAACTAAACACCAGACTAAAACCAAAATTAAAATTAGTTAGTATCGCTGAGACACCTGGCCTGACCAAATTTTTAAAGGCAACACAGTAACGTACCCATACCTGAAGTATCAAATTATTTTAAAGATTATTAACAGTTGTAAACTGGCAGAGTTTCTTTCATGTTTCTCAGATGACCTTGAAAAGTGCAGTGGATTAGAGTCGTAACTACATCCACATTTACCTTTAATCTACTGCTGAAATACAACTTCAGCAAAGATTCAGGGGATTGTAACTGAGGTGGGAGCCATGTTCTTGAAACCAGAAGAGCTGAGAGGTGTTTGGACCATGGTCAGCAGAACAAAGACATACCTAAACTGGTAAAGGAATGTCTTGCAGGGGTCTTGAATATTTGAAACAGCATCTGCTAGGGGATGAAGCCATCAGAGTAAGAAATAACCTGTCTTCTAAAAAAACCAAAGGAGACTATTGGTTATTGCCACTGGCAATGAGACAGCATTTACAGAGAAAGACTGTTGGCAGTCCCACAATGCCTTCAGTGTATGCTATTGAAACACTACAATTTATATGTCTGTTGAAAAAAACTATGAAAACCTGATTTCCTACCCATAGCAGACTGTTAGCATAGACACACAGAATTGGAACAAAAATAGAGTCCTCAGTGTATTGCAAAACCCCCAAAACGCAAGATGATAGAAGACATCAGCCAAGGTGAACTCTGGTTTCTAGGTGGAGCACAGAAGACAGGTTTTATAAGATCCTTGTTCAAGAGTCTGGGAAAGACAGCAGATAAAATGCTTCATATCCCTGTTAAGAACAGCAAAATGCATGTCTAAGAGCAACCTTCAATTCTTTTCTAGTTCATACACGATTATTAGACCAGCTGATAGAGACTTGCAGGTCCTGGAGTGCACAAAAGTAACTGAATTCCACATTTGCCCTTTGTCTCCTATGCTGCAAGTAATATGAGACAGTTCTTAAAAAAAGAACAAGAAAGAATGAAGATCAAAGTTGATGACTTAAGTGTCCTCATCCTTTCCATGAAGATCAAGTCGTTCAGCAATTGATATTAAACACCCCAACAATAACTTGGACATAACTACCAAGAAACGTAGCACTTGCAGGTTTATTTGAGAGAGAAACAAAGACTCAATGTGTTTCATCATAAGTCACTAACACATGTACAATAACTGCAATAACTCTACACAAATTAAGCCTATGAGCAAAATTTAAGAGGCATTTGTCTCCTATTTAGCTACAGTGTCCACTACTCGATGTACAGCTGTTTTTTCTTCTTCTTCTTCTTCTAGCACATAACAAAGCCTCCATCCTCTCAACAGTCACTTAACATTAGTTAAGTGGTGAACTGGATCATCCACAGGGTGGGCTGGGTTGCAGAGGGTATGCAGAGGGTGGAACTTGAGAAGATGGGGCAACAGCTGCTCTTCCAGATGTGGTTTTGCTATTGCACCTGCCGTGGAAAGCTCTTCCCAGCAGCACATCACAGCCTTGTCACATCTTGGTGAGCAAGATCCTCACAGAGCAGAATCCTGTCATCTTCCAGTGAGATCTAGGTCCTACACTTGCTCTGTGGGGCTGTGAACTTTCCATCACTCCTTGTGTGCCAAGTACCACTGATAGGGTGCAACTGGAGATGTGTGGGAGCCACTAGCAGGACAAGTGCTCAGATGAGCCCTGCTAAAAAGGTAGTACTTTTCTCTGAATTCTCCCTTCATGTGACTTGTCACTGCCCCTTTCCAAATCACACCAGAACATGAGAGTATCTCAGTCTTTGCCAAAGAAGATACCTTCGATAACCAAAGTAGTTGATTAGGGCAAGTTCCTCTCATATTTATTAAAGCAATAAAAATGCTGGAGATCCCCATCAAATGAAGACCACATTGCACTACACCATGCAAAAATACATCTACCAGCCAGAATCTCTTCCATTATAAGTATAAAATCATTTTTCATACACACAGACCTGAATGCTTGGCAACAATGCGTATGGTGAAGTAAAAGGCACAATATCAAGGAGCACAATGGAAATAATAGATTCCTTCTTGGAAGAAAGAGTGTGCAGCGTTTCTAGTAAGACTGATTGCAAAAGATCAAAAATTGTTGACATGGAGTCAATCCTGTTTCTTGCAGTGCTGGGCTTCATCTCCTCCTCTTCCTCCCATGAATGTTGTTGGACTGGGCAATGCACAGTCAGCAGGATAGCCTGCCCTCTCGTTGGCAGCTGGAATTACAGCCTGCTCTTGAGCACGGCAAAATAAAGGTGATCCAGTTAGCTGCAGAGTTTCTTATGCTGCATTTAGTGGAGGCCAGAAAAGTGCTCAGGGATGGGTGGTGCACTAACCAACTTCTCATGACACGTTGGTCTCTCGTATATGCCAGGATGTCCTTCCTTGCTGCAGAAGCTGATGGGAGTAGAAGGGTGCTCACCTTTATCCAGAATCCATCCATTAGATGGATGCATCTGTTTAAGGATATCTACCTGAAAATTGTTTTCTATTCTCCCTCAGTTTTGTTTAAGCCATCTCCCTCACCTTGTGCCTTCAAGTACTTTCTTAAAATTAAAACTTCACAATGTATTTTTAACAATAGGAGCTGAAAACTGAAATGGCCAAGCTAAGTTAAGTGTACATGGCGAGAAGGGGAAAGAAAATAAATTTCCTACCCTTCCTCCCATCTGTTATCTGTACAGCTTTGTTATTACGTAAAGCACTGAGCACCCTGTAAAACCTACATTACATGCACAGTAACAGTCAGAATATTTAGAATATAGTTATAGTTCAGATAGGTGTGTTTTTTCAAGTGTTGCTTATAGCACTAAAAATACTTCTATTATTAAAACACCTAGGCAGTAATGCAGATCACAAGTCCTCAGTGGCTCTGCTAAATGAAAGAGAAACAGGAGAAGTCCTTGAGAAAAACCTTTTGGAGATCTTGCTACCTTTCCCTGAATTCATTTGGGCATATAAATGGTATATCCTTTATCTGTTTAGAAAGGATGAAAACAGCTAGCAAACAAAGTGAAACAAATATTCACAGTATTCTGAATAAAATAAAAAGTAAGAAGTAAAATGCTGGTCAGGGAAAGTATTCAAGCGTGACAGGTAGGCAAGGGATACTGATTTTCATTTTCCCTAAAACCTTATGCATTGCAAAGAAGCAATTGATTTTTCCAATGTATTAAGCTGGGAAATTGTTAGGGTGATTGCAACTGTGAAGCAAATACTTTCTGCTCTGATGAGATTGCCCTCTCTGTAATTACAGTCCGTATCAGTGAGGCATATTTTGCAAACCATTTCAGAATTTCTGTTCTGAAGTCATGAATTTTGTTGTTTACAACACAGTTCAAGCTCCCACAAAGCAGCAGCAGCTCCCCATACCTTTCATCTATGACCACTTAGTTGACCTTCAGGCCAGCAAGTCTTACTCCAACAGCATCTCTTAAGTGACAAGATATGTGGTTCCATGCCTCTCTCAGCAAGCACTGCCCATCAGTGCTGGGGCATGGGGAGCTTTTGGTCCAGTTCCTGAGTGAGTTTGGCTTGTATGGGGCAAACTTCTACACACCTGTATGACCTCCTTGGGCTGCCTCTGTGTGAATAATTTCACCAATGGATATTTAACTAGATAAATGAATAAAAATCAACTTCAAGACAAGCATATATTTAAAGGCTAATTACCAGGTGTGTCTCACAATTGCAACATCTCTGCAATAAAATCTCTGAAAACTGGTTCATGCTCACATTTTTAAAAGAACACCATCCAGTATTAAGTCAAAAGTCTTATAAATCTAAACACGGTACTTTTATCAGCCAACTATATAAAACATTCAAGTTTGGAATCAGGTCTGGTTTACAAAAACTAGTTTTCATTGTTCTGTATTGATAAGTAAAAATTATATTTGTAGAAGATAGTTGCTTTGAAACCCTATGACATTTTTCTGTCTTTTAGCCTTACAACCAATGTCAGTCTGGCAAGTCTATAATTAGCAGTTCATCACACCCTCTGAATTCTGGCATGGGCTTGATATTTACCCAGTCTTCTGGAATGTATTTCTGATTCCAAGGTGTTTTCAGAACATCTTTAATTGCTATGTGTTGAAAGTTGTGTATGGCTGTCCTAGGATGCAAGAACAATTCTTGCCCTGTTCTGAATAAGAATAATCTTTAAAGCTATTTCTGCCTGTTTTGCATCACTGATATCGGTTTTGCCTGCTGTTTCTAGTAATGGGCCTAAAACATCATCATTGTTCCCAACAATTGAATGCTTTCCCACCTTTTTAATATCTGATTTTACAAGAGAAAATCTATGTTCTTCTAAAATAATGTTTTCTTTTCCAAAAAACCCTGAAAATACCGATCATCTGTCCTCTGATTTTGCCTTCACCATGAAGGGTCAGAACCAGGGCTGAAGCTGACTGGCTCACCAAGTGGCAAATGTCCATAGGAGGTTGTGGAGTGCTTGGCAGGTGGTTGTCTTCTCAGTGGCCCTGTCCTGGAGAGGACAAGCAGGCTGGAGTAAAAACTATCCATGAACAGTGCAAAGTCTATGGCCACCTATCATGGATTTCCCCTGGGTTTTGCAGAGGACTGTGTGTGAGCAGTCACACATTTTCCTTCCCAGCCCCTCTTAAATTTGACCTCTTCTGTTCCCAGCCTGCCCAGCCTCATCTCTTCCTATTCCCAGCTCCTTCTTGAACCTCAGCCTCCTGCATTTTCTCACCCAAGCTAAATCTCCCCTCACTTCCCCCATTCTCTCCTTCCCCTCTCCTTGTCCCAAATTGCTCCCACATGTCTCCAAGTTCTAGTTCCAATCTTTCCTATATTTAAAACAAACAACTTCTCTCTCCTTACTACTACCAGCCAGAAAAAGAGGGATATTGAGAGGCCAGGAAAACAAGACCCACGGCTGTGGTAGCCCGGAGACGCAATTACACATTTGAGAAGAAATGGTGTCCAGCTCAGACAGACTGCAAGGTATTTAGCTCACAGCTGCAGCAGAGATCTACAAAGCATATCTTAACTGCATGTTTTTCCCCCTAAAAGCTTCGCAACTTGGCCATATTTGGGTTCATTTTTCTGGAGACACAAAATATACAAGAGTCATCTACAGTTAAGTTTCACATCTCTCCAATAAATTGTGGGGGCCAACTAGAGTTCCTAAATGAAAGACAGAAATTAATATCATCAAAACAATACATATTTTCTAGCCACATTCTTGGAAGAGACAGAACTTTATTTATGCACTTAAATTTCAGCTAGATGAGCAGATGCCCAGCTGGGAAAATTCATTTCCAATTGTTACCATTGTGCAAAGTTAAAAGTAACAGGAGCTCATCATGGAAAGCACTGGACAAGCAACAATAGATAGTGCCACTATTAATATACATCATCTTGTTTTTAGATTTCCTACCAAATCTTTATTAAATATGCAAGGGACTTCTTAACTTGTATTTTCCACTGCCTTTGCATGGGACTTTTGACTGAACACTCTGGGGAATCGACGAGAATAAACGGCACAAATAAAGTGCAAATCAAATACTGAGATGCATACAAACTGAGGACCTTTTGGAAGCAGCTTTATAGTAACAGAGAGGATGTTATGAAACAGGGCTTACTGATAACAAAATATTTAAAGAAGAGAGAAAATGCAGCAGAAAGTAAAGGGAAGTAAATCTTCAGTATCTTTTAGTTGAGTTTATATATCACTCCCAACTATGGCAAATGAGAATCTATTTTAATGCATAGGAAAAAAAGAATGATAATGAGAATACTTCAAGAAAATTAACGAAAAGAGTAAACAAGGAATAGGAAATACAAGGAACTTGTAGAAATTATCAGTGTGGGACAAAGCATTATACCATAAGATTTATACTATAGTAATTACACAAGGGAACAGAAATCCAGCAGTGAGAAGAAAAGAAGAGGTGGAAAGTTTGCTTTCTAGGTTCCAGTAATCACTAAGTAATAAGAGTATTAAGTGGCAGCAGATGTGCACTGATACAGCTCTCACATTCCCAAGTGCATTAAAGCTGGGCTCCTTTGGCCAACTGAGAATTGCACGAGTCATGGCCAACTGCAGCCCTCGCCCCATTTTGCGAAAGTTGCACATTCCCTCTTTCCCAAAGCCTAAACAACAGCAGCAACAAAACCTCACACAATGTCACTGATTTCCACTGGACTGGAGGCTGGCTGGTGTTGTGTTCATCTACAAGAAGGGTCACAGGAAGGATCCAGAGAACTACAGGCCTGTCAGTCTGACCTCAGAGCTGGGGAAAGTCATGGAACAGGTGATCTTGAGTGCTATCATGAAGCATATGCAGGAGAACTGGGTGATCAGGCCCAGTCAACATGGGTTCACAAAAGGCAGGTCTTGCCAAACTACCTCCTCCCGCAGTCTGAACTACCAATGAATATAGATGTAGACTGGCTATTCAGAAATATCAGATTATATGCGTGTTATTCTGCCTCCCTCTGTAAAATTGCTTCTTAAATGAATTAGAAATACAAGGCTAGATCTGAAGCGCCTTTTCAGGCAGCCACAATCTCAGGAATACTCACCAGGTTGCTCTTGTCCTGGTTTTATGTACTATATTTATCTACCTTAGGAATTTAGCTATCGTTTTACTTCGTCCCACACCATAATATCTGAGTTCTTGACAGCTTCTCAGTGAGGATGGGAAATCTGAATATACAAAGATGAATCTGGAAGAGCAAGGCCAAGATAATGTAACAGGAGCCCTTAAGCAGGAATTAGGCAATAATTTCTGTTTCATTCCATCTACTCTGAAATTATATGTCCAAAGACACAGAAAAAGCAGCAGAACCCACCTCTGGGATGTCCCACCCTAATGTTGTAATGACCAGCTTCTCTTAAAGCATATGCAGCTGGTGGCTTCTTGACACCGTATTTCCATATAGACTGACAGTGTTTGAGACTGCTCAGCTTCAGGAATTTTTGGGAAGAAAACTCTCATGAAAGAGTGTCAGTTTGTGAAAACCAGAACCTTTTCCTCATGAAAGAAAAACAAAAGTGTGGCAAGAAGAAAATTTGCAATTTAGACTGCCTCAGAACAGCTAGACTGAAGATTTTTAATAACTCCACTTGGAACAACAGTTGGGACTCTACTCTATTCTGCCTGAGTCAGAAGCAGGAAATTGCACCCTATCTCCATCATCATAAATGAGAATATATCCTGTATTGATGAGCATCTTACATTGGCATAGATATGTCTGAAAGTAAATTCTCTTCTTCACAGAAGGAGAAAGCTCTTTGCTGCCCAACTCTAGTGTGGCCACTCAGTAAGACCTGCAAATCCCACTCAGGGATGGAAGTCATTTGGCTTGGGCTGGCTGCTGCTGTAGCTGGGTGACTGCAGGCACTTAAGCTATTCTTAGCACTTTAGCACTTCTATTCAAGGTCAGTTCAGTGCATCTGCATTGCACTCTTGGATCTGAATGCAGGGTAGGCATATGCTCCAAAACTGGGTCATAGCAAGATGATGAAAGCTAAATCATATAGCAATTATGCTCAGGAACTAATCTGTTGCATTAAGACTCTCAGTGCCCTTTGATACTTGGTATGAGAATCTTTAAACATGAAAAGGAGGTATTCAAGTATAATAGCAAAGGATGTGCAATACTAGTTTGAAGAGATGGTTTTTACAGTCCCAGAGGGATTATTTTCAGGTAAAGCTTTAGGAAACTATTCAGTCTGCAGCTATTAGGAAAGGGCAGTGTCTAGTTTGAAAAAAACCCCACCCATATATATGTATATAATAACTGGGGACAAGTCTGTAGTGCTGCCTTGTTTTGCTGAACATGTCTATACAGATCAGACCCTTTGCCAAGCTGCTGCTTACGAGGACTGCAAAACTTCACCTGATATCAAGTGGTGCTCTGCCACTACTTGGCTACTCCAGCAACACAAGGATGTGATAGTTCACAATGTCCCTTCCCACTCTTACAACTCCTTTCTTAGTGCACTTCCACCTCCAGAGCTCTCAAGGTGGGTAGTGTCCCACCCTTTCCCAGCAGCATGAACTTCTACAAGCTGAACACTTTCTCCAGAAGAGAGTGGTTGGAGAGCAGGGCTTTTAATCTGGCAGAACAGCAGGGCACAGTTCATAGCATACAAACAGGGAGGCATTAGAGATAGCAGTTTAGCTCTGAGTCATTACTGCCAAAACACATGGACACAATGTTTAACATTTGTATTTCCATAATATTTAATTCCACTGTCTGGGCCTTTTATCAGTAGTGTAGATTATGAATACAGATAGAGTCAGAACAATAGAAATGTAAGCCCTGGTACTGATAATCTCTTGCTAACTTTTAACAGAGACAGCAACGTAGCATTTAATTCCTCAATGAAAATGACTCAGAACCCACTTGTTCCAAACGAGGCAGTTTAAAAGATCTAATAGAAATAGATGTTCCAACGTTCAGCATCTTGTAAAAGCTGATTTATGTGCATGGTTGGTTATAGCCAAATGCCTTAAAATTTTAAAATGCTGGCAGAAATTTGGCATTTTAAAAGCAGTCATCATCTATCATTCTTTGGATGCTTGAATCTATATATTTTTAACAAGTCTTATTATTACAAAGTTATGAAGTGGGACTAATTAGGCTCTTCTTTACATGTTACTATTCATAAAAATTTCCTTTAACTACCAATTGTCGGATGCTTTGAGAAAAACACCCAGTTTTTGTCTGCATCCAGTGGAAATATCAGGTAGACACAAGCAAGAAATAGAGAAAATAATATACTATTGCTGGCCAGAATCAACAACATTGCTTCCAGCTCAGAGACCTAGAACATAATTTCTACATTCCTGTCTATACAAAAGATAACCGTGTTTTAAGAAACCTCATTAATAAAGAATATAATTCCTTTTGTGGTTTGTGAGGGTTTTTTGTACACTACTCTGTAGGATAGGGAAAGGCCAGAAAGCGGTTATTTTAATTATTGTTCAGCAAATTTTTCAAGGTCAAAGACAGCCGTAAACTTGCTTTTTATGATGAACTCCATATTGCACAAAAAGGTTACCTTGAAACTTAAGCTAAAAGAATCCCAGAAGAGATAGTTTCAGTAGTTCACGGATCTCTGAAAACTTCAGTTAACCAAACATGCAAGGCACATAAAATATCTCCCTATTAGGACCAGAAGGAAGTAGTAAAGAGCTTTAAGGACGGAAATTATAAATGTAAAGAGAACTACAAAGCTTAGTCATGAAGTAGAAATTTTGGTAATATTCCATTGCAGTACAATGTGTCTGTGGAAAATTTGCCACACACTACATGAATCTAGTAGTGCCAAAAAGGAAAAGAGTAATTTCAAGACCTTTTGCCTCCCTGTATCTCACATGAGGTTTTCTAACTCTCTGTCTTCCTTAAACCAGTACCGTATGCCAACTCTGCACGCCTCCGATGTGTGGCAACAGATTGGTGTTCGATTACCCTTTGGGAGTCATTATGCAAGTCAGGGGCAAGGAAAGTGGGCTGGTTTGCCCTCTGCGGAATGGAGCTGAGCTGTCGTTTGCCTCCTCTCCTCTAGGGATTAGGATGCTCAGTAAAGCTCTCAAGGTAGAAGCTACAGGACTGAGAAGCAAATAACAGCTTCTGGTGAGGAAGGGTACAGTCCACCTTCAGCCTTACAGCAACTATTGTAGAGGTCTGGCAATATGAGGGGTTTGCCAAAACTGTTTCCCCAGGTATTTCTCATCTACAGTCTCTCAAATCTCATTTAATAGTTCATGAGGAGGAAGAACAGCAAAATTCAAAACTCCAGTGAACATAGAGCAAAGGTGCACCCACGCAATGAAATCTGCTCCTGTGTTTAACGGAAGGCACAGCTAGTGTCACCAAGGGACTGAAAAATTCCAGTTGCTTTCCACCTTTAAAAGCCTGTAATGGTTGCTTGTGGCTGCAGCACTGAAAAGAGCCATTACTATGACAGAATGACTTGAAAAGCAGCTGCTTCCAGTATCAGTGACCGCTTACTCAGTCCTATTTATTCTGCCTTCCCCCTGGAGTTATCTGTGTAGCCATACAGTGAGCCATTCAAGAAAACAGACTGAGGTTTATAGTAGTCTTTTTTTCCTTTCATTTCTGAGGCAAGGAAGTCAGACTGGGTGGTTGTACTGGAGGAGAAGATAGGAAAAACAGTTTAGGGAAGAATAAGAAGCTAGCAGATCGGGTGAGAAAACTTCCACGTGCTTAGCACCTCCACATGCACCAATATTATGTGAGACACCAACACTGCTGGCTGCAATACCTTGTAGCTGCCCTAGAAGATTCAAATTCATTTTGTCAGCAGAATTTGAGATTTTTTCTTATCTGGATTTTTATAACACATTAAAATTTCCAAATGCGTAGTTAAAACTGCATAGCTTAGCATTATGTATACAGGATAGAAAGAAAGAGAGGAGGTGTCTGTTTTGATTGACAACTAATTTAATGTTTCTTGGACCAAAGTCATTGATCCGTAGTAAACATTGCTGCATTTATAATTCATAAGCACAGGGAGTGCCAAGTCCCACTATGGGGACAGAGGTAAGATTGATTAGGTGGCTCAGCTGTAAGTTTCCATATGGTACCGTGCTTTATTCAGGTTGTTTTCTTAAGATTGTTCTTTACTTTGTGTTTTCTTGGTTTGCTGTGTACATTTGTGCCATAAGGAAATTATTACTATGTTTCATTTTAAGCTTGGGTAACCAATTTGTGTTCCCGCACATTGCTTCAAACGTATTTAATCCTTAGTTTTATGTTTGGCTTCAATTTTCCAAGCAATTTTCAGCTTTTATGTTCAAATAAAAAATACTCTTAGAATATTTTCAGCTGGCTGAATCTTGTGTGAGGATTACCTCTGGATGAATGCTGCCCTGTGAGCATTCGCGAGCAGACAGAAAGAAGCATCACATCCCCAGCAGTGAGGATGCTGGATAGGCCATGTAAGGCTTTCTAAGCCATGTTCACCCTTCTTTTCCTTAAAAAAAAAACCATGCAGAAAGTAACAAAAAAGAACAAGTTGATGAGTTTTATTGAAGTGTTTCTGAATTTTAGGAGGTTTACAATTACATGTGGGAGCTACTGCCAGCTGGCAGCTCTAGCTTGTCTCTGGGGCCTCATGTCTGTGGCAGGAGTGACCTCACTAGAACTCCCTCAGCTATCAGCAGGGCTGGATGGGGTGAGCAGTGATGCATGGAGGCAGGGCTATACTTCAACCTCAGAGATCTCCCCTCAGAATAATTCTTACCATGCTTCCAGCCTCCAAAAGCTGAGACCACAACCAGCAGCAAATTGTCCCTTGTAGGCAATGTGTTTGCTGGGAAATCTAAGATGGTTCCTTGTAATGTGTTGGCACTACCAAAATTAGGATTATTCTTGCACTGTATTTGGCATACATAAAAATACATTTCAATATTAAACTATCTCATATGTGTAGCATATATATGACAGCAATAAAATCTCAGAACTGAGAAACTTGAGCAGTAGCCGGATCAGAGCAAAGCTTGACCTTTTCTCAAGCCGCATTTGAACTCGATTTATTCTTTTTTTCCTATTAAGTCTTTTCTGAACTTGAACTGAAATCAGGACTAAAAATTCCTATCTAGATATGCGCTAAAAGCTGTAGTTCAGTGAAGAATGTTGTGATAGAATAAATAATTTTGGCTTTTCCTTGCCCTTTGCCCCGCCTCTCTAAATCCAAACACAGGTTAATTCAACAAGCTGAGATGTATTGTTCTGCTTATTAAATCGTTACATGCTCATGTAGAAATAACTTCAGTTGCAGCTGAAGCTGAATCAAGGGTTCTTACCTAAATTTTGCAAGCTGCTATGGGAACTTATTATTAGCTACTCAATAAACACACAAAAGTGAGAATGTGCCATGATATTATTATGCCTCTGTCAGATAAAAAGATGGGGAATACTTAAAGGGCTCAATTCTCCCTTCACTTCCACTAATTGAACACCACTGACCTCTATGAATTTACATCTATATAAATGTAAACCAAACTGGACCTATAAGCATTTCAGCAGAGCGGTCAATTTGCTACAACAGGTCTTGTCCCAGCTTATCCACTGGAAGCCACCTTTCTGCTAGCCTACTTTACACATCATTATTTCTTCACCTTTAAAAGCTCCACCACTGAAGTGTGCAAGTTTAGAGGCCTCTGAACGCATACCCCAACCTATGAGGTACAGCGAAAAATGATAAAAAGAAATGTTACATAATAAATGATAAAGTTAATTATTGTCCAGCTGCCTTGTTTTAAATCTCAGTGCTTTTGACTGTTTTACTTAGAGGATAACTTGTTTCGTACAAAAGTGTTACTGAAATTCACTCATCAAGAGCTCTCTTTTTTTCCTTCGGTTGGCTGCATATGGGTTAAAGCTCAAGAATCTGAGCTTTTGTTTACATTTGTTAAGTTGCAAAACAGCATAGATCTAATCTTATCTAATCTTAGCTCGGTACAAACTAAGATTTGTTTGTTGAAAACCCCTAAATATTGCAAGCTACTGCAGAAACATATTTCCACCTACTTGTTAAACCCACAAAAACTGAAAATTGGGCCACTGCTGGAGAACAGGAGCAGAATGTAAAGGCTAGGCTCCTTCATACTGCATTGTTATGCATCCACCAAGTAACAGATCCAGAGGAGAAACAGGCATCTGAAACCAGCCTTTTGCAGAATTTATCACTCAAACCAAGAGCAGCAATGCTGGAAACCTCTGGTCAGGATCCCAACTTTCAGAAGCTGTACACAATCTCAAAACGGATTTAGCTGACTCAAGTGTTCNCCAAGAGCAGCAATGCTGGAAACCACTGGTCAGTCTCCACTTGTCCTGGAAGGATCCCAGCTTTCAGAAGCTGTACACCATCTCAAAACTGACTTAGATGACACAAGTGTTGCATCTGTAGTTGAGCATCATCAGTGTGTTTCAGCCATGCTGAATATGTGCCAGAGAACAGCCATCATCCCGGAGCAGAGATTTCCTCCAAGTCTTGTGAGCAGCTGGGGCTGGAAGTCCTCCCTGCACCGTTGTTGGCATGAGCTTGTGAGGTAGCCTTCCACACTGAACATAATGGAGATGCTGCTTTCTTTAAAACCTGGCCAGGTATTTCAGGTCCCTTATTGAAATGGACTCCAAGTGACTGCTCTTCTCATTGCATTCGCTCCTCATTTTCTCCTCCTGGTACATACGCCAGAGAGATGAACTGCCCATGAGATTGTTCCCTAACATAATTCAGCCAAAATTAACTGTATTAGCTTAAAAAATATCATAAATAGGCCTGTCCTCTTGAAGCCTGACGCACTTCACCTGAAAGGGGATTGCAAGTGAACGCACAAATGACTAAACTCTCTGCCCACTGATGGCAGGGAAAGGCAGGGACACAACAGCAGCCAGAAGTCTCTGTCTATGCTGAAAGCAAACCAGAAACTTCTGATGAGTCTTTGTTGCATGACCAGGGATACATCTACCTCTATGCCAGGGACTGTGTGAGAAACCGGGGACAGATCAATGTCACCTGATTTGACATCTTCATGGAGAGATGTCTGTATCTGAAGCAGCACCACTATAAGGAAAGGAGAAAATAAGGCACCAATGATCTTATTTTACATGCTGCCATCTGCTTTGTCCCAATTCTCTCTGTCTCTAGCTTTCACCATCTCTTTAGCTCTGCCTAGCAGGGTAGCCAGAGCTTAAAAGTTTCCCTGCTTGCATATAGGGCCCAACACTGATCGTGGTAAGAACACAGAATACATTCCAAAACAACTTCTTTATACCTGCTGCCCATTAGAAAGGTCCAAGCATTTATTGATAGGTTCAAGGGCCACCTATCCCACACCACCATTCTTGTCATTGTACATCCTTTCAACTTTCGCAGTTTTTTTCCTTGCTGGATTTTTGTCACTTCTGTAGAAACTAACATCTAGTGAAAGCCAGTTGTGCCTTAAGAAATTGCTGACAGCCTGAGTTTCATCTTGTCATGGTGTCTTTTGTCACTCCCTTTTTAGATTATCCCTCCCACCTTACATTTTTATTGCCTATCTTAAGCAATAACTTGGATGAAATTGCAAAAAGAGCACCTGCCTTTGCCTCTTTACTCCACCACTTCCATTGGAGACACTTGTAAATGAGAAATGAGAGATATGAGGGGTTTGGTGCTCTTTGAAGACCAAGATACTGCCAGACTGTTCATAAAGTGGCCTGGAATAATGCATGTGCATACAGGAATGAAAGGCTTGGCACGTTGATATCGCTATGTTGGCTCGCTCGTTCACCTAGTAATTAATTTTAAGAGCCCAGTAAGGAACTCATGCAAAGCCCAAATGGAACCTGTTTTCCCAGTTACTTACTATATTGCCCCAATATTTGCTCTGCTTTACAAACCTTCCCCAGTCCACCCTGCCACTGCCTTGTGCTGTGCACCACTTCCCCTACCGCAGCCCCAGCAGCAGCTCCCACACAGCCAGTGACTCTGTAAAATGGTTTTGCCCCCATCTCCCTTTGACTCAACATCACCCAGCTCATCCCTGCAGCTCTTGAGGCTCTGTAAAATCCACCCCATGACTGCCAAATAGATAAGGGAGCAATGACAGCATCACAGTCAGCTGCTCACCGTTCCAAGCTGAAGCAAGTATCTAAAAGGTATTTTCAGCTCCTTTCCTTCTTCCCAAATGAGATATTGAAGGGGAAGGAGCACAGTGAGGACCACTAGTGAGAGGACAGGGAGAAAAGTTGCTTTGGGCTATTTTCTACCTCCTTGTGGAAGCCTGTGCTTTCTGACAGAAGAGGGTAGGGAGATGGGAGGCTCAGGAGGAGAGCAGGGAGGCAGAAAGCTGAGGGAAAAGTCTTCCAACAAGGCCAAAAATGTATTGACACTAAGTGATCTTCAGAGCTATTTATACATTTCATATTCCCCTTCATTAAGCACTGGCACAGTGTGCTCTTGGTTAGACAGAAAAGGTGCCTTTTACAAGCATGGCTGTGAATTGATGAGTAGAGCTGTGGTGTTCACTGAGGCAAAGGGGTGGGGCTCAGATGCTCTGACACCACAGGTATCCCATGGCAAAGGTGGGGAGGATGTGGTCCTTCCCAGGGACCTTTCGGACACATCCCTATGGTTACGTTTCATCCTGTACTAGCAGGGACTGACTGACATCATTCCATTGACATCAGTGTGGTGATGCCAGTGGCTAGAGCATCCCATCTTTCCTTCACCACAATGAATGCCACTACACAGCCCTCCAGAGCTGGAGCAGTTCAGAGCTGACATATCAAGCAGCACAAAGGCCAGGAGTAGGCACTGAAATCACGGCACTTCCCTGCTCTCTGTGCCCTTATTCCCCACCAGCTGTACACTCCCTCCTGAGCTGCTGCTTTTCCCAGTGCTGCATGCTCAAGGCTCCCTGGCACTGGCTGATTTTGATCTGGCTCTTCCAGTTTTGTTGCATTCCCACCAGAAGCGCAATAATCGCAGCAGGTGTTTTAGCAGGATCTGTTGTGTAGGTCGCTGAACCATGCATCTTCACGTCTTGCAGGGCAGGTACTGCAACTGTCACAAGGTAGGACAAAGCCATTCTGGGTCTCATGGCTGCTACACAATTTGTTTGCATACAGAGTTCATTCTCTTTAGACCATATCCTGGTGGCTACTTTTAAGCAAAGCTCTGTTTGAAGCTGATGAGACTTTTTCCTGTAGAAAGCAGAGCTTTTCCATAGTTTTCAAATCCATTTCAAGGCAAATCTTTATCTAGCCCAGGCTGAAGCAGACTGATCTGGTTAGGGAAAGATCTGACTGACTCTGTGTGCTCCTCTGAAAAAGCATTCCTGCCTACCCAGAAAAAAAGATACTTAACTCCTGGGGTTTGGGAGCAATGTTATGAAACTAACAGCAAAATTAAAAGGAAAACCAGTTGTCTTTCTCTCCCTCTTATTTTCCCCCATAAAAAGATGGATGGACTCATTAGCAATCATGGGGCTTCCAGGACAAAGACAGAAGTACTCCAAGCACGTTCCCACTACCCCATAGTTACAGAATGTGCTTCCCTGATCAGATTAGGGCTGTGCTGGCTGCTGGAATGAAAGGCAGGATTAGGAGATACTGGAAGGTCTCCAGGTAATTTTCTGTTCTCTTAGACAGGCTTCTGTGACTGAGGCACTGGCTGTTTGTCAGAAAGGACCAGGTCTGCAGGTGTCAATCCACACCAGCCACACTATAAGTCATCCAGGTAAAATAGCCTAACTAATCAGAGAAAAACACACATTTCAAACGGCCTTATCTGCACTAGCACAACTACTCCATCTCATCAAAGGCCACGACATCTCAGAAATAGCTCTAGCGTACCCAGGTTGCACCTGAACAATCATAGAATCACTAGGTTGGAAAGGACCCACTGGATCATCGAGTCCAACCCTTCCCATCAGTCACTAAACCATGCCCCTCAGCACCTCATTCACTTGTCCCTTAAACACCTCCAGGGAAGGTGACTCAACCACCTCCCTGGGCAGCCTGTTCCAGTGTCCAATGACCCTTTCCATGAAAGATATTTTCCTCATTGTCCATTGTGTAGCCTTCAGACCTGCCACGGTTCAGCGTGTTTGTCAATTGTAGCCTGTCTGTGTGTATGCCCAGCAGAGACCACTGTGTGGGAGAGACAGGGTGAAAGGGACAGCAGATGTCCAGCCTCACTGCAACTCACTGTACAGCTGGCAGGCAGACAGGGACCCAGCAGAAAGGGCTGCTGGATTTCAAGGGTGAAGTCAGAGGGAATGTGAAGTCAGAGACTCTGAGAAAATGACCCCATGGCAATCTGCTACAAGAATAAACATCATGCTTCCTCCCCCTACACAGCACACATGCTGCTGAGGACTCAGGAATAACAGTCTGCCTCCTTCCAGCTCAGGATGAGAGGGGAGGCCAGGATTGCCATTTAAGGCAGGGTTTTTTGCAAATGCACCTACCAGAACACCTCTTATCATCTTTTGCTACGACTGACACAGAGCCTGTCTGCATTTCACACAGAAGAGTTTGCTTTCACATGTCTGAGGCATTTGACAGCCAGAGATTGCAGAGCTGCCTTCACAGATGCATTGATACCTCAGGTGCCCTTCTCCTGTGAAGCTCAGGGGTCCCCAGTGCAGTCCCTACACAGCCAGCATGGCTACTTCCCCACCTCCCTCACACACAATTCCTGATTCACTTGCTCACAAGTGGATTCATGTTTTCCTGCTATTTTTACACACAACAGTCTTCCCAGTTGTGTGCTGAGGTGCATGATGCATGCTATCATGCCCTGATATGCATGAACCATACATGCAAATTTATTTATCCATATGGTACCACAAACCTTAGTCACAGAAGGAAATCAATGCACAGAAAGACCACACCCAAACTTCCCAGTGGTGACCTCTGATCTTGGGAGTCTGCTATGCAAGTTTTTCGTCTTGTGTTTGATATTTCTTTGTTTGCCTCTTCTGCTTGCATTGGAGAGACTGCTGTTTACTGTATTTTGCATGTAAAGCTCCAATTAATGTCAGTAGAAGTTCTGCTTACAGATAAGGGAAGAATATTAAATAGATCTGCAGTGCAGAGAGAGATGATATTTTAGTTCCATTAACGGATTTTAGTTAGAAAATAAAACTGTACTTGATTGGTTGTTGGCTTTAACTTCCAGGCATTTTAAAGTACTCTGCTCAATACCCAGGCAGAAAACTTCCCACCACTGAAGTGAGGCTCCTGGTGTGGCAATCAGCAGCCAAATGACAACTTGCCTTTCACAAAAACACACTGGAAGGAAAAAAATTAGCAAAACATGCATGAGCTAGAGCCTTACTCAATACACAAGTGCTTCCATATCTGGGTGAAACACCTAGTATTGCTCAGAGCCAGCAATCCTGAGCAGAGTGAGAGTGGGAGGTTGAGCTTAGGGCACAGGAGATGAGGACGAGAGTTCACCTCAGGTCAAAATTTGTAGAGGTGGTCAAATGGTTTTTGGCATTATCAGTGATGAACACAGAAGCGTTTATCATATGTCTTTTAACCTCCAGTGTCCCTTACTGAATGTAGCAGGGAGTAATTCAGGTGTTTTTCAAGTGATGAAATGGAAACAGCAGTAGACTTCCATTTGAATAGAAGCTGAATGTGCATTTCCAAAATCCTTTACTGCTGACTGCTACATTAGTGCAATTTATTTGAACTGGACTTTGTCTGGAGCAGTGGGAATGCGCTTTTAAACAGTATTGCCTGAATACTGCCTTTACCTTGGCCTTACAAAGAGTACTTTCTATGCTTCATAGTAGAAATTTTATGCTAAGAAACCAGCTCCGCCATAATGATTAGTCAGATCTGGTTTTGTTCTTGAACCTTATTTCAGGAAGTAATCTGGGGCTTTTCATGCCTGCTCCCACTCACAGCAGGACATTCTTGCCCTCCTTTGAAAAGCAGAAAATCAGAGGAAAACAGAGTTTTGGTGATAAGCATATGCTAGCAGGAATACTGCTTTAAGACTTGCAACAAAGGATTTAAGAAGTGCACTGTCATAGCAATTAGAATCACAGAGTCTATCAGCTTATAATTCTGGAAGCACTGGGAGTGAGAGAGCTTGTCACGCAGGGCCAGCACCTCTTCCCACCTCTCTGAACTCTTTTTTTGCTGGTGCAGTTTGACTGGTTACAGAAAGGGACCTTGATACGGCCAAAGCCACTCCTTAGAGAGCTAACACAAGCGTTTATAGGTGGTGCACTTGTTGCCTACATCTGTCCTCCTGTCCATCTCAGCATTTACTTTTAGTTGTAAAGAATAGGATGTGAAAGCTTGGGAACTAGGGAAAGGAGTAAAGGCACAGCCTGCTGAAGGGGCCAGGGGATGGGCAGCAGGAAGGCAGCCGTGGCTGTGCAGGAGATGTGATGTATGTGTGTACATATATATATGTGTAACCAATGTGGGTGCAGAAATGGCAACACGAAAGGAACAGCTGCCCCAGTCCTGCTCCCTGGGGTGGTCTTCAATGCTCCAGCCCTTCTCACTGATAATCCCAAGCCCTCCAACAGCCTGATGGGGCCAGGAGGGGGCTGCCGACCTTGCTCCTGGGGCCCACAACAGAAGGAGGTAGCAGTGGCTGTGGCAGGGAAAGAGAAGCTGATAAGGTCACTAGGGATTGCTCTTAATGCCACAGCACCTGCCAGCATTTCTGAGCTGGTGTCATCCCTCTTCCCTTTGGGCTGCCTTAGCATCATTCTGCTACTGGCTGTTTCTATGCAGTTACATCCTATGGAGGACTTCAACAAACAACAATAGAAACAAAAAACCAAGTGCAAAGCAAATGGGAAGGAGTTAGAAGCAGTGTGAGTGCTCAGCATCTCACACCACCAGGGAAGAGAAGGGAGCAAGACGAGAGGAATTGAGAAAAACATGATGCTGTCACAGGGAGTTGGGACACTTCTAAAAAAATATGTTGCCCAGCATGGAGCAGGCACAAAATCAACAGATGAATGCATAGGAAGGTTTCTGCTTCTGAGAAGTTTTTGTATATTGTCAGGCTCAGGATCTTAAATCACATCTATCAGATCCTTGAGTAGTAGGTAACTGGTTTGAAAACCTTTAAGGGTTTTTCTTTGGTATTTTGGGTTGGTTTGGTTTTTTAATAAATGGTAGGTTCTTTCAAATAGTCTTCTGGTTTCTGAGCTTTCAGGGCCTATTTAACTTGCATTTTCATGTCTTCTGGCATAGTGGTTCAAGCCTTTAAAATGATCTTTTAAAATAAACTCTCTGGTTTTACTCAGAATAAAATCATTCCAGAGGTGGCAAAATGCCAGATATTGTGATGCTAAATCAGCAGATTGGAGAAACTTAAATTTAGTAAGAGATTTGTGATAAAGAACAAGTAATTAACAGAGTGATTACTCAATCAGCTTTATATACTATTGATAAGGATGTTATTGCATGTGCTGGATATGTGCGGTAAGCATGTGGGTTAGTGATGATGCAGGTATGGCAATATGTGATCAAGAAAATTGACTGTATTAATGCATGCATAGATCCCTGCCATTCTGAAATTGGGAGTTAATCATATGTTGAAGAATGGATTTACTGATCTGATGAACTTCACATAAGGCCTTTTTTAAAACTAATTTATTTCAGTTTGAGACTCCTCATAAGAAGGTATCAGCCAGGGGTTGGAGGGTTTATATCTCAAATGGCTGTATGCACTCAAGTCTATAAACCTCTGGGATATAAGATCTAGTAAGCAAGCAACTATTATTGAGTGCTTTGGATTTTTTCACTTTTCAGATAAAACATTTTCTTTGTTTCCAAAGCAAAGCAAATCCCTTTGTTCAACCCCTTTTTTCAGCTATAGGACAAATCTCTGCCCTTGTGCAGTTGTCTGAGGATGCTGAAGGAGTCAATCAGCTCCAGGATTATAGAATCATAGAATCATAGAATAAACAGGTTGGAAGAGACCCACCAGATCATTGAGTCCAACCATTCCCACCAATCTCTATACCATGCCCTTCAGTACCTCGTCCACCCGCACCTTAAACACCTCCAGGGAAGCCGAGTCAACCACCTCCCTGGGTAGACCGTTCCAGTACGTAACGACCATTTCTGTGAAGAATTTTTTCCTTATGTCGATCCTGAACGTCCCCTGGTGGAGCTTGAGGCCATTCCCTCTTGTCCTGTCCCCTGTCACTAGGGAGAAGAGGTCAGCTCCCTCCTCTCCACACCCTCCCTTCAGGTATTTGTAGAGATATGTAGTGTCTTACAGGCAACCATGGGCATAACCCATTGATTTAGGCAGGAATCAAAGAACTAAAAGAGAGGTAGGGTAACAAATGCATAATGTGATATCTGCTGATCCTAACTATCAGCTTTGAGTATCCCATTGGTGGTGGAGGTATTGCCTTCCAGCAGATAGATACTTCTATCTTAACTCAGCTCTGACAACAGTCCCAGCTGATGTTGACATCATTCACTGCAAGTGAATAAAAAAATAATGCCAGGAAGGAAGGAAAGAGAGAGTGGAGGAAAAGTCAGGGAGCCACTAGCATTAGTGGGATGATGGCAGAGCAGGAGGGCAAACGGGGTCATACAGGAATCCTTTGGTTAAAGGAAGGCAAGCTCCTTCCTACGCTGCCCTGGGGATGAGAAAAGGTTGGTAACACCTAAAAGAAAGGAGACCAGAACTGTGATGTATGTTTTCAGAGGGATGCCTGGGCGTTAGCTGTGAACAGGACCAAATGTCACAATGGGATGTGTGGCAGTCTGCCTGACCTTCTTTAAATCTGGACTGGCAGTAAAGGAAGCAACTGAGTTGTATGGCCTGTTTGCAAAGTGAGTGAGATGCATGACTCTGTGACGCAGTGGAAAAGAAGATTTAAATAATTTGTCATAGGATGGAAGTTTTTCTTCCCAGAAGTTCAGGATATAAAGGTAAAACAGGGTCTAGTGCTAAAAGTCACAGGAAAATCTGTCCATCCATCCTTCCAAGCTGTAGCCTAACAGGGAGTCTTAAATGTCAGTGGGAAGAACTTTTCTCTACTGGGTTTTGTTTGTTTAAAAATAGGGAAATTTTTACAGACTTTATTCTTCACTGACATCTTTCAGTATCGCACAGGAACATATGCAGAATTTAATCCAGGAACAGTGATCAAAGTGCTGCCCCAGCTGCTGCATTGTATCAGATACGGCTTTCATAGGAGGACTGTGTTTGGTTTTCCCTTTTTAGATATTCTTCAATAAAAACAGATTAAAAAAAAAAGAAAAATGCAGAAAAGTACTGTTATTAAAAAGAAAACTTCCTCTGTGAGCTCACATGCCAAGAGATACCCATCAGTCAGTGTGGGCGAGTGGAGCATCTCTTTACCTTAAGAGAAACAGAAGGAACTCTTCCTGTTAGCTGCTCAAGTGCCCTCCCTCTGTCTTTGAGAGCTACCTGTGCAAGCATGTTACAGCATCTCTACTAATTAGTATAACGTCAAATGGGATTTTAGGGATCTGGAAATGTGACTGTGAGAAATGGTCTATACCTCAGTTTATTATGTTGCTGTTAGGATGCATCTTTGGGCCGCTGAGCTGCTTGAAACTTCAGAGACAGCAGCTGTATTAGTCAGGTGATGGCAAGCATCCGATATCTTGGACATTCCTGCAGCTTCCCTGTTTCACTGCAGTAAGTTTAATTCTGGTGTTGCTAGGATATATCACCTTAGAGAACATAAGCCCCACAAAGCTCTTGCTGACAAGAGGATTAGAAAATCCTTTCTACCAGTGAGTTATGTACATGAATGGAGACTAAAATTAAACATAAAATGCTTCATTTCTGGTTAAAATTATGTAATTCTGTGGATGCAGAGATGAAATTATCAGACTAGCTTTCTCTCTTGTGCACCCCAAAATTCTCTCAGGACACATCTCTGCAGAAAGCCAGTAGTTGTTTAAGGAACACCACAGACTTCTCTGCCATCTAATTAAACTTAGGCAAATCTGAAGTTAATGTAAGTAGTCACTGCTTAAGCTAATCACCCTCATTTCCCACTTATTCACTGGGGAAAACCACATGCTTGTAGACAGTGAGTTCTCTCACCCTAAGGTAGGTCAGAAATGGTGCTGTCAGAGTACCCGTTGCTCCCCACTGTCTGGAAAGGCCACCAGGGATGCCTGACTGCAATGGAGACTTGTGTTTTGCCCTACAAGGTTTTTAGAAAATGCTATCACTGGGTCCTTCAGATGCTGCAGCCCAGGACACGTCTCAGAGGCCAAATCAAACTGACAGGGCTTGACCACTGTCTCTTGAAGCTGTCCGGCTGCAGGCTGGAGACACGTCAGAGTCCAGCTTCCTTAGCAGGACACTTGGCCAACTCCTCTCGGTCCCACAGGGTGGAATGCTGAAGGAGTTCTGCTTGCTCACCAGCTCCTACCTAACAACATCAGCAGAAGAAATACATAGACACTCCCTCATACATGTACACATAGAGATACAAAGGTATCTCCTGAATGAGCATTCCCTCTATAAGCATTAATTATGCCATCAAAGTAAACCTGCCTATACTGATTGAGCCTTTTCTCTGTTTCCTAATACCACTAATGACTCAAACATTACAACACTGGATCCCAGGAACCAGTCTTGGATTTGGGATCTCTATATGCATTGATGTGACTCAAGGAACTTGAATCCAGCAGGAGCTGAAGCCTCTGTTCCGTGGAGTGTAAATGCACACAGGCAGATATGTTGTGTGCTCAAACCTTATCATATTTAATCTATGAAATAGTCAAATAAATTGCTTATAAGCCTAGCAGGCATCTGTGCATATCAAAGTCATGTGTTTAGCCTGGGCTTAACTCCAAGTTTTCCTTCCCAGCAAAATGCCCATCTTTGGCACCCCTGATATTTGGGGGCAAAGTCAGAAAGTGAGGCAAACCTTAGTGACACAGGCTTGATAATATGCTATCAATATTTCTGTCTAAATGCTACACATCCTTGCGTCTAAAATACCACTCACTGGTACTGAGTAAACCTTAGACACAGGGAGCAAAGAACTAGAAACCCATTAGAATTGGTGACTGAGTACTAATTAAATCTCCATATATCCACTGCTAATTTACTGCCACACTGATGGTCATACGGCTGTGCATGGGCACACCTCCAGCAGTCCTGGCTGACTGGGGAAGTTCCACTGGACTGGAGGATGGTTGGTGTTGTGCCCATCTACAAGAAGGGTTGCAGGGAGGATCCAGAGAACTACAGGCCTGTCACTCTGACCTCAGTGCCAGGGAAAGTCATGGAACAGGTTATCTTGAGTGCTATCATACAGCATGTGCAAGAGAACCGGGTGATCAGGCCAAGTCAACATGGGTTCATGAAAGGCAGGTCTTGCCAAACTAACCTGATCACCTTCTATGACAAATTGGCCAACCTACTGGATGAAGGAAAGGCTGTGGGTGTATCTTCTTGGACTTCAGCAAAGCCTTTGACACAGTTTCTTATAGCATTCTGCTTAGGAAACTGTCAGCCTCTGGACTGAACAGGCGCACACTCTCCTGGGTGGAAAACTGATTGGATGGCCAGGCCCAGAGAGTGGTGGTAAATGGAGTTTACTCCAGCTGGAGACCAGTTACAAGTGGGGTTCCCCAGGGCTCAGTGCTGGGTCCAACCCTGTTCAATGTCTTCAT
>WAAB01023933.1:129668-158656 GCA_013389865.1 Piaya cayana | reverse complement strand
GTCCAGAGAAGAGCAACAAAGTTGGTGAAGGGTCTGGAGAACAGGCCTTATGAGGACCGGCTGAGGGAACTGGGGTTGTTTAGCCTGGAGAAGAGGAGGCTGAGGGGAGACCTTATTGCTCTCTACAACTATCTGAAAGAAAGCTGTAGAGAGGAGCGCTGACCTCTTCTCCCAAGTGACAGGGGACAGGACAAGTCATCATCCCTGGAGGTGTTTAAAAGGTGGATGGATGAGGTACTGAGAGGCATGGTTGATAGGAATGGTTTGACTTGATGATCCTGGGGGTCTTTTCCAATCTAGTGATTCTCTGTGATTCTATGTGTGATTCCATAAGACCACACATTTGTTCCCTGTGAATATTCAGGATATTTCAGAGTCTGTAAAATCCCAGATGGCACTTTTTTTAGCCTGTACACCCAACTCCCCCGCCCTCCCCCCAAATTACAGACAGAGAATCCTACTTCTTATTTTCTTCTAAGCGTCAGTTTTGTTTCCTAATTCAAGTTCTCAAACTCATCAATGTTGCAAGTTTGGGAACTTACCAGTCATGCAATTCTCACCCCTTTGGTCTTGCCATACATGGCTACACCAGAAGTCTGCTTATTACTTGGAGCATTAAATAGCATGAGAATCTCACATAGTTCTTTCCTTTACCCAGCCATCTCTATAATCTCTTTGACACATCCTCAGTCCAGCTCTTGCTGAGGATCAAGAACTCTTCAGGCTATCACAGCAAGATACTGTGGTAGTGACAGGCTGCAGCAAAGTCCTATAGCTTCTGGCAAACCTAGACTTAGGCTGAGCTGGCTAAGCCAGAAAAAAAATGATGTGCTTCTACATATCTAGTCCATGCACATTTATAGTGTACATCAGGCTTAGCAGCAAGGACGCATGTGCAAAAGAGTGCTCAGATTAAGGTATCTACAAATTCTAGTTACCCCTGGCAGGCAATGTCAGACTACTTCCTAAAAAGACTGTGTCTTTCCTATCACCATGTAATAGACTACCAGGACAGCAATAAGAGCAGCTAAGACACAGCATTCCTAGAGCATCCATACATGTAGGGGTACATCCCAGTCCATGTTAAAGGTTTGCCAAAGCTTTCTCCATCAGACCAAGCTGAAGATAAGCAGAAATCTGTGCCTGGGCACTTCCAAGGTGTCTCCTGGGAAAGAGGTGAATCTGACCCTAATGGAAATGATTTTTTAAAGATTTTCCAAGTAATTTCCTATCCCAGTAACTGGAGTTGTCAGTGGAAACTAAACTGAAGATAGCTGAAGAAATCTCAGGACAAACAGTTCTTCAGACAAGCAAGGCTGGACACAAGATGTCTTGCAACACCTGAGAGCCCTTGCTGTGGTTAAGGCAAATGAAAAACGTCCATAGTGCTACTACACAAACTGGCTTAAGGGCTGCTTGTTCTTGTCCATCTAGCTCTGCACAGCATGGCAAAGGGCAGACTCATTTCAGGCTCATTAGAAGATGTCCTTAAGGTGTTTGAGGCTTGTGCCTCAAGACAAAGGAAAAGGTTTGCAGATCAAAGTGGAGCTTTGATCACACAGGACATTATTTTCATGAGCTGGGCTAAAAAAACATGAATTCAACAGATTCAGCCATAATGAATGGGACATGGAGCAACAGGTAGCACAGTTTGAGACTCAATTTCTAAATTCAGAGGTAGCTTTCTCAACTTGGTGACTGCTGGGCAGCACAATTTATGGCTTTGCCTGTAGGAGGTAACCCTACTGTTAATAGGAAGTGACCTACTGGTTAAACAGAAGAGCAGGTTGCCTGTATCCCATGGTCCTACTTCCCACATCCTGGCTTTTGCTGCCAGCATTATGACTTCAAAGGTTTATAGGAATCTCTATGTCTGTTTAAAGAGCTATGAACCCACTACTGGCACGAGAGTGATGTGTTGTGTTGGG
Source organism: Piaya cayana (assembly GCA_013389865.1). NCBI lineage: Eukaryota > Metazoa > Chordata > Aves > Cuculiformes > Coccyzidae > Piaya > Piaya cayana. The sequence goes on along the minus strand of WAAB01023933.1, from coordinate 156,728 downwards.
GAGTAACAGGAATCTAGCTTTCACCTGCATATGAAGCCAATGGCACACACAAGATGAAGGACTGCTCCTCTGCAGGGATGGCCATGTGGGCTGCCGGAGTTAGGAAAAGGTCACCAGGGACGCCATAAAAAGGTAAATTTTCTTTGTCTTTCCAAGGTTGTTTTACTGAAAATTTAAAATGGGTGCACCATCTTATCTGGGAAACCCCACAGAATGAGAAAGAACAGAAGGCACAGGAGAATGGCGTATTGTTAGCAGAAGAATTGATCCAGGTACTGGTGTGAGACATACATGATCCCAAACTTGTTTAATTTTGTCCTAAAATGAAACTTACCTTCATCAGGTGGAATGCTGACAAAGTTCAGCTGTATGGGTTGTGATACACCTGCTGTTATCCTCCAGTGGTGTTACTAGTTACAGATATCTCTTCATTAGACAGATATAACCACAGTGGAGTGTTTTGCAGTAGAAGCTGCACAACACTTTAGCAATGGACTGCAAGGTCATTGAGAGACAAGATTTGTCAGCATAAAGAGACATCAACATTTTGTTCTGACTGTTCACTGAATTTTCGAAGTACTTATCATTCAGCATTCATAACTTTGAACACATATATTTTTTAAATCACCCTGACAGATGCAAAGACTGGAGGTCAGGCTTTCAGCCATGTCTCAGCAACTGTAGATCAGTAAAAACTCTCAGAGTAGTTGCCGAGACAGTCATGTTTGTAGCGTGATTGCTGGTGGGAGTGACAGGGCTATACAGGTCTTATTTGCCACAGTTCTTCCACACAAAGGCAATAAGGGGTGTTGAAAAGTCTGGCAGAAATCCAAACATGGCTTGGAAAGGGTGGGAAACACTGACCCAGTTTTATGTATGTCCAGATAATTACCCACAGGAAAAATTCATGCTGGGAGCAAGCTCTTTTTTTTCTAAAGCTTGAGTTACTCTGGAAAACAATTAAAAAAAAAAAATGAGCAGAGCAGGATTTCTTTCCTTTACAGTCTCAAAAACAATCATTGTTTTCCCTCTTCCTGCACTGCTAAACCACGTTAAGAGTCTTATCACACTTTGGCTTGCTTGGCCAAGTCACATGTCAACATCAAAACAAAGTCATTCTGAAAACAGCACAGCCCTGGACTGTAGTCAGACCTGTGCTTGCGGCCATGCCAACAACCCGCAGCCTCTGCTAAAATATTCACAGTAGTTGCTTCCTGTCTCTGCAGCTTGAAGTAAATTTTCTAGTCAGGAAAATCAGGTAAATATTCTCCTATGAATCAGTGTATTGTCTTTTGAGTTGTAAAATTTGCGCTGCAAACCTCCCTTCTTATCCCCAAATAAAGAAAAAACAATGATGCCTTGGTTGATCTTACAGAGCCAATAAATGTGCTTCAGGGGTCATTAATTTGAAATTCATTCTTTTGGGAACAAGATTAAGAGCAGCACCGTACCTTATCCTGAATCCCCTGCCAAGCTTTGTTTAGAAACAGCATTTTACTGGTATCTTTCCTCCACCATGAGAAAAATCTGCTCGCACAGGGCGGAAGCTGACTACATGCAGTGGAGAACCCGGCTGCATACCAAGTGCCACCCTACACTTGCATAAGCACACGAAAAAAGCCTCGCTTCTCTTTTTATTTTAGGATCTGCTCCAGCAGTGGCAAGCAGTTGAATGGCTGCAGCCCAGTGAGCAGCACGGCATAAGAAGTGAGCTAGTGCTTCTGCCAGACACTTTGAGGTCCCATATCAGCTTCTGGTGGTTTTAGGCCACCCACATCCTGCCAGAGAGGTTCACCCAATCCTTGCTGCAACCTTTCTCCTCCTTTAAGCCCTTCTGATGAGAAACTCCATGAAAGTAGAAGGGACCCGGGACTGGGCTTTGCCAGAGGTCTCAGGGTTGGATGAGCATGGCGAGAAGCAAGTGAGTGGAACAGGACGATAGAGGGGTAGGACATCTGGGGTCCTATTTGGGACAGGGTTCCCTGTCAGGGAAGATGGGTGCAGGTCTTTCACAGCACAAGTGGTCATCTCTCGTGAGTGAACCATGCCTAATACGGGACACATTAGGGAGGTGATATTTTCCCTTTGATGACGTCTATGTCTCTGAAGTGTTTATTTCAAATACTCTCCAATATCCAACTAGGCTGAGGGAACACATCATTGCTCTCTACAACTACCTGAAAAGAAGTTGTGGAGAGGAGGGTGCTGGCCTCTTCTCCCAAGTGACAGGGCACAGGATGAGAGGGAATGGCCTCAAGCTCCACCAGGGGAGGTTCAGGCTTGACATTAGGAAAAAATATTTCACAGAAAGGGTCATTGGGCACTGGAACAGGCTGCCCAGGGAGGTGGTTGAGTCACCTGCCCTGGAGGTGTTTAAGGCACAAGTAGACAAGGTCCTGAGGGACATGGTTTAGTGTTTGATAGGAATGGTTGGACTCGATGATCTGGTGGGTCTTCTCCAACCTGGTGATTCTATGATTCTAAATTACCATGGGCATCATTTCCTTTGTCATTATTGACAGCAACCTTTTTGATACAATTCAGCTTATCCTCTGCATCTTGAAATTAGTTAATGCAATTCTTCCCAGAAAAACTGGAATTATTTTAGTGTGACGCCTCAGAATAATACAGTTTTTAACTGGGTCAATATTGAAAAATATTCAGCATGGCTCTGTATCTGAAGTAGGAATGGCATCATGAGTTCTGAGAGGTTTAAGATCATAATAGGAACAGCATTCAGCCCATTTCCTGACACAAGACTCCTGAAACACACTCAAGCAGCTGTGCTGAGACTCTTGGTACACAATAAGCCTTACGCAAATATCCCATATCCAGCTTTCTGTCAGAAGCCCTGAAAGTGAGGATTTTTTCAGTTTTTTTTCATGTTAGTCAGATTGAGGTGTCAAATTTAAATGTGGAGTCAAGTATTTGGCATGTGACGTAATACTACTTTTTTTTTTCTTCACTAAGAAGTGTTTTAGATAAACACCATACTTATGACTGAGGAACTACCAATTCTACCATGTGTCTTATCTCTCAATGAATGCATGATATTGTTAACTTCAGCACATGCTTCAATAGGTCATTTAAATTTAAGGTTAAGATTAATTTTAAGAAATGTAAAACTTTTGATAAGACCTCTCTGCCAACTTCATCTAAGTGACCCTTCAAGAATTTAAAAGTGTAACTAGAACATCCTTATCTAACATTGAAAGAGATAAAGAAAGTATGATTTTCTTTGTTTAGAGAGCTAGACAAATATTTTTAAAATTCTTGTAATGCAACTGTATGGATATAACCATCACCTGGAGATGTATATTGGTATTTCCATGTAAGTAAGCAGAAATGGAATTTCTCACGTAGTTCTAAAACTCTAAGAACTAAGAAAAGGTACTTGTAAATGTTGTTAAACTGCTTTTAAAATGAAATTACTTTGCTGTACATTACAGGAGAGGTTTCATCAGTTGGGAGAAAATATAATTTTCTTTTCTACTCATCCATAATTAGAGAGACATCTTCCATAGTTATGCTATTGATGTCACTGTCAAAGTCCAAATCTTTTTAATTCAGTTAACTTTTTACATTTTCAGATATTTCTTGTGCAGTTTTTATCACCACCTTGAAAATAATAAAAAACAAGTTGAGTCATGCCCCTTTCATAACTGTGCAGCAATGAATTATTATGGAAAAATATTTTACATTTTTAGTGTACTGAGCCTTATGCAGCCCAGCATTTATCCCTAATAACCACAGAGGATAAATTAACTTTAATACTAAATGGCAGGGGATGGAGGGTAATCTTAGCTGTTCTTTCAAGCTAAAGCTTTCCTTGAAATGCATTTCAAGCTGATCTTTTCACATTTGTATGGTGCTTGAAAACCTTTCTTTATGAAGACTAGAAAGAAACACAGAACCCATTGGTTTTATAGTCACTGCTTAACTGTGAACACATTTCAATTAAAATGCACTGAGCTACAACAGGAGAATTTGGGGAAAATTAGGTGGCCTCTAGCAAAGATATGTCAGGGTCATTCATTCAGAAGTCCTGCTGAAGGAGCAAGTATGCTCAGTTCTTCAGTTCATTTTTCCCAAGAGGCTGATTATTCAGGCCAGGATTTTCCATCTGCAAATGGCAGGAACTGTGGGCATCTCTGCTTAGGTTCTTCAGAACGTTTTTTCCATTTCATTTCTACTGTAAAATCCTTACCCAAGCCTTGCCCCATACTTAGAGGGAAAAAAAATTGCTCTCCCATGCTGGGATCATCTGGGAGCTTTATTCTTCTACCAACCAACCTTAGCACGGCAGAGCCTTTGGCACAGTGCACTTGCACTCCCATCTGCTGAAGATTGATGAGTATTTTCAGGACCTCTGCTGAGACCTCAGCTTTGACATCTCCAGGTTATGCTAGAGAAAAGTATCTTGACACCATGGTTTAAAGCCTTACCCTGTACTCACAGGAGAAACCTGTGATGCTTATACAGCTCATAGCGACCTATTCAAAGCATTCCCCTTGCAGGCCATTTCTTTCCTGGATTACAGACAGAAAAGTAGAGGAGCATTGCATCTTACCACATGATATCTCTAGCAGGCAGCCTCATCCATGGTTTCTGGTTCACCTTCCATCCTTTACTGCCTCAGGATAACATGACAGAAAGAACTTGGGTGGTTATGGTATGACTAGGTTTCACCAAGGGAATTCCCCCCCTGTAATACAGCTCTAACAGCAAAGCCAATGTGATACAAATACACATTTATATATTTACAAAAGATATAACTAGTGTTCTCTTGAGTTCTGTCAAGGCTTGGTGAATGCAGTGAGCTTTCTCCTTTTGCAGGTAGCAGAGGAATGAAGTCTGGTGTGTTCTCTGGTGAGACCGCTCCTTGAATACTGTGTGCAGTTCTGGGACCCTCACCACAAGAAGGATATTGAGGCTCTGGAGCGTGTCCAGAGAAGAGCGACTAGGCTGGTGAAGGGGCTGGANTGGAATATGCTGCCCAGGGAGGTGGTTGATTCGCCTTCCCTGGGGGTGTTTAAGGCACCTGTAGACGAGGTCCTGAGGGACATGGTTTAGTGTTTTGTGGGAGTGGTTGGACTCGATAATCCAGTGGGTCTATTCCAACCCGGTGATTCTGTGATTCTGTGGATGGATGTTCACCTTGGATGTCCACAGCTGCTCAGCCTCCCCAAGAAGTGCCAGGGTGTGTTCCGCTGTCTACAAACAGCTGCAAATAAGTGCTACTGGCGAGATGCATGGGCTTCTGCCAGGTGTGCACATCCAGTGTATTTTCTTCATTGAGGGAGCTCGGCAGATCCCCAGGATGGAGATGCGAAGCCCTCCACAGCCAGAGGCAGTACAACTGAAAGGGGGTCCACCATACAAGCAAACTAGGCACCTGCCTGGGACATGCAAATTAGAAGAAAGCATTCCCAGATCTGTAGCGTGACTTGGTTATCTGCCAGCCACACGGATTCCCCAACAGGAATCAGCAGGAACACTTTTGGCTCATCGGTAACACAAACTTGCATGCAGGGCCTGCTGACCAAGGGATGTGCTGCCTTCCTGGGACTGTAGCCAAGGGATTAGCCTCACAGAGGCTGTCTGGGACCGTGAAGGAGCTTGAGCCACCCCTAGCTTTGGCCTAGATCTGTTGTGCTCAGAGCCAAAGCAGCAGTAGCAAGAAAATGTAGAGTTACACATAATCAGACCATAGGAGAGAAGCCACAAACCTGTGGAGCCAGAAGGAAAAAGAACGCAGCAATAAGAATGGAAAGCAATTTCTTACTGCAGGAACTCTCTCATTCTAGTGATGTTTCTCTCTTAAACACTATAAGAAAGATAAATCTGTGCTTGCTTCTGGCTGCCCCAAATGGCTCTGCAGACCAGGCGATCTCACCAGGTCATTTTATGATGAGATGAAGATCTGTGGTCTGCCCTCAAGGTACACTTACGCATTCATGTCTCCCTCAGCAGAGCTGTGACTATATAAACCAAGGGCTGAAATCAGCCCATCTGAAGTGAGTTAAAGCAGAAAAAAATATTTCCCCCTTTGGGCATGACGTTAAACAGATCGGTCATCCTGATGTTTATGCTGGTGCTGTACAGGAAAAATACTCCTCCACATCATGCCTAATTTCCATGTGTATAGTTACAAATGCCCCTTGCCTCAGGCAGGTTAAATGCTCAGAGTATCAACCTAATAAAAGCCCACATCTCACTGATAAAGTACTCCCCCTCCACACGCATAATTCCATTTATAATCACAATATTTCTTGCTGTAACTGTTTCATCAGGATGTGGTTTTCTTCATATTTTTCCTCAGTTTTGTTTGTTTATATGACTTGATCTATACATGACCAGGGTGCTATGAAAATCAAAGATGATGTAAATCATTCTAATCTCAGTGTCCGTACTTTAGTACCACAAGCTACCAGTAAAATACTTGAGAAACAATGATAGATTCAAGTGTACAGGAAATTCAGTTTCTATGAGAATCTTAATCAGGATGATCCTGACACCTCCCACAGCCTTTTTTTCAGTTGTGGATGTGGACCTAGAACATCTACTATCTTAGTTGCTTGCAACTGTGTATTAATGCTGGTGTAATTAGCAATAGATATAACCCTGGCATAAAACATACACAAGTTGCACCTCTATGTGCAACTTTATATGCTATAAATATCCCCAACTAAAATGATTTTGCAATCAGTCATGTTACTCGGTTTTATATTTAAGTGCAAGTAAAGGGGATGGAGAAGCCTCCAAGGAAGCTATTTGAATACATAGTGATGACACTACTATAAGCATGAGAAATATCAGATTTTCTGCATTCTTGTGATCAGAGTTCCAGATACTGCTGCAATTGTAATATGCAGTGGGAAAATATGCAGAATATTTAAGAGATGTCCTTGCTTAGTTAAGCTAGTCTGGACTTTAGTTACACACTAGAATAAGATATATAACATGGATACTGGCTTGATTTCAGTGTCCTGCCTTCTGTCCAGGCTCTTCCAGCAATTCACAGTGGGTGCGTTACTCTGGAGGAAAGAGAGGGTAGTTGCTCTGCTTGTTCAGGTGGAAGCACCTTCCTCAGAAGAAAGAGAACATTTCCCAGGGAAGACTCTCCATCAATAAGCTTGGCTCACCATTGCCAAAAGGGCTGGTCCTGTTCTTCCTCCCCACTCACCTCACACATCCATGTACCTGGACACACCACACACACAATTCCTACAGAGACCACGTGCATTGCACGCTCCCATTCCATCCCAAATCCCACCTCACTCCAAGTCCAGACAGTGCAGCAGAGAACTCACCCCGAAGAAATAATGATAAACCAGCAGAAAGCAGGAATTGCTTTTGAAATAACTTTTCTGGGCTTCCACCATCCAGGTATCTAGGACATTTAGGTACATTTATATGAGTATGGGGCAGCTGTGTGGCCATCCCATGCAGCAACCTGTCAGGCTCTTGCTCAGAGATTGCCAGCAACCAGACTCCTTGCTCACTGGAGCCTGGCCCTGCATGACTGTAGAGGACAGGGGCTAGTGGGAATCCTTTTCTATCTCTTCAGAGAAGCTATAGAGCAGGACAGGTAAGTTTGGTCTTGTGGGAAGTGGCTTGTCTGAATCCACAGCAAGCTGATGGATTGCTGAAATTTGAGCCAGCATTAAATAAAAAAAAACAATGCCAGAAAGCAGCATTCCTTTTGTAGGCATCGCTGAAGACCTCTCCCAAGAAAATAGAGCACCTTTCTGCCCCTTAACATACTTTTTCCATAGTAAAAAGAAGAGGTTTTTTCTTCCTCAGAAAGGTAACCAAAATACTGGATATTCTTCCTGGTTCAATTTGTGCATGAAGGAAAGCAGAGAAGTTCAGCTGATGTTCCACATGTGTGCACTGGAGAAGTAGCAGAAAGTTCTAGCTTGCGTCACACAAGTTAGAAAGGTCAAGCTGTTGAATATAACTCAGAGACACAACGTGATATATCAAGATGTCATTTAGTGCACAAATAACAGTTTGTGGTAGTGGAAAAACACACAAACCAAATTATGATAAAATCTGCTTTATTGTACTTCCTGATTGAAAGTCAAAGATGTTGAGATAGGATTATTTCATTAGAGCTGGTTGGGAACATTTCAAGGAAAGCTTTGTGTTTGGTTTGAAATAATAAAAATGTCAATTTGTCTAACATTTTCCTGACAACTTTCTGTTTCGGTGAATCTTCAGTCAGGAAGACCCTTATTTCTGGAAAGGTCTTTGTGGGCAAAACACTAAAATAACTCACTGATCTGTGCATTAGTGCTCATAACACACTAAACCACAAAACAGAAGAGAGCCCTTGTTTGAATCTATTTTAAACTTTGTTTGAAATCCTGGAATGTGTTTTAGGTTTCACAAAAGACAAACAATTCACACTTTGGACTTCACTTCAAGACCCCAGCAAAAAGGCATCCATCTCCTTCCTTTGTGTCCTGTTGCAATAGCAAAAGACCCTTACATAAAAATCCCTGCCTCATTTTTAAACTTTACTTGTTGATTAAATTAGTTAAATTATAACCATTCATTTCTGCTAAGCCCTGCCCTCCTTAAAAGTCCTGCATTTCCTCTCAATCAAGGTACTTGGGCAGTACAACACTTTAATCTCTTAATTTTATTCTTGAGATGCTAAAAAAGAAGTCTGTTTACCTCATGTGGGGAAGAGGGGGGGTCAGTTCTTTATAATTTCTCTGGTGCTTCTCTCTGCAGTCTTTAACAGTCTGTTTCAAATAAGCCATGCAGATCAGATGCCAGACTGGTTTAGAGGGGCCCTCAGCTCAGCCCCAGATGCTCCTAACTAGCTGACTCTATCCCTGGCCGTGAGCTGTAGTCTTTGTTCTTACTTGGATGTCCTTTCATGTGGCTGGGCCAAAGCAAATCAAAGACTACAGTGAGACCTTTCAACAAAATTGTTATTAATATGTATTACAGCAGTGCCCAGAATTGGCAGTTGAGATGGAGACGTTCGTGCTGTCTAGCTAGACATTGTCTCTGTCCTGAAATGGAGACAATCCCTGGGTGAAGTCTGCCACACTCCCTTGGAGTATCTTGGTTGCCCAAAATCACTAGCTTCATTGAATTCAGTGGCACTGTCCATGCATCAAAGCACTATTATTCATGAATGACAGCAGCAGAGAGATCTGGTTAAATTTAAAAAGACCCTGTTCCCTGGATGTGTGATGTTTCTTGAATTCATTGTGAAAGACAAGGTGAAGCAGAAATAACACAAAAAACAGCAGAACCACTTGCAAATTCTTTGTGAGAATCGTATTTCTTCCCTGAGGGAAGTAAGAGACGTTTTAAAACTAGAATTTCAGAATGATAATTCCATTAAACTGTTAGATGAGGACATATTGTATGTCTGAATGTATTTATGTCTAGTGGGATTTCAAAGGAATCAATTGATGATGTATAAACTAACTGGTTAGAAACTTTGCTGGAAGACTAGTCAATCAGAATGAGACTTGTCTATTCCATTCCTGCATTGTTAAACACCATTATTAATATGTTCTGGCTATTACTGGGGTTATAGAGGGGCCATCAAAACCTTTGAAGCTTAATTAATGACAAGAAACTGCTGCTTAAAAGTCTTTCATATCAAGTAGTAAATTCCATTTGAATGTATAGCCTGTGCTTGAGCGTGAATAAATTACACATTTTTTTTCTTGTCAGTATCACATCCACCTCAACAGGGGAAGCCCTTGGTCTGTGGTCCTAAGCTGTGGTCCAAACACTTCTGTTGTGCTCCAGAACGAGGATGGAGGCCCATAGACCTTGGGACCTAACTTAGAAAATGAAAGAAAGACCAGCGAGTGTCCCATGTAACTGTCTAGTTTATAGTTCCATTGTCCTTGCATTAAGTCTAATTCAAAATGGGTAGATAACACTGAGGATAAACAAGCCCTTAGGTTTAATTTACTCTCATTTTCAGAAGAGGTCGAGGGCTTCTGTGAACGTTGCAGAATTCCAAATTTCTTATTAATGCAGAACTTTATAAAATTAATTTATGCACAAATGTTAAATATATATAATAACATAGATAAGACACATAGAAAATAATAATAATATAATAATCAACATAGAACAATAACAGTGTTTGCTTGTTTTAAGACAGTGGCACGTTATTAAATCTTCCTCTGACAGATCTGCTAAATTGCAGATGATTTTTGAACATCCATAACCCTTAGCCTAAACAAAATTAATTTGCTTTGTTCTTTGTCTTTTTCTTTTATTAGTAGAAATACTCAATTACAAAGCAGATTTTTTTTAAAATACAGCTTCAAGTAGAGATCATCCTGATTCTTTATCAGATGAAATGGACTCTTGCAACACTGTGTGCTTTGGAGTTTGATTCTGAAAAGACAGAAAATAAGGATGCCAAAGCCCCTGCTAAGCTGGAGCCAGATCCACAATGGCCCTTGGGTACTCTGATGTTCAGTGCTTAAAATGCCTCGTCTACAGGAGCCTGGGCCTTGGAGAAGAAAGCACAGTTCTGAATCTGCAGTTCAGTGTCCTTCCAACAGGAGCAGAACTGAAGTGTTCAGACCCACATCTCTCCACTATACCCAGTAGTAAAACCCTGCTTTGCTCTATGAAGCTGCCCTACTTTGCAGCAAAGACTAAAAGCTTGAAGGGGACAAGAGAGGGAATACAAGAATGTGCGCTGCTGTAGTCCAAAGATTACGGGACTCACCCAGGAAGGAAGAAAACTGATTTAATCTCTGCTTCAAGGGCTGTTTATGCAGATGAATGCAAAACAGATGAGCTGCCTGTGGAACAAGGACTGGTATGCAGGTATCACCCTGCGTTCAGGCATGAGCTCTGATGGGGCTGAAGGGTTGAGGATCCCTGAAGGTAGGTTGCTTCAGTGATGCTTGGCAGCATGAGGTCTCTCTGCAAGGCTGAGGGACAGTCAGTCATCATTTCAGCACTGATTGCAGTAGCAACAAGCCTGAGCCTAGGGGTTTTCAAATGTTTTAGGATGAAAGCTGTTGTGCACAGTCAAACTACTGTGCAATGAGGCATAGCTTCAATCCATTAATTCTCCATTATGGGCTAAGTATGTTTCATAATTACTGAGAGTGACTTTGGAGAGTGGCTTAACCACAAGATTCTCACTAACATGAAAGAAAAGTTTATTGTTGCATCCTAGACTTCGCCTAATATCTTAATTTTACCCTCAGAGCTGTGCCTGCAGGCAGCAAGCAGATGAGATCCATTTAAGGAAAAATGTGTTTAGTGTCAGCATTCAGGATTTAGTGCACATAGCCTGATCCCCTCTTTATTTATAATTCCCTGTTCAGTCATTTCCCCTCTACGCTGTGAAAGCATCTTGTAGTGCACTGCAAACACAGGCTGAGAAACAAAGTTTGGTGCAGTTACAGCAAAGCTGCTTTTCCTGAGGTTAAGGAACATGAACACAAGGTTTCCAGGGCCTGTCTGGTTTTTTAAATCAGGTTGCAGTCAAGCACAAAACAGAAGACAGGGAAGAGGCAGGGCTAACAGCCTTTCCCTCTTCCCTTGGGCCACCTCCAGTGTCACCAGTGCACCAGCTAAAATCTAAGCTCTGCAATGACTTGTGTTCAGCTGCTGGAAGCTGCCGTGACTTTCCCTGCCTGCAGCCCCTGTCAAGGGCACTGCGACAGCTGAGAATAACAGGAATGTAGCAGCTCAGGTGACCTTTCTCTTGCCTGCCCTTCAAAATACTCCTCTGCAGAAGGGAAGCAGTGGCTTGCTCTGGTAGTGCTGCACCATTCAGCAAGTCTCTTCAAATTCACGAGAGTTAACATTGTAGAGGGAGAGCTTAGAGGTGCCAGTGTAAAGAAGACAGTTGATCTCTAGGAAGCTGAGGGTCTTGGTCTGGAAAATCATCTCTACCAGTGGGAAACCAGTTAAAAAAGTTGCTTCTCTCTCCCTTTCCGTCCCTTTTCTCCCACCCACAACGCTGCAGCTCACACTCCCCTCAGTTGTGCTGAGGCAGCTGTTGTGAGGACTGTGCTGCAAACAGGATCAGTTCAATGATCTTAGTTTAAAAATAAACTTTTTCAAAAAATTCTTTAGCTTAAATCATTTCAATAATCCACCTTGCAGCACAGCCACACAAGCTGCTGCATTGCTCAATGGAATAGGCAGAGATACACAGTGCTGGGGAGGGAAATTGCTGTTGAGGACATTTTTTATGTACAGCCCTGTTTTCCATCAAGATCCTGTAGTATGACCTGGATATTCCAATGAGTAAAGAGCTCCTTGATCACTGATACTAAGCTGAGTGCAGTTTTGTTAGGCTACGATGTGAATTTATGCCTAGTGGAACATGGACACACCACTGCACATTTGGTGAATCTGAGAGGTAATGCACGATGGACAGTGTTATCATTATTTATGCTGGCCTTATCTTATGGGGAGCAAAGCAATAATTTTCCCCATGTAAAGACTGCAAGGATGAACTTACCTCATCAACACTCCCATATGTCTGGAATTAAATCAATTAAGCAGAATTGAGCATCCTAAATCAAGCTCATATTTTGAAAAAGACTCCTAGTGTATTTGAAGGAGGCCCGACTGAAGAACCATGGCTCCTCAGCACTAGTGCCTTGTATTTCAGTCCATTTATAAGGGGGAAGACCTTCATGCTTGATTTTGCCACCCTTAGTAAGGGTCCAGTGCCTGAATGTCAGGCCCAGAGGTGCCAGTAAGACTTTTGGCTGTATCTGAAGCAGCCTATGGAATGGGCAAAGAGAAGGAGGTGAAAGAAGAAAGAGAATAAGCAGCTCTCAACCAGAACTCCTCTATGTAATACTGTGCTCAGAAGTACTAAAGTCTCAGATGTTGGGACACAGATGGGAAAAGCAGGGGGAGGCAGGAGCTGCTTGACAGACTACTGAAAGAGGAGAACAGTTAATTTAGGTCATAGCTGGAAGGAAATGGTCTGAGGCCCACTGAGTTTGTTGGTTAAATACTGAGTGTGTGGTGCAGAAAGCACTGGTGGAGATGAAAATTGCATATAAAACCAAGCTTGAATTGAAGAAATGCATACCTAGTAGGTAGACTTAATACTAGAAGTCCCCAGCTGTGATTTACCTGTTTCATGGATTAACTGTGCTTGATTACATGCAGCAACAGCTCAGGTACAATCATTTTTACTGGTTTAGATGCACAACATCTGCAAATGTAGCTGTTCTTGGATATGGAGAATGCACAGCTGCTCTAGTGTAAAGCAGAGCTGATAAACCATATTGCAGCCAGGCTAGCTCTGTGAGAAATAAGCCTGGGTAGTTGGTACAATACCGTGGAGACCATGGTGTGATGGTTTTGAGTTAAAACTCTCCCAAAAACCACCACAGTATGCACAGTCCCTCTTACTTCTAAACCCCACCCCCCCTGTACAAAACCCAGGGAAGATAAGGAGAAGGAGAGAGAGGCTGAGAATACAAAAAAACAAAGCAGGCAAACTAGAATTAATATTCAACTAGAATTAATGAGATCTATGATAATTAAAACTAGGCCAAATGTATTTCAGTTTAGATTTCGTAGAACCACTAGGTTGGAAAACACCCACTGGATCATTGAGCCCAACCATTCCTATCAAACACTAAACCATGCTCCGCAGCACCTCATCCACCCATTCTTTAAACACCTCCAGGGAAGGTGATTCAACCACCTCCCTGGGAAGCCTCTGCCAGTGCCCCATGACCCTTTCTGTGAAATATTTTTTCCTAAGGTCCAGCCTGAACCTACCCTGGTGGACCTTGAGGCTGTTCCCTCTAGTCCTGTCCCCTGTCACTTGGGAGAAGAGGCCAGCTCCCTCCTCTCTACAACCTCCTTTCAGGTAATTGCAGATAGCAATAAGGTCTATCTCGCACAACTTGGCATTTATGAAGATGCCAGCTAAATCATCCAAAGGTTAGTCACTACAAAGGTGTGTAAATATTTAAAAAAACACAGTACAATGAGGTCCAACACAAAATCCCTGAGACTAACCCTATAGCTTGGGAACCAAAAATGGGGGAGGAGAGAGAGAGAGATGTTTATAGAGCATATTCTAACTTGTCACAGTGAGATAAAGCTCAGCTAGACTGCTGGATTGCTTCACTCAGTATGAGTGGACACATGTTCAAATATAGAACTTTTCTTACCCTTGGTTGGAAAATGTTGCTGTGCAAGAGTGAACAGCGAGTTAACATCAATACAACGCACCAGCCCACATGCTTTGTCTGTGATGTGGTTTTTAGCTAATAACAACATCACCTTATCTGCCAGACCTGTATCCCTCTTCCCAAAGATCAAGTTGGTGCTCAAAGGAACCCATTTTTCATCAGTAGATGCGAAAGCAAAAATGATGGAGAGCTTCAAAAGCCTTTCAGAAAATGATCTATGAAATTGTTTTGAACATTGACAGTATCGAATGCAGCTGTGTGTCAGCTCAGAAGGGAACTATCTGAAGATCATAGTTGATTTCCTTAATTTTATAAATAAGAAGAGTCTCATTGTTTTTGTGTTGGACCTTGCATGCACAAATACACCACCCTGTGGAAGCACGGAATGGTTGAGGATTTCTCAGTGGTGGAAACAAGTATAACTTGAGGCAGAGAAGTGAAACTAAAGAACAGGAAAGTTACATTACATAAGAACAGCAAATGGCCTTGATTATCTTGCATGAGAAATAACCTACAGTAAAGGCTGGATTAAATACTCAAAATGCAGCTAAGAGAATAATTTCTCATAAAAGGTGAGACAAATGCAGAGATAAACAAACTGGTCTTTTTCTCCATCTGCTTTCCATGATTCTCAGAATGAATACTGGATTCATTTCCCACAGAGCCTGTAAAATGTGCCTTTTTAAACGATCAAAACATAATCGCATTTGTTAAATATTTTATTGAACTGAGCTAGATCTGTTCATATGAACAAGGCAACAAAGATTAAGCAAAGGATGTCCATTTTCTGATTTGCCTGAAAATGTCACTGTAGTCACTGCCTTTCCCACTGAGTCTGAGCCAAAGAAAATTCCTAAGCTGGACCTACAGCACAGCCTGCTCCCCACATAGGTTTTATACTTATTTTAACTATTTTGGCTCAAGGTGTGGCTTACTCTGAAGAAGTTAAGATACACTGCCCTGGGGCAGATGCTTAACCTGTTTATCTACTGGAACTTGTGGCTACCTTAAGGAGGTGGGCTATTTTAACCAAAGTCCCATCAAACCTGAGCAAGGGGCTGAGATGGTGTGTGTAAGCAGTCCTGAAACTATTGCTGGCCAATATTTGAAGCGAAACTTTCTCTGCCTTTTTTTCAGCCGAAGGACCTGAGCTTGGTTGCTTTGCCCTGTTGAGCAGAACAGTATTAACATGAGCATTAATAGACAACTCTGTGCACTGCATTTAAGCAGGAAGGCAACTTGTGAAAATTGATATTTACTCTTCAACAAGTCAGACCACATCCTCAGCCACTATATGCATATCTCTCTATATTTATCTCTTTTTTCTTTTTTTTTAATTGGAAAACCTCCCTCAAAGGAACATTGAGACTTAAATTCTTACATTGCAGAAGGGGGGTGTGCTAAGTGTTTCCTGTGAGCTATTCTTTTCCTTTGATTTCCCCCCCTTGGTAGGCCTTCTAGATACTGTGTCAGAGGTATCTGCTATCCTCCATTAACAGCAAAAAGCAACCTATAAGTCTAAATAACGAGTTCTGGTTTTCCCTGTGGAGGCCAGGTGCATTGTACTTAAGCTTATTGGAGATGACAGATTTGGAAGATCTGAATGTTACTTACTGAGTTTGTTGTTATAACTCCCCATGAGACAAGGAAATACTCTACTTAGTTGACAAGATTTTTTACTACACCTCTGTCAGCTCAGGAAAGTATTTATCTGCTGTTTACCTTTGCATGTTCTCCTTTACTCCATCTGAATTCTGCCTGATCTTTTTTTCTCCTGAAATTCAGTATTGATAATGTTGGCAGCATAAGGAGTTTAACATTTGTGTGACTGAAAAAAAATTCCCTATGAATTTTGGTGAGATGCACAGTTTGAATTTGGAAGGAGTGATATTTTCTGCAAACATTCCAGCTGTAAATGTGAATGGCAGCTTTAACCGAGACTGGGCAATGCTGCCAGCAAGCTGTGCCAGACCAGGTGAGGTAAGAGAAATAGCTGACCCCATTTCTTTCCCATTTCTTTCCTACCTGCCAGTAATATCAGCACAATGGTTTATTATTCCTCTGTTTACTTAAGGGCTTTTGTATATTCACCCTTGCAGCGTATTAGTACTGAATCTCAATCTTTGTACCTCCTCCTCTTCTCTGAAATGGAAAAAGGCTCTTAGCTGGCCTTTAAAAAACACAGGTAGCATGAGTGTCCCTTTTCTTATCTTGCAGATAGCAGTACTTGGATTCAAAACTTCTGAAGACAAGTGGCTTCGCGTGGATCTTCGTGAAATAAGATTAACAGGCACGATGTGGTCTAAGTATGATACTGACTGGCCAAACTGAGGTTAGGCAAACATATCCCTCTTTCTCACTGATCAGAAAAGGTCTCCACATTGAGTGTCTTTGCAGGAGGAGGCTGAGTTCAAATATTACACGTTGAAGATAGGTTGTTTTTCAGGAGATGATGGAGCGTAACCAACCCTGGCAACTCTGCGTGCTTCATAGAATCATAGAATCATCAGACTGGAAGAGACCCACCGGCTCATCGAGTCCAACCATTCCTATCAAACACTAAACCATGTCCCTCAGGACCTCATCTACCCGTGCCTTAAACACCTCCAGGGAAGGTGAATCAACCACCTCCCTGGGCAGCCTGTTCCAATGCCTAATGACCCTTTCCGTAAAAAACTTCCTCCTAACGTCTAGCCTAAATCTCCCATGGCAGAGTTTGAGGCCATTCCCCCTCGTCCTGTCCCCTGTCACTTGGGAGAAGAGGCCAGCTCCCTCCTCTCTACAACCTCCTTTCAGGTAGTTATAGAGAGCAATGAGATCTCCCCTCAGCCTCCTCTTCTCCAGGCTAAACAACCCCAGCTCTCTCAGCCGTTCCTCATAAGGCCTGTTCTCCAGCCCCTTCACCAGCTTTGTCGCTCTTCTCTGCGCTCGCTCCAGAGCCTCAACATCCTTCTTGTGGTGAGGGGCCCAGAACTGCACACAGTATTCAAGGGTTACTTTCTCTTACCCGGGTTACCTTTGAGAGGGAAGGACCTGCCTCAAAACGCTGGAGCTGATGGAGATGGGCAGTTCCTGGAAGAGACTGGAGGGATTCAAGCTCTTCACCGGAGTGAGCCCATCCCCGGCTGGCCCGGGCAGATGTACAGACGGGCTTTGCCTCCCTCTGCTGGGCGCTCTCCCGGCTCGCACCGTCCCTGGCCACCGTTTATATCTCAAAAACACGTTTTCTAGCGCGATTACCCACTGGTACCGCGTCTTCGACGACTTGCTAGAGCTTTTAGGCTGTCTCCTCCATCCATCCCGTGTGGGGAAGGTTGTGGGTAAGCTCCGGTTGTGTGTATTTCGGGGTGTCAGGAAAACATGATGCAAACGTCATTTCTAACGCGTGCAATGATGCCCAAAGTAGCTGAGAGCAATATGAGGTGTTTCTCCTCACTGGCACAGGTCACTGCACTGCCTCTGGTTCTTCTGTAGCTAACTAACTGTGGCATAAATCACACGCAGAACTGCAGTCGCCAGCATCCCACCCAACATGGGTTCATCCCTGTCCTTGCCAGCCATGCGTGGCTGTGTAATACCGACACAAGTGCAGTCAGGATCTTAATTCCACTAGCCACTCCAGCAAAAATTCATATCATAGAATCATAGAACGTTTTGATTTGGAAGAGACCTTACAGATTATCTAATTCCAACACCCCTGACACCACCCACTAAATCAGGCTGCCCAAGGCCCCATCCAACCTGGCCTTGAACACCTCCAGGGATGGGGCAGCCAAAGCTTCCCATGGCAACCTGTGCCAGTGCCTCATCACTCTCATGGTGAAGAAATTCCTGCTTTCATCTAGTCTAAATCTGCCCCTCCCCAGTTTATACCCATTGCCCCTAGTCCTGTCACTACAAGCCTTTATAAAAGTCCCTACCCAGCTTTCTTGTAGCCCCTTCAGGTACTGGAAGGTCACTATAAGGTCTCCTCAGAGCCTTCTCTTCTCCAGGCTGAGCGACCCCAACTCTCTCACTCTGTCCTCATAGCAGGGGTGCTCCAGCCCCCATGATCATCTTCGTAGCCTCCTCTGGACCCACTCCAACAGTTCCATATCCTTCCTATTGTTGAGGATTCCAGAACTGGAATAATACTCCACATGAGGTCTCACAAGAGAAGAACAGAGGGGCAGAATCACCTCTCAACCTGCCAGTCACATTTCTTTTGAATCAGCCCAGGACACAGTTGGCACACATTGCCAGCTCATGTGGAGCATCTCACTAATCAGCACCCTGAAGTCCTTCTCCAAAAGGCAGCTCTCAGTCACATCATCACTCATCTTGTATAGAAATCAATGTTCTTTTTTTTTATGAAATACAATAAAACAAATACAATACTGTGAAGTATCATACAGCAATACTTACAGACTCTGCATATACTGCTGGAATTGAAAGCATTTGCCATTGCTTAATAACCTATGAATAAAGAAGTCTGTATGAGGATTCCTCCTAAGATGTTCCCTCTTTTTCAGCCTTGAAACTCCAGTTTTGGGAAGCATGTGCACAGACATGACATGGGGCCAGATCCCACAGCCATGAACTCCGAGCCATGTATCCACCAAAACAACTTGACACAGAGTGAAATAAGAAGTGTCAATTCTGTGACAGCTTAAAACTGTCTTATCTGAGGCTAAACATGATCATCTCTTCCTTTCCTCCCCTCCTAAAAGCTGACGTCTGTCCCCTGGTGGCGTGTAAGGAGAATATCAGGTTATTTAAGGGATGGACTTGTAACAGCTTTAGGGGATGCTAAATATACAAATCCCCTGACTTCCAACAACAGACTGAAGCTAGTCTGTTAAATTGGTGGACTTTAACCAAAGGAGAGGCATCCTATAACATACAGCAATTGTATTTCTAGCATTAATTACCTGGCATTTTTTTTCAGAATTAGAAATACTTTTTCTTGCTAACAATGGAAAAATTAGATTGCACTGGGAGCATCCACTAGCTCTACAAAACCAGACAGGAACCCCTCCTCAAGACCATACAAAACCCCTAAGGAAAATACCTGTGATGTTTTGACAGTGCTTTTCAGACAATTTTTTTTTATGGGGTTCTTTATCCAGATGGTCTAATGATCTCAGAGTGATTTCATGGCAATCAGGCATTCTGCAGCTACAACAAACTTATCTGCAACTACAGGTAAACTGTTGCACAATACTCCCTTTGTGTGCTTTCTGATTAAGTTAGTACTTTTCCTAAATAAATCAGAAACACTGGCATGCCTTCTATTCTCAGGATCCCAGTGAATTTTATTACATAAATTGATTAGATCACCAAGTCAATTGACACAAAGTAGGTCTTGTCAAAAATAGAACAGAAAGCCTTTTGGAGAAATCATTACCCCTTTTCTGGGAAAGCAGTAATTGGAAATCCTATTTTAAGTAGCTATCTAGTTTGTTTTAATAGTCAAAGATTAATTCCTCCTTTTACTGCTATAAATGCCTGAACTACCTTAATTATCAGCTCCTTAAATCTAGCACATTCTTTCTCTGTGTTAATATGTACCTCACTGCTTCTAAGCAATGCAGAGAACTGATGGGGGCATGCCTTTACCTACACAAGAATTTTGTGTAGATAAATTGCTACATTGCTGCCAGTGCCTCTGTTATTAATAATTCATAATGATTTGATTCATTCAGGATCTCAGCTGATAATACAAGTGGATTTCATGGTGGCTTTTGTTCCCATGGATCTTGCGAGCCATCGATGACAACTGATGGGGTGCACCAGAGTGGACCAGAGAAACAAGTAGGTCTCTAAGTTGCCTGAGTTACCTGTCATGGACTCAAAAGGGTGTTTTTTTTCCACAGGATATGAGGTAGGAGCAAGGGGTGACAGGTAGGGCAACCCCGAAGTTGTTCTCTTTTATCTCAATGTACATCAGCTTCATTCCCTGAAATACTGGTCTGCTGTAGCTGGCTCACCACTGCAGAAGTACCAAAATAGCAGATCTTAGCCAAGAATGGGGTTACCAAAATGCCCCACAGGGCTGGTCTCAGCAGTGGTCTACAGAATAGTAATTTCATTCAGGATGGCAGGATTCCATACTCATGGCTCAGATGCCATAAAGTCAGAGCAAGTCTTTTGTGTGCTCCCATATGCCATTAGCTTTTATTAAAAGGAATAAAAAATTACAAAAAAGGGGAAGGAAGAAAACGGATATAAATGATTTAAACAGAGAATAGAAAGTGAATAGTTAAATATCAGCAAAAGAGGATGTAACAGACGCTGCACGCCTGATGCAAAAGAATAAACCGTGCATTTACTTATGATATCCAAATAGAGAAAAAACATCCACTGATTTCATTCAAAGCAGAATCATACCTTGGCTTGATGCCTGTGAGATCGCAAGATAGGAGAACTATGTTTTCCGCCTGGAATAACTCCTTTGTACTGAAAATTCAGTACTTCTCACTTTCATAGCCACTGACCATTGATGATTTCTCTATCACACAGTGAGTCTGTGGTTTCTTCAGGGATGCCTGGTGACCCATGCAATCCTCCTACATTTCTAACACTACCAACAATACTGTTTCTTCAAGCAACACTGCCACCTGCCAGAACTTCATCCAGCTTCAAGAACTTCAATGGTCACTGAATTCATAACAAAACCCAGTAGCTTCTGTCTTCACAGCTAAGTCAAGGCTCATTTGTGACTATCCAATTAGATGGCTAAATTTGTTTGAGGGGCCTGTGGGATATTTTAGTCTTGGAAGGTGATTGAAAAAAAAGCAGGGAGGCGAGCAGTAGACTTCCACCCATCACATAAATTTACTGCTGCTTTGAAAAATGTGTAGGATGCCTCCACATCAGAACTGCAGAAGTAATTGGGAATAGAAACAAAACAAAACTGGAATGAGACCAAGAGGAAACGATGTAAGAGAGTCAGCTGTCCTAACAGGTCAGCATCATAAAGAATGCAGAATAGCAATACATGTCAAAATGGGTCCTATCACTGCATTTGTCCAAATCCATTGTTGAAAGTTGGCTCTTTTGTGGTCTAAGTAACAACCACTCAGGTAACTGAGGATGTTTGATATGTCTCCTCTGTTCAGTCATTAAACTTACAGTACAGTAGAGGCAAATGCATCCCTGGCAGGATTTCTTGGCAAAAGTAGTTTACACTGAGTATAGTTCAAAGCAAATACTGGCTCTCAGTATNAATGCTAACAGTTTTGGTAACAGCCCCACAGCTAAGCTGCATACTTGGCTTGTTCTTTTTTGGAGCTTTTAATAAAGAATTGCTTCACATTATGTCTTCATCTAGAAGGAAGCCAAGCACATACAGATCAGAGCAAACCAGCCCCTGGTGCTGAAGGCCCTTTGCTCCAAGCTAAGCACAGTGTGTGAGATTTTTCACGAGGAGGAAGGAACTGCAGCCACCAAGCCCGCAGCCTCCTCAATAAGGACTGTACCTGAGTATACGACCTCTTTCAGAGAGCCTAGGTCCTTGATTCCCCACAACTGAAAGGCAGCATTTTCTCCAGTTCCAAGAAGGGGAAGCAAAGCAAAACTGGTTTATTAACATTTATGGTTTTGACAGAAAAGGTATGACTGTTACTTTTGTTTTTTCAGCTGTTTGAATGTGTAGCCAAAAGAAAATTTTTCAAATAGACCTACCCAGATGTCAATCAGCTGTAAATTTGTACTTTCAAAGGTTTCAGTTATTTACACAAAACCACTTGTGGTTAATGTGTTCAACACACGTTGCAATGTTGCAGTATATCTTTAAGAACTGATAAAAGACTAGAAATGCAAAAGGTTTCCTGTTTTCTTTCCAGATAATGGCAGTTGTCCTAACAGTCCAGGAAACTTGCCCCTCCCTTCATCCTATCCTCTTGCAAAATCTGGAGCTTCTTAGTAGCTGCTAACAGCTCATTTTAGAGAAAACGCTGTTAAGTTTCAACTATAATCACACTATATATAAGGAGGTGGTGCCCCTCCCTGCTCAGTAAATTGCTTCTGGTATCCAGTCAGTAATTTACCTTCCTTATGAACTGATTCTTAAGAATTATGTGAAAACATCACTAGACTCATGGGAGACAAAGGTCTGTTCAAAGAAGGTGCCCATGTGAACCTCATGAAGTTCAACAAGGCTAAGTTGAAGGTCCTGCATCTCTGTCAAGGCAATACCCAGCATCAACATAGACTAGAGGATGAAGGGACTGAGAGCAGCCCCGAAGAGAAGGATTTAGAGGGATTGGTGGATAAGAAGAAAGGACGTGAGTAACCAATACACACTTGCAGTGAAGAAAGTCAACCCTAATATCAGCTGCATGAAAAAAAAATGTGGCCAGCAGGTCGAGGGAGGTGATTCTGCTCCTCTACTCTGCTCTGGTGAGATTCCATCTGGAGTACTGTGTCCAGCTCTGGATTTCTCAGCACAGGAAAAACATGGACCTGTTGAAGCAGATCCAGAAGAGGGACATGAAAATGGTCAGAGGGCTGGAACAACTATTCTGTGAAGAAAGGGTGAGAGAACTGGGGTTCTGCCTGAAGAAGAGAAGGCTCAAGGGTAACCTTATTATAGTTCTTCAGTGTATAAAGAGTCATTATAAGGGTTTTCATCATGGCCTCTACTGACAGGACAAAGAGCAATGGCTATAAACTGAAAGAGGGTAGATTGGATATAAGGAAGACATTTTTTACATTGAAGGTGGTGAGACACTTCTATGAAATACTATTGGTAGCCCAGGCTCGTGCACACTAAATGTTAAATGCTCTGAAAGTAACACCTCAAACCTTCCTTCAAAAAGCTTTCTTCCCTATTTAGTGGTGTTCTGCAGTACTACAAGCCCTACAGCTCTAGGTTGCTCAGTGAATCCATACATGCATCAAGCCATTGTAACTAAGGAGAGAACCAGGCTACAATACACATATTTTGAATAAGTTTTCCCCCAGGAGAGCTATCAGCTGCTGCTTGTTCATTTTTATTTGCACGTGTTCCCCAGCTCCTGTAAGACGAAACTCATTGCAAGTCTGACTGCTGGCTGACACTGTGAAATGAAGAGCTGATTTGGTTTGGATTTTGGCCATTTGCATAGAACTTATTAATAAGAGTTGGATCTATTTAAATTCTGTTTCCAGCCGACTCCAGAGACAGGATAAACTCTGAACCTCTGTGCACACAGTGAAGCTCAGTGACAAGTTTGTACTTGAAAACAATCTCAAATCCAAACTCATCTGGCCACCTGGGCACACCCAGTATTTTACTCTTCTAACTCCTGCCACCTGCCGCCCACTGTGGATTTACAAATTGGTGTCTAATTGACGAATAACTAAGTAGACACCCGGATTCTCTTTTCTGTGTTGTGAAAGAAACTGCCTTTCTCATAACCGGTTGCCCTACATCTTACAGGCACTTTAGATTTTATCTGGATTAAAAGATTTTGCCAGCTGAAGTCCTGCTAGCACAGGTTTCTACTGGTAGTTTTGAATAGCTGCCCAGAAAGGTACCTTGAAGCAGCTGTGGAGAGTGGTAGGAGACATTGCAGTGAGAAGCAGCAAGACACGCACTGATTAACACAAGGAGTGAAAATACACTAGGGTGGGCTACTCTGAAACCTTTTTTCTTAAATTCTTAAATTTAGCTTGTTCCGGGTCAGCATGTAAACAATTCTCTGATGTTTAGGGTCTGAAATAGGTGGTGTGTGCTAGGATTTAGTTTCACTGGTATAAGTCGCACACACAGTAGGAAATTTTCCTCAGCTCAACTGTACCCATCTAATATTTCAGCATTTTTTTTCAGCTACAGACCTGGCCCCAAAACCAGCTGGTTTTAATATCTTGGAAAAGTAATGTAGCCTCATGCAACAATATTAAAACCAGCTGATAGTCTCATTTTTGCAGTATAAGAAAAAGAAAATAATTTGACGTGGTAGTATGCACAGTAGTACTTAATCTGCTATCTTGATAGTTTAAAATTGAAATTTTTATAGTCCTTGTTCTTCTTTTTCCTTCTACAAAAATGCAAGTAATTTGTTATCAAAACTGCCATATCATGGAAATTATTTTGTTTTGATAGAGGGGATTTTGGAAAGAAAATAATACATATGGAAAATCACTCTGACCCGCCCAAATTAGCAACAAAATGGTATCCATATTTAAGGGAGGACGATGTACCTATTTAAGGGAGGAAAGCAGAAGGCTGCTGCTGCTAAATATTTACCCACTGATATCTAGCTCAGAATTTAAGAGAAAGTGTCAGTGATACATAAAAAAGTGATCTTTTACAGGGCATCTGATGATTTTGAGTTACAGCTCAGCTCTCCAATGGATTTAACGTGGTCAAACAAGAGTAAATACTGAGGCAACAGTTATAAACTATGTCTTAGAGGAAGCAGTGAAACAATAAAGGCTCAGGCCCAAGGTTGCTTATGCAAGTGTATGGCTTCTGCAAAGTTCGTTTGCCGTACACCACTACATCCCCTTTTTCCAGAGCACATGAACTGGGTTTGCAGTGTATTACCTGATGGCTGTACACTTCCAGGATTAAGTTTAGCATCTAAGCCCTGAGAAGACAGTCATCACCCAAGAAGTACCACAAAATCTCATCTCCATCTGAAAGCAGTAGGACTGAGAAGTCCAAGAGCTGTGCAGGACCAGACTTCTCCAGTGGCCTTTCCAGATGTTTGGGAGCTGAAAAATGCTTTATCTTTCATCCTGCAGGCAAAGCTGGAGCTTCGACAACAGATATTCAGCACCTGGGAGATGTTCTTAGCAAGATTTTCTCATTTATTTAAGTTAATCACATAATAGTTTGGGCTGGAAGGGACCTTAAAGATCATATAATTCCAACCACCCTGCCATGGGCAGGGATGTCCCACTAGATCAGGCTGCCCCATCCAGCCTGGCCTTAAACACCTCCAGGGATGCAACATTCACAACTGGTGAAGAATGTATGGCCTGAGAGGGTATAGTTATGCAGACGTTGTTTTGGATGGCAGTAGTGCCTTATGGAGCTCCCATATTCTCACACCTGTGTTATCCATTATGGAGGAAAATCAGGTGTGTGTGTGTGCGGCCACATAGTAAACTGATATGGCTGAAAAGCAACCTCTTGTCTCCCAAATCATAGAATCACCAGGTTGGAAGAGACCCACCGGATAATCGAGTCCAACCATTCCTATCAAACACTAAACCATGCCCCTCAGCGCTTCGTCCACCTGCGCCTTAAACACCTGCAAGGGAAGGCGTCTCAACCACCTCCCTGGGCAGCCTGTTCCAGTGCTCAATGACCCTTTCTGTGAAAAATTTCTTCCTAATATTCAGCCTAAATCTCCCCTGGCGCAGCTTGAGGCCATTCCCTCTCGCCCTGTCCCCTGTCGTTTGGGAGAAGAGGCCAGCACCCTCTCTCGATAACCTCCTTTTAGGTAGTTGTAGAGAGCAATGAGGTCTCCCCACAGCCTCCTCCAGGGTAAATCATTCCAGGATGTCCCTGTTCCATTGCTTGATTCACCACCTAGCTGTGGAGGCTGCTGCAAGGGTGATTCAGGGAGGTAATGGGAACAAGTAGTTGTGAATGAGGAGACAAGAAATGAGCTAGTAAAGTCGTTTAAGCATCACTAGCACCAAATGTGAAGCTAAGGTGTGATGCTGTAGGTGCTTCAAGGAGACAAAGGGAGCCACAATAGCATGTGAACAAGTGCTGGCTTACCAACCCCTGGCACGGACTCAGTCACTTTAAGACCAAAGCCCAAATCTCTCACATACCTTTTAGATAAGTCCCTGGGCCACACAAAAATAAAAGTGGGGGGAAACAGAGCTGTAACTAAATTTGGTGAAGTTAGGTCATCACATAAGCAACTGCAGGAAGGGAAGTCCTCATGATGTACCTTGGTAAGGGAGAGACACCATAAAGCCTGCAGCTGACGCACTACTTGCAATTAACTTTGTCCATGCATGACAGGACAGGACAGGCTCATTTCTACTTTCTCATATAGTAAAATGTTTTAAACAAAGAATTGATTCTTTAAAGGCCAGAGCTGAGACTCTAATTTAGACATTCACAGTGTAGGTTTCTTAATTTTTTTTAGCTATGCCCTCTTAGGAGGAACTGAATCACATCCTAGGTATGTATGAGCACCAGCCTGGCTGCAGGTGACCAGCTCAGAAGCAGGGTTAGAATTGTTAGGTGAAACATCTTGGAGAGGAGAGCAATGCCCATGGCCCCTGTCTTGGTGCTGCGGAGTGGGTAACAGCCACTGGTGTGACAGGATGCAAGTGGGAAAAATGTGAGTGAAAGAGTCTCCAAAACGGCCTGTGAGGGTGTTTGTCCCAAAGCAGATCCACTAAAGAAGAAAATAACAGTAACTAAGTTTGTTTAAGAGATGGCCATCAGCTGGATTAAACAGTAACCAGGAAATTGCCAAGAGGCTTCTAAGAAAAAAAAAAAAGTAAAAAAAAGAAGAAGAAAACAAGAGCCAGCTTTAAAAGAAGTCTAAGCAAAGCATATGAGTTCATGATGAGGGAGTAGAAACCTGACCTGGCAACATGAAATATCATCCCATCAGCGTGGATTACATGAGTTATGGGTGCCTGTAGCTCTGGGCACGTGTGAGCAGGTTAAAATTTGGGGAGTTATTAATAAAAGGGTGTTCAGGCATTCGTAAGTATTTATCAGCATTCCAGGTTATCTGTTTCCAGTCCTGAATGTGTAGACTACTGATCATCAGGTGATTATATGACATCAATAAATCAATAAATTAATGAATCCCTGTAACTGAAACCACATGGGTGGTTTCCCTGTGATGGGAACTAGCAAATCCTACCCTTTACCCATTGGAAAACTACAGACTGGAACAAGGCTGAAAAACCTTAAATT
>WAAB01023933.1:82143-128202 GCA_013389865.1 Piaya cayana | reverse complement strand
AGCCAGCTTTAAAAGAAGTCTAAACAAAGCATATGAGTTCATGATGAGGGAGTAGAAAGCTGGCCTGGCAACACGAAATATCATCCCATCAGCATGGATTACATGAGTTATGGGTACCTGTAGCTCTGGGCACGTGGGAGTAGGTTAAAATTTGGGGAGTTATTAATAAAAGGGTGTTCAGGCATTCGTAAGTATTTATCAGCATTCCAGGTTATCTGTTTCCAGTCCTGAATGTGTAGACTACTGATCATCAGGTGATTATATGACATCAATAAATCAATAAATTAATGAATCTCTGTAACTGAAACCACATGGGTGGTTTCCCTGTGATGGGAACTAGCAAATCCTACCCTTTACCCATTGGAAAACTACAGACTGGAACAAGGCTGAAAAACCTTAAATTTGCATGTATTTATACAGTTTCTCCCTGAGACCACCCTTCTGGAATTCTGATTTCTTTGATAATTCTGAATTTTTCTTCTCCTCCTTCAGGAGCATTTCATTGTCATTCAAGGCAGATAGGAGCACATTCATTAGCCTAGATCATATAAATGTATCTGTCTACGTGGGAGGACTTAATCTCCATAACAATGCTGATAATACTATTCTGCTCCATTTTTTTCCCTATATACTGGTAACTAGGCCAGTTCGGATGTTCTAGTAAATTTTCCCATGTAGAAAAGTATCAGTATGAATTTCACTAAATGTGTTTCTTTTGTTCTGTGCCAAAAACTGACTTTCTCCATCATTCTAAACTCAGTGATGGTCACAAGGCTGTTGTTCCATTCCTATTTAGAACTAAAAAGTTTCAGAATATTTGTGACATTGTGGGTGTTTGGTTTTTTGTTTTTCTTTCTTTTTTTTTTAAACCAGCACTTCACTGAGAATTATCACAAGATCTCATTGTTGCCATGTGCATTTTTCATCTATGTTTAGAATTCAAACCTTTCATAAATAACAGGTAATTTTAAACAAGCACTTTTAGTTTATGCTGTGTTTTCTCATTCAATAGCATCAGATTTTTACTATAGTGTCACCTAAGAGTAAATTTCAGCTGTATGAAATACAAGCACAAGATACCACTTCTATCATGTCAGAGCACAGGAGATTTTGTTTACAACAGTGTTATGGACCCTGGCGACTGGAAGATGATCCACCACAAAATCTCCTTGGACAAAACTGTCTCTTTAACTGGTGTTATGAGTTTATACCACTTTGTGTCAAGTACCTGCAGTGTTTTGATCCACTACTTTGTGCTCTAGGAGCCAATTTCTCATCTCATGGAACCACGACCTTGCATCGAATTCAGGCTCCATGAACTGGGCCTCCACCCTTATAAGACAAAGAGCTTCTTGTGTTCTTGAAAGCCGGCCTGTTTTTCACCACTGCATCATTTGGTCTAATAAAAGATATTACCCCTCACTGTAGGCATTGCCTCTCTTTTAAACACTTGGCAGTTCAAATGTTTTCCTTGCTGGAAGAGTATCTTGACATCTCTCTCTATCACAGAACAGTGTGTAAGCAGAATGTGTTCATTATACATATAAGCCTGTTCCACCACAATGAAAAGACTTCTCTGGGAAAGAGCCTTCACCTGGATTGCTCCCACTGGGTTTGCCTGGGTGGACATTGATGCCTCCATACGCTCCTTATGATTACCTGGGGACTCCGTGTGTGTGAACGCTGTTCCAGAAATGAGATTTCTGGTTCTGCCTGCAGTACAAACATCACAACAGTTTGCAAGTCAGCCTAATTAGCAAATGCACAATTGTCCCGGAGATAATGTTCAGCTGCTTTTGCAAGATTTACCTCGTTAACAGTTTAGTGTTGCAAATACTGAAAAGCAGAAGTTAATAAAATAACCTTAGCAGATGGATTGGTTCACGTTACAGTTGAAAGCACAGTGGATGTCTAAATAGCAGAACTGTTTAAAAATGGAAGGCAGAAGTAAGTGAATGACTAGTCATCTGTTTCAAAGATGCTGAACTGTGAACATCTGCATTTCCATCAGCATTGTTAACTGCGATGAAATGTACCAACTGTAATTACTTTACTAGCTACTGCAAAGACAAAATGCTTGAAGGAAAAAAGAACTTTTTTTTGTTGAACTGGTATGCATTTGCTGTACTCTTCCATGCAGGTAAAGAGCTAGAAGCTTGATGACAGAGTCAGCAGTAAGTAGTTTGAAGCAAGTGAAAATATTTTGTAATCTGATGTCGCTTTTCTTGCTTCTGCTGCTCAGCCATTCAGCAGTGATTTTTTTTCATGATGCTTTTTTTTGTTTAATTTTCATAACAAAGAGCAGATGTCAACAGGACTTATTTTAGAAATCGATCTTTTAAGCAGCAGCAGTGCAGGCTTTGGAAATGGCATGACAGGACACTACAAAACAATGTCCAGCGTTAGGATATAGAAGATTTCAAGGGTCTGCCTCCGGCAAGTGGATGTCTCTCAGCAGCCACTCTAACATTTAGCAGCATAAGACATCCTGTGAAAACACTCAGTTCTTTCAGCACATTGTCTGGGAACTGCTTCTCACCAGAACAGATGAAACGTCACTTCCTCATCATGTAGGTCCCCAACGCAGCAGTTACACTGTTAGGACGTCAGAAGTCAACCTTGTGATTCTGGGAATAAAACATTTAGCACTTATCAGCTGGGTGCTGAGTACTTGAATAGGGAAAAGATTTCTCCTTCTGTTTAAATGAAGGTGACCTCTTCATGAAAATTTCGTGCACAGACTTCATATTTTCATTTTACTCACATAGTTTTCCCAAAAGTCCCAGCAAAGAGTGAAGGAAAAAAACTGTGTCTATCAGCCTCACCTAATTTAATAATTTGCAGTGACTACTCCCACTTGATCTGCTACTTTCTCTAATTGCAACTACAGCTCTCACCATTTTTATTTTGGGTGTCTTCCAGCATTATTTAATGCAGGAGAATAATTCTATTTCTTACAGAAGTTTTGTTGGAACAACAATTTTTTACTGGCAGCAAGTTCTTCATCAGCTGTGATGGGCAGAAGAGAATAGCAAAAAAACTACTTTCTACAGATGACTGATCTAGTGATATAGTTGTAGCT
Organism: Piaya cayana; assembly: GCA_013389865.1. Classification (NCBI taxonomy): domain Eukaryota; kingdom Metazoa; phylum Chordata; class Aves; order Cuculiformes; family Coccyzidae; genus Piaya; species Piaya cayana. The sequence continues at coordinate 125,120 of WAAB01023933.1, read as the reverse complement.
TCTTGATCTGTTTTCTTTTGTGGCAAAGCTGGTCTAGCAAGCAATCAGCTCCATTCTTTGCCTCCATCTGCTTTTTCTTCTCTCACACACAGACTTTTTCATCTGTATCAATCTTTTGGGGCTCTGCTAAACATTGGAATGCCAGATAATTAAAATTAATTATAAGCTATAATATCCCTGCATTTTTTTCCCTTTTAATGTATAGTCCAAATTACAGTGGCACTGGCAACTGAAGGAACAATGAACTGCAGAGCTAATATGGGAACACACAGCTACGGAAAAGACAGGTGGCAGCAAGGACAAGAACTTCTTGAGTAAGAGAAAATATCTGATGTATCTACCCAGATGAGATATGGAGAGCTACAGTCCATATTAACAGTACTTCTTGTCTCTCTGCCACAAATTCATGCCAAGAAACTCCACTGTCATCAGCAAGCAGTGTGTGACCTCAGATCTATTCCATGTAAAGAGAACTTGATGCAGTCGATGGTTTTTGAATGTTTCCATTTCCTGTGCTTTTAGACTCTCGTGACTCTTCTCCCTTTTTCTAGTTAATCACCCTTCCCCATGGCTTCATTTCAGAAATTGCTATGCAAATCCTGTTTCTTAATTATCACTGTTTTTTTTTTCATTTGTATTCATAAAGAATAGTTGCTTTTTGTGCTATGCAACAGGTTAAAATCAGAAGTTACTTAAATATGCACATATGGTATTTTACTGAGTTTAAAGTCCTTGCCTCAGCAATTGTATGGGTGCAGAGTTTACTATTAAAAACATCCAAAAGTGATAGTTTTTCAGCTGTTTCTGATGTTCAGTTTATAGCTGTATGACTGAGCCTTTTCCCAAGATACCAAGTTTTCCCATCTGCCTCAAAATAGACAATATTGGAAAAACCTTTACAGACTGTTTTTAATGGGAAATTGCAAGGTCTTTTAATTTTTCTTTCCTTGACCTCCTGAGTCCAGCTCTATTCCTCACAAGATCAGTTCCACTCTGTCCTCTTCTATCCTTTTCTTTACACTCCTGGCTTGTATCAGAAACGGTGTGGCCAGCAGGTCCAGGGAGGTTATTCTCCCTCTGTACTCAGCACTGGTGAGGCTGCTCCTTGAATCCTCTGTTCAGTTCTGGGCCCCTCACCACAGGAAAGATGTTGAGGCTCTGGAGCGTGTCCAGAGAAGAGCAACAAAGCTGGTGAAGGGGCTGGAGAACAGGCTCTATGAGGAACAGCTGAGAGAGCTGGGGTTGTTTAGCCTGGAGAAGAGGAGGCTGAGAGGATACCTCATAAGGCACAGGTGGACTAAGCGCTGAGGGGCATGGCTTAGTATTTGATAGGAACGGTTGGACTCAATGAACCAGTGTGTCTCTTCTAACCTGGTGATTCTATGATTCTATGACAATAATTACACTCAAAAGGACTTAATCTCATCTAAAACATGAATGTGTGTTAATTACGGGAGTTGCATAGTACCAGCAATGTTTAGTTCAGACAGAAATGGCTGAAGTGCCTTCAGTCTCCTTGCCCTTCCAACTTGGGTTGCTGAGCCACTCATGAGAGAGCTGTCAAATTATCTTGTTACACAAATTATGGTCTTCGGCTGTATTAGTGATGACTATGTATTTATAAATAAATACTCACCAGAACAAAGCAGGATGTGCATTGCTCTGGTGGGGATGTGCCACAGTACCGTAAGGTCTACCAGCAAACCCAGGCTATGATAGTTCGCTCAGGTCCAGCAGCTGAGTGGAAAGCTGAGGTCACTGTCACAAGCTGTTGCCTTCTGCCGGGATGCCAGCACCTTGACATGTTTTGTATTTTGACTGGATGCCTGTAAATCAGCATGTCTGGAATTCTTTAGAGGGTCAGTTGGACACCAATTTCCTGGATGTATGTTTGGCTTGGGATAGTTATCCTATCCTTGTAATTATTTTGGGTTTACATGCAATTATTTATATACTTCCTGTTTTTAGTATACTGATGATAATTTTTTTTACTTTAAGCCATTCTGGGTAGCTTTCCTGGAGAATTAAGACTAATGATTCTTTACAGAGGGTGGAATTCTGTCATTCTAAAATATTAGTCTTAAAACCTAAAAAAAAGAAAAAGTCTTAGGGGCTTCTCTGTAGAAGTTGTCCAAATAATTGCCAAGGTTGAGCTATTTTAGTTGTGTGATTAAAAGTACTCCTTTCCCTGATTTAAAATTGTGCTTGTTTCTTTAATGCAATTTGGTGTAAACAGTACAATGTCAGCACTATCTCAGGCCCCTGTCAGGAACAATGACTTGAATGTGTTTAAATGTTTATTATAGACACAGGGGACATTGCTTTCAGTTCCTTCCAGCATAACCTTTTGTAGCTCAAAGATATCCCTGTAGTACATGTCTTGGTTACTGCTTGGTTACAAACCATTTATTTCTACACACAAGAAGTAGGATGTAGAAAGAGTTTTCTAAAGAAGCTCTTAATATACCATCTCAGCTCCAAAACTCATTCTTCTGGGGTTTTTTACATTCTTTTGGAAGGTTCTGGGGCAGGTTTTTGCTGATGCTTTTAATTTTAGCCTATACACTAGACAAAATAGTTTAGGTTTTGACTCTTCCTAAACCAACATTGTTACTCTAGTATTAAAGCAAGATGCTGGTCTTGTTGAGCTTGCACTGTGTCAGCTTTAGAAACAGGTGGCCATTGCATTCCATTTTTTTCTTGTGATTCTGTGTCTGTCCAGTTTTCTAATATTTCTGCTTGTGACATATGCAAAAAGCAGGGAGGCTTCTATCACATCTCAAGTACAGGGTCTGACACAGTACAAGGGTTCCTGATAATACACAGATGCATAAAGAAAACAGCATGGAGAGAAGAAAAATCAACCACTGCAGGGATACAAAAGTCTTTGAAGTGCTACCACACTTATTTTGGGAAGTATTGCTTTCAGATGTATTGAATATTTTGCATGTGTTAATGTTTTTCATTGAAGAACTTTGGAAAACTTTTTGGGGATGAAGCACAAATTCCCTTGATGGTTTTTGCCAGACTTCAGTAAGAAATCCAGCAGAATTATAAATAATCTATAGCCTATTCCACCTCACTGAGTAATTCTTCCCCACCTGAATATGCATATTTCTCAAAATTAGAATTTATTTTTTACACATAATCATGTGCAATTACCCTTTTATAGCTGGGAATTTGAAACACAAGCTACAAGATAACATTCAGACCAAGCTCAGACAACTCCGCAGCTTGGCCAGCGGCTACCCCTAAGTTTCCAGTTTTTCATTCCTCTCTTTTCTGGCCAACTCACCATCTGTGCTTAACCACAGGCACTTGCTCCAGAGCATCCCATAACCACATTTGCAGCTGCAGCTCTGTGCTGCATTCTCTTTACTGCTTCTACTTATTTCTGCACGGTACCATCTGGATTCTACTTCCTCATGGTTTACAGTTTCCTGCGTTCCTGCACATTTTTTTTTTCACATTTTATGGACAATCAGCAAATTGTTACTTCCACGAATACAGCTCGGGATTTCTGTATTTTCAACCCAAACTGGAGCTTGCTAGCTTTGAGCCTTCTAAGGCAGCTGATGCAGAGATCAGCCTGGGGGGTGGCTCAGCGCTTTTCTAAAGCCAAGTGAGAATGAGCCTTTGCCATTTCTAACAGGGCAGCTGGTTGCAAATCTTCAAATACAGGTGGCACTTGAGGTGTGTTGCCAACGAGCCTCAGCATCCTCCACCTTGCTTGAGATAAGACCCTCCATTCGCTCCCAATTGGTTTATCTTGATTATAAAGCAGGATGGAACAGACTGCTACAGTTGGAAGGCATCTACAACCATCCTCAGCAATTCACAGCTGATTAGAAGTTAAAGCACGTTGTTAAAGGGCATTTGTCCAAAGGTCTCCTAAGCGCAGAGAGGCTTGAGGCATCGGCCACTTCTCCAGGAAACCTGTGCCGGTGTTTGACCACCCTCACAGTAGAGAAATGATGCTTTGAGGTGTTCCCACGCATCCTGGCGCTGGATGACAGGGAGAAGAGATCATCGTCTCCGAGAAGAAGCTTCACCTCCTCGGGAAACTGCCATGAGGTCCATCCTCATCTCTTCTCCCAAGCGGCAGGTGATGGGACGAGAGGAAAGAGCCTCAGTTGCGCCAGGGGAGGTTCAGATTGCACATTAGGAAAAATTTCTTCACAGAAAGGGTCGTGGGGCACTGGCACAGGCTGCCCAGGGAGGCGGTGGAGTCACTATCTCTGGGGGGTATTTAGAAAAGGGGTAGATGGAAGTGCTTAAGGATACAGTTCAGTAGTGGGCAGGTACGGTTGGAGTTGATGATCTCAAAGGTCTTTTCCAACCTAGGGATCCTTTGATTCTCTTTCTCTCCAATCTGGACAAACCCGGAGTGCTCGGGGGGCGCTCCTCACGGCTGTTTTTTGTTGTTGTTTGGGTTTGTTCGGGTTCGTTCGTTTGGGTTTCTTGTTTTCCCCCAGCCGGGTGCCCCTCCCCCCGCCCCTCTCCCCACGCCTCCTGGGCGGAGCAGCGCGGTCCCGCCCCGCGGGAGGCGGGAGGCTCGGGGGCGGCGGGGGCCGCGCTGGGCTCGGCGGCGGCTGCAGCGCGGGGAGCGCGGAGGAGCGGGGCGGTGGGTACCGGGATCGGGATCGGGATGGGGCAGGGCGAGGGGATGGCTCGAGGCGGTGGGAAGCGATAGTTCGGGGCGGTGGGATGGTTGGAGGCGGTGGGAAGCGATGGTTCAGTGCAGTGGGATGGCTCGGTTCAGTGGGATGCGGTGGGATGGTAGGGGTGGCTCGACTCGGTGCGGTGGGAGGGCTCGGTTTGGTTGGATGTCTCGGCTCGGTAAGATGGCTCGGTGCAGTTCGGTGGGATGTCTCGGCTCGGTGGGGTGAGATGGCTCGGTTCGGTTCGGTGGGATCCGATGACTCGTTGCAGTGGGATGAGTCGGTTCAGAGAGATGCGATGGTTCGGTGCGGTGGGATAGTATAGGGGCGGCTCGGTTCGGTGGGATGTGGGGGGGTGGTAGGGATGGCTCGGTTCGGTTCGGCGCAGTGGGATGGCTCGGCTCGGTGGAATGTGATGGGATGGTAGGGATGGCTCGGTTCGGTGCTGTGGGATGTCTCGGTGCTGTTCGGTGGGATGTCTCGGCTCGGTGGGATGCGATGGCTCAGTGGGATGCCGGGGCTCGGTGCCTCTCTCCGCGCTAAGGCTGCCCGGCAGGCCGGGCTGTGCCGTGTGAAGGGGCTTGCGAGGCTTTGGCAGCGCCGTGCAGGCAGGAGAGGGCCGGGATTTATTCCCTGCCGGAGCCTTTCCCTGCCCGGCACCGCAGCAGCAGCATCTCTGCGCGGGGAACGTCGGTGCCTGCGGGTCCGCTTGGTTCTCTTCCCCCGGTGCAGTGAGATGCGAGCACAGCAGATAAACTGCTCTTGTGCCTCTGGCAGGAGGCCCCGTGGTGTTGTTTGCGATGAATTCTCTAAACGAGGCATTTTCTAACATAGTTCTACATTATTGCTGCATTCTGCTCTTCAGCAAACTCGTAAGGGTCATAAAATCATTAGAACAGCTCGGGTTGGAAGGGACCTGAAAGATCATCTAGTTCCACACCCTCTGCCATGGGCAGGGACATCCCACTAGATCAGGCTACTCCATCCAACCTGGCCTTGAACACCTCCAGGGATGCGACAGCCACAACCTCCCTGTGCCAGTGCCTCACCACTCTCATGGTGAAGAAATTCCTCCTTATGTCTAGGATGTGAGGTCAAGGCCGAAAAAAGTTGAGAACATTAAATGTGGAGTCTGCAAAACACCATCAACTACTGTGGGTAACGCAGTGGTGATTGTAATTCTTTCTTTATCACTTCCAGGCATTTAACAGCAACAAAAAAATGAACGTTTTCCCATCATGTCTCTCCATGCAGTAGCTCTGGCCAGCTGCAGTGCAACAGAAGCTTTTGGGCACCCCCGCTCCAAACAGGTGAGCAGGGGAGGATCCAGGTGTTGGCTGGGTGCTTTCTTTAGCTGGGAAGACCTTTTTCAAAAAAACCCCAGCTTTTAGTTATCAGTGGTTGTGGCAAATACTGTGTTTTTAAATGCTGGCAGTTTTATTACAGAGTTAATGCAGTCCAAATATTGGGGGTAGGGGGAGGGAAGGGCTGATTCATGAATGCTGTGTAAGCTGTCAGACATTTAGTGGATTTTATTGGTTGTCACAATGTGTTGTGGAGCATTTCATGGGCCTCTGTTATGTTTTATAGAATCATAGAAAGGTTTGAGTTGGAAGGGACCTTGAAGATCACATAGTTCCAGCTGGATGGATGGGCAGGAACACCTTCTGCTGTGATCAGTCATATTTCTTTATAAGTGCTCTTCAGTTGCACCTTCTTTTCTTCAGTTTGATACTAAAGGAGCCTGTTCCCAGTCTGTGATATAGTTGAAATAATACAATCTTAAAATTAAATGGAGTTCTTTTATCTGAATTTGCAGAACACCATTTCTTCTGATAAGACCTAAGAGATGTTTTGAAAAAGATAAAACTTAAAAACTTTGCAAGTGTTAATACTAAAGTGCATTCTTGGTGTTCACTCTGGTGTCAGGCAATTATGATACTTCCATCCTAAGAGTTACGTGCTGTTAGTTGCTGTTAAAAAAACCCATAAAAAATTACTGTGATTAGTAAAACTAAGTTCCTGTAAGAAAAACTTTATCCAGTAATATTCACAGTATGATAGTTACACATATAAGGCCTATCCTCACAGTGGTTTCTCTACATTAGTGTAGAAGGGAAAAAAAGAAAGCATTCTCAGATGTGTTTTTCTAAGCACTGACATAGTCAAACAGTAAATATTTGAAATTCAGCATACTGCTGTATTTTTGGCCTGAAATATTCTCGTTAAAAGGGAAATTCTTTGTGGGATTTAATTGCTACTGCTTTCCCTGAGTCTGAAGGATATCTGGTCTAGATCTGTTCCATGAGTCACCTCACTCTCCCACAGAAGCTTTTGGGCAATGTAGAGGTCAACACAGTGTGGCAGAGGACAGCACCTTTTAACTCCCTTCTCTTTGTATGGGATGATGCGTGCAGGGGAGGGTGAGAGGCATCCTGGGGAAACTTCTTTGTGGAGACATGGCACAAGACACACCTTGGTTGAGTGCTTTCCGGTGATGCACCCATGACAGCAGGGCAGCCCTTTGATTTCCCTGGTTTCTGTGATGAACTCTACAGATCCATGAAATACTTGAGGCAGTGGACAGAGGTGGGAGATGAATGCGTGACCCTCATGAGGAATTTGTGAGCTTGGGGAGGAGACCTGTTGTTTTGCTGTCCTGAGTGTATCTCGCTTTCTCAATGGAATTGGACCTTTGGTATCAGTACTAGACTGTTTGCCCTGGTTCATCTTAACACTGGGTTTACAATATGGGAAATCTGACTTTGGGGTTCAAAATACCAAACTGGAAGCAGCATGACCACACAAAGCAAAAGTCTGTTCTGGTGTGAACCTGCTCAGTCAATTCAAACACGTTCCAGATTTTTGTCAGCGTATGCTGGCAGGTCATATGCCACGTCAAGTGTTATCTATTTGTTTTGCTTCTTTCTTTATGCTGTGTCAGTAACCTTGCTGATGTGAACCCCGTGTGCAACATTCTATCAAATTAGGCCAATGTGATTATGTGACCCCACTTGCTCCCAGTCAATACAGCTGGGACATCAAAGAGCACACGCATCAAGTGCTTGTGGAGTTGAGGCCTCATAAATTTATTTCACAGCTTTTGTACATCCAAACAGCCCCGTGCTTCCAGGAACAGAACAGATTGGTGACTCCTTGAATACTCCACTTCATCGCAGCTGTTTTGACAGATACATAGACATGTGATTCAGCATTTTGTCTCGTTTATGCCTTATGCATGCATTTAATTCTCCTGCTGTGGAGAGTTTCTTTGGTTGGCTGCCTTCTACAGTGAAATGCAAGTTGCAGAGTTGAGATGCCAGTGCTCTTCAGATGGTAAATTCTTTTAGGGACATTTTCAGACAACCAGGCCTATAGGCAGTGGTTAGGTGACTGCTGACAAGCCTCAGCACAGTGTTCTTCCTTCTAGGATGACTGTGAGACTGAGGGTATCATTAGCAGAGTACCGTTGTCTTGTGACCCAATTGTCTGCCTGTGCGTTCTCGTTCTAGGTAAGCCGTGAAAAAATAAAGGTGGCTTTCGCCGAGTCAACGTATTCTTCTAATCCCTCAGTGAGGATTAGCTGCCTTGCTCCAACACCTCAAATCTCCATTCTCTCAGGTATGCTGCCTTGTTCTAAAATGCCTCCCTCTGGGGAACTTAGCTGGTACTTGTAGTGCTAGCAAAAGCTGTTGATGATTCTATGTACTAGACAAGCATAGTCTGTTTGGAGAGAGAACCTTGCTTATTGGCTTTGAAGATGGGATGACATCAGAGCGTATTATGCACTTTCAAAGTATGGAGTTTTTTCCTTCTAAATGGTAATTTGGCCATTTTGGTTATGCTGGCATTTGAGTGCTCGGGGAGTAAAATACTTGAACAATTCAGATGATTCTTAGCAGGTTAACTCCTTGTTCATTCAAGAAATAGTTTATTGGATTTTAGCAGATTATCCTAATTACTCACATGAGTATTGGTTGCAAAACTGAACATGTTCTTTTTGTTTTGTTTTACTGGAACTAACCTGTTTCTGGTAGTAGTTTATATTTGGATTTTGGTTTGTTTGGGGGATTTTTTTTTTTGTTTTGTTTTTTTCTTTGTTTAAGATTGATAAAGCAGAAACTTGAGTTAAATTTTTTAAACTTGTTCTTTTTTTCTCTTGCAATCCATTAAGAACAAATATTTAGCAGAGTAAGTCAGCATACATGTGATTAGTGCTAGAAATGCTCCATGATGCTGGTGTAGTGGAGCTGCTGAAGGATGAGAGAGAAGGAAAAGGCAGTTGGGATGGGCTTTGCAATAAGAGAGCAGAGTGGGAGAGTTGAAGACAGTAAGACTAAATGTTTTGTCTTGCACAGAAAAGATGCTGTTTTCAGCCCAGGTTAAGATATACCTGTGCAACTGAAGTGTCAGTAGTTACCAAAATAGCTTTCTTTTCCTGAAAAACCTAAGGATGTTTGTTTAAAAGTCATCTAGTGTTCATTTGTCTATTCCTGACCTTACACTGCCATGGCTGGCAAAGCTTTTCAAGTTGTTTCTTTGCAAATATAGCCAGTAAAATGTCCAATTTTGCTGCTGTTTCTGCAAGGATTTTGTACTGATAAGTGGTAGGTGGCTGGTCCCAAGTACTGATGAACTCTTAATCTAGTTTTGACTTGGCTTTACAGTATTGCTACCAGCTCTTGCAGCACAACTTATATGTGATGCTCTTATTGAGTTCTTCAGCTTTCTTGTAGTAAGGACTGCTCTTTATAGACTTGCTTTTCTGAAGTATGTGGGGGTGTTTGTTTTTGTTCTGATCCCTTTATTAGTAAGCTTTCTTATCATGCAGTTTTGAGCAGCTTCCAGGTGAATGACCCGTGGAAAGGTTTACTGTTTTCTAGTGAGATATGTGGAAGGAGAGCAACTGGGCAAAGTCTGCAAGACTTGCTGCTTTTTTCACCAGTAGTGTTTGACATTCTTGGTCGTCTTAACTAAGAGTTCTTTGCTCTGGAAATGAGTTGTCTTGTGTCTATTCTTAGCGTTTTACAACCAACTTATCTTCCCCAAAGAATACAGTTGTTAACTTAATTGACAAAATGTGGTTGTTAGTTTCTTCTCGAACACAGACTTTGTGTATCTCTCCATTGCTTGGGTGGTGGCAGTTCCTGTGAGGCTTTTTGTTCAAGGTACAGGAGCTCAGTTTATTCTGGAACAGCTGCTGGTTGCATTATACCACTTCTGCATCACACTAATGTTGTCATGTTCACCACTAAGAGCAGTTTTCCAGGTTTTCTATCAAACTCTTTTTGCAGTAGGTTGTGCAGGGTCTTGGTAGGCAGTACTTTAGATTCCTTCAAAGGCATTCTAATGAACACCCCATGGCAGAGCTGATTTTCTTTATGGGTTCACATAAATATTGTCACCTTTGTGAAAAATGGACTGAAAGTTACTTCAGCCTTTTCCACATGAGGAGGAGTGTCTGACTGAACTGAAACACACAAACTTGTGACCTTTCATTATTAAGTGTATGGTTTTTTTTTCTTCCTGCTATATTGATTCTCCCTATGTCTTGCTATAATGTGACCTTTGCTTTTAATGGCAATAGAACCAGTCCCTATATCAGTAACTGTACCCCATCCAGTTTTGTAGAACAATGATACTTTCAAGCATGCTGACAATCGGTCACCGTTAAAGTCTGAACCTATTGTGTTTGGCTAGCACCAGCATACTTTACTGTTGGTTTATTACCTAGCCTTATCAATGACAAAAGTGCTTCCTGATGGCAGAAAGCAAGAGCTTTCTTTCAAGAAGAGGCAGCAGAAAGTGATAAGTGAATTCAGTTCTTCCCTTTCTTCTCACACATGCATGTTAAAAATAACATAAAAACGCACATTTTATTTGTGTTCTAAACTGAAGTTTTAATTTCTTCTTTTTAGGATTTTTTCCTTACCTCTCATTTTCTTATCTTTTCTGAGCAGATGAATACTCAAGGCCAGCAGTGATTGGACATGCTGGAAGTTTTGTATCATATCCAGACAGCGCCGAAGCTATCAAAGATATTCTGATGTCTGTTTTAAATGCATCTGGTGTGAAGCCCTCTTTAGTGGTAGAACAGACCACCATGCAGGGGCTTGAGCATCTGGACAGTGATATGGAACAGTGGGAAGAAAGCAGTGATGGGGATAGCCATGATGACAGTGACAGTGATTCTGCACATCACAACACTGCCTGTACACAAACAGACATTCGGTTTACAAGGCATCGGGCATGTTGGGACAACACGTGCTGCGATTCCTCTAAACCTTCACTGGGTACTTTTTCTCCCCATTGCCCTGAAGGGGATCCTGCTGCTTCTTCCTTGAATGGTTTCACTCTTTCGGACATGTCCCCTCTGAAGCGGGACTGCTTTACCCAGGTGACATTAACAGGAGCCACTGTCACATCAGCTGTTGTGCGTTCTGGAAAAGAACATTATCACTCCCCTGAGCAAGACTTGACTTTCACAAGGTTTCTTCCCGATTCAACTGTTAGTAAGCCAGCAGATCTGTTGAAATACCCTGAAGCTTTGGAGCCTGCACCCGTCAGCATCAATGACAGCAATTCTCCCAGTGCGCTTTCCCAGTCAGAACCAGTCAGTCGAACAGGTAACTTTATAGGTCCTCTTTTTTTTATTTAACTTTTTTTTTTTTAAGTATTTCTGTGCTAGGAAGTACAACTGTAATTGAAATGGACCTTGTTTGTGGTGATTGTAAATTAGACAAATGCTATCATTCAAAATAGGAGAGAAGGGAGAAACCTTAAAAGTGAAGGAAGACTAAAGTGTTGGACTTGGTGAAATAGGAGACCTCACGCCTGCAGTAGTAGTTTGTCTCATGACACAGAGGTGCTTCTTTAATAAAATGTAAAAATTGCTGAACTGTTAGCAATATAGGATTCGATGAGGCTTACACCATCTTTGTCTTGTCTTCACCATTACCCTTCTCCTGAAAGCAGGTAGCATAGGTCTGTGTGGTTCATTGATACGGGGTCCTTTTGTTTTTAACGAGCATCAGGAGAGGGAGTTCTTTGATTCTGGGATTTTTGGATGCAGGGCATTAACATCCATTCTCATTATGACTGAATTGGCTTGTGCTAGAGTGGGACTGGTTTTGCTCTTCCCAGGTGCACCCACTACCTCAAATATAGTCCCACCAGGATCTTCTGACCATATGGATACCCTGTATATGATCTGGAAAGAGAAGCAGAGCGAGGGTTGCTCACAAAGGGCGCCTCTCCTGTTGCTGCAGCAGTGCAGGGGGCTCAGGGCAGCCCAGGGCTGTAGACAAGGGCTTGTTCAGCTCAGCACCCACGAGACGGCTTGCGGAGTGACTAGCATGGGCATGGAGATGCGTATGACTCCATGAGGTGCGCTGGCCTTCCTGGGCTGTGAGCTGGAGCCCCTGCCTCTCTGCTGGGATAACGGAACATTCCCTTAGTGTGTAACAGCTAACAGTGATATGAACAACCTTTGCTATAGTGAGGTGAAGTTGTTTTTTTTTTTTTTTAATTTATGGAGGTGTCATCAATAATAGGGGAGATACACCAGGGGAGATTTAGGCTAGACATTAGGAAAAAAATTTTCACAGAAAGGGTCACTGGGCACTGGCACAGACTGCCCAGGGAGGTGGTTGATTCACCTTCATTGGAGGTGTTTAAGGCACAGGTGGACGAGGTGCTGAGGGACATGGTTTAGTGTTTGATAGGAACGGTTGGACTCAGTGATCCGATGGGTCTCTTCCAACCTCGTTATTCTGTGATTCTATGAATATCTAAGGGCTTATTCTTATTGTATGCTGAACCCCAGTTAAAATGGTGAAGGCTGGTGGTGGGGGTTTTTTTCCGTCTCCCTTTGGTCACTCTGGGCTCCACTTTCAAGCTCTGATCCTGCCTAGCTCTTCACCCAGAACCTCTCCAAAGCCTCAGGTCAGTAGAGACCTCACATAGGCACGTACTGTTGCAGGGCTGGGAGCTTTTAACAGTAATAACCCTGTCATCTGGGGTAGGATGTTGTCAGCAGTTAGTATGGCAACAATTATGATTGTTTCCTTCTGCCAGGTGTTTTGTTGGCCCGATGAATTTGAGAGGTGCCCGACAGGGAGAAGGAAACTGTGGTTGGAGCTGGCTGGGGCCAGTTGTGCAGGTTTGGGTGGTTGGGTCTGGAAAACACAGCCCAGACTCTCAGGGACAGCAAGGCACGTGTGTAAGAACAAATAAATTGTGTGTGACTCGATCTTCTGGCACGAGTAAGATGTGTCACAACCTTATGTTGGGTCAGTAATGCTGCTGGCTCTCCAGCAAGCAAACGGGGGAATGGAGTGGCCAGGTGACTGGGGAAACAGTGTCATGGATTTTACTTCTCCTGGGAGGTGGGATCCTGATAGACTCTGTGCTATGTAGTGGGTTCTGTCTGCCCTGAACTGTGATCTGTTCTATACAAAGTGAAAGTTTCTCCATTTTATTGTTCCTTGTTGCTTCCAGCTGTTTAACTCTCTGATGGGTACCGTGGGGCAGTGGAAGTGAGATCTTATTCTCTCCTGCATGGTGCAGGACTGTGAGAGCAGGAAAAAGAAATGACAAACTGAAAAAGAAGAAATAAAATGACTCATTTGAAGGCAGGAATTACACAAAAGCATCTCCTGGCTTGCCATCCTTTCCATTGCTGTCTTGGAGGCTGTGATTTCTCACTGTTGTTTCTTGCAGGAAAATTGGTGAGGGATGCACAAGACAAAAGAAAATGACATAAAGACTTAAATGAGAATAAATATTTTTTTCAGTCAGACTCAGTCAGATTTTTTTCAGTGGAGTTTTCTGCTTGTCCTGTGAGACTCTTTCTAGGCCTTGTTCATACTTCTAAGGGCCATTCTCTCATGGCCTCATGCAACCTTCTAGTGAAAAGGCTCCATCATTGTTAATGAAGAGGCTGTATTGGTGTTATCTGAGGGCTTTGTTGTGGCTGGTGTGTCACTGGTGGTTCACAGGGCTTGTTCTTGCTTCCAGCCTTGTGAGTGCATCAGAGTCACTTCTTTCTGTGGCTTTTGAGAGGTTCTTTCTCCAACCCCAGCATCCTCCAGGAAACAGTCCTTGGGAGCAGAAGGACAACCAGATTATTTTTTGAGTCAGACCCAGAGGTGCATCCTATTGTTGGATGTACTGGGCTCCTTCCCACTTTATATTATATATATTTATATATAGATGCAAGTGGGTTGCAAGAGGTAAGCAAAAGAGAGCTCAATAAGATTTCAAAATGATGTTTAAAATTAATTGCATCTTGTATTTTAAAGAGAAAGAAATAATTTTCCCATTTCCTTAATTTTGCTTGTTCTTAGTTCAGAGAGTAGTTTTTGTGATCTTAACTGATGAGAATACAGGATTTTATCAAATCTGTATTCCCCATATACTGTTTATCCAGCAAGGTGAATCGTCAGATAGGGATAAGAGACCTTATTATGACCTTCCAGTACCTGAAAGGGGCTACAAGAAAGCTGGGGAGGGACTGTTTACAAAGGCTTGTAGTGATAGGATGGGGGAATGTCTAGAAATTGGAGAGGGGCAGATTGAGACTAGACATAAGCAGGAATTTCTTCAAAAGGGGTGTGGTGAGGCACTGGCACAGGTTGCCTAGGGAAGCTGTGGCTACCCCATCCCTGGAGGTGTTCAAGGCCAGGTTGGATGGAGCCTTGGGCAGCCTGGGCTGGTGGGAGGTGTCCCTGCCCATGGCAGGGGAGTTGGAACTGGATGATATTTAAGGTCCCTTCCAACTCAAAGCATTCTTTGATTCTATGAAAATAACTTGATGTGATTAAATTGCTTTGAAAGTCAGATCCTCAGCCTTTTCATTATTTTTCCATGGTGTACACAATGGAGATATTAATAATTCTGTACAGAACCACAACATTTGTCTTGCTATGCTTGAGCATAATATTGACTTTCTAGTCTGATGTCACCATTGCTCAGGGAAGTGTAACAAGGTTTCTGTAAATAAGGTGCTGTCAAGAAACTAAACTAGGCTGAGAATGCCCTTTAGCTCATGGTTTGAATGGGCATATGCTTCACTAGGTGAAACACTGGCTGGATGGCCAGGCACAAAGAGTTGTGGTGAATGGAGTTAAATCTAGCTGGTGGCCAGTCACAAGTGGTGTTCCCCAGGGTTCGATGCAGGGTTCTGTCTTGTTTAATATCTTTATCAGTGACATGGTTGAAAGAATTGAATGCACCCTCAGTAAGTTTGCAGATGATATTAAGTTGATTGTTGGTCCGCCTGAAGGTTGGCAAGCTCTAATAGAGGGACTTGGACAGTCTGGATCAGTGGGCTGAGGCCAGTAGCACGAAGTTAAACAAGGTGAAGTGCCGGGTCCTGCATTTGGGTCACAACAACCTCATGCATTGGTACAGGCTTGGAAAGAAGTGGTTGTAGAGCTGCCTGGAGGAGAAGGACCTGGATCGTTGGTTGATAGTTGGCTGAATAGTGAACCCAGGTGTGCCCAAGTGGCCAAGAAGGTCAACAGCATCTTGCCCTGCATCACAACGTGACCAGCAGGACTAAGGAAGTGATACTTTCCCTGTACTTGGTGCTGGTGAAGCTACACCTCACATACTGTGTTCTGTTTTGGGCCCCTTACTACAAGAAGGACATTGATATGCTGGAGTGTGTCCAGAGAAGGGCAGCAAAGCTGTTGGAGGGTTTAGAGCACAAGCCTTATAAGGAACAGCTGAGGGATCTGGGGTTGTTTAGTCTGGAGAAGAGACTGAGGTGAGACTGTGTTGCTCTCTACAACAACCTAAAAGGAGGTTGTAGTGAGGTGGAGATTGGTCTCTTCTGACTGGTAGCTAGTGACAGGAGAAGAGGAAATAGCCTTAATATGTGCCAGAGGAGAAGGTATGGGTTGAGTATTAGGAGGAATTTCTTTACTGAAAGGATTGTCAAACACTGGAAGAGGCTGTTCAGGGAGGTAATTCAGTCACTGTTTCTGGAGGTACTTAAAAGTCTAGTAGATATCCTACTTGGCATGCTTAGCAGGGCTGGGGTGGACTCAATGATCTTAAAGGTCTTTTCCAAATGAAACTGTTTGGTGATTCTGTATTTATAATTGCTGTCATCCATCCAACAAATTTCTTGTGGTGGTTGTGAGTGCTTTGAAAACAAAGCATGAAGGCATGATCTTACACCTTCAGTTTTCTGGGAAAGAAGATTGTGAAACTCTGTGTGTGTGTATATATATGTATATGTGTGTGTATATATATATATTTATGCATAAATATATATAATTTATATATAAAAAAGCAATCCATGGTACATCTATAGAAAACCAGATGCATGCTCTGCTACATAATGCAAATTCTTAATGGGAAAGAGAGGTATGCCAGGAAAACAGAACTGCTATTCTGGGAAGCAGGGATTACTGCAGCTAATGCATCCACCCCATATTGTACACATTACTGTGCAGTAGGGGTTGCATTTGAAAACAGGGAGATTTCCTCGAGGTGTGGAAACATAATGGCCAAGTTTTTTTTAGAGTTTGCTATAGTCACACAATTACCTGCAGTGAAGCAGGGAATATGCTGAACCTCATCCATCTCTCGGCTTGTCCAGACAACACTGATTTCTTTTTCCTCCAGCTACTGTGAGTGAGCAGAGAGCCGTGTTGGCCGTATTACAAACTCCAGAGCGTCTCTGTAATCCCAGCCTGAGGTTCTGTCCGTGGCTGTCCCCAGTGGTGCTGTCGCCACAGGGCATTTAAGCTGTGTTTTCTTGCTAACTGATACTTAAGCTTCAGGTTGCTATGGTAGTTCAGATGCTGACATGTTCCTCACATTTCTGTCTCCTCCTTCTTAACTTCCAGCGCAACTTCTAGTCTCGGTGGTGTTCAGTTTTGGGAATGAAAGTTTGCTTTGCTTTCTGGAAGGCACCCTGCCTGCATCCTCTGAGCTGCATAGAAAGAACTAACAAGCAAAAATTCTTGTTATACCTACAGGTTCTGCTTCTCCTTTGAACATAAGTGCTATACCCTTGAATCGTTCATTGCAGGATATCTGCATGCTTCCAGAAGATGTTGAAAAGGTGAGGACAACANAAGGTTTTTCTAGAGTTTGCTATAGTCACACAATTACCTGCAGTGAAGCAGGGAATATGCTGAACCTCATCCATCTCTCGGCTTGTCCAGACAACACTGATTTCTTTTTCCTCCAGCTACTGTGAGTGAGCAGAGAGCCGTGTTGGCCGTATTACAAACTCCAGAGCGTCTCTGTAATCCCAGCCTGAGGTTCTGTCCGTGGCTGTCCCCAGTGGTGCTGTCGCCACAGGGCATTTAAGCTGTGTTTTCTTGCTAACTGATACTTAAGCTTCAGGTTGCTATGGTAGTTCAGATGCTGACATGTTCCTCACATTTCTGTCTCCTCCTTCTTAACTTCCAGCGCAACTTCTAGTCTCAGTGGTGTTCAGTTTTGGGAAGGCACCCTGCCTGCATCCTCTGAGCTGCATAGAAAGAACTAACAAGTAAAAATTCTTGTTATACCTACAGGTTCTGCTTCTCCTTTGAACATAAGTGCTATACCCTTGAATCGTTCATTGCAGGATATCTGCATGCTTCCAGAAGATGTGGAAAAGGTGAGGACAACACAGACTGATTGTCATAATGCTTTTTCCATTTTATAATGATGAAACCTAATGGCAGAAGGAATTTCTCAATAACAGAACTTTCTGATAAGATGGACTAATCTTTAGAAGTAATGTATTTCCCCTCTTCTTCCCCTCTGTGTGTGAACTTACAAACCTAAAATGTCTGTTTCTTTGTTTTGACTCACAATCCATTAATTATTTTAATTTCTGCTTTTTGTGTCATCATTTTCCCACACATTACTTGAGACCAAACATCAAGATTATTACAGTAACCTTAAAGTTACATAAAATCTATTGCATCTCTGTGCATATGGATGAGATTTAGTTCATGCTTTTACTGTCAGTGGCTAGTGGGAAGCTGGTGGGTTTTTTTGTGTGTGCCTATGATGAGCATGTGAGATGGCTGTAAGAGACTTACAATATTAATAACGAGCACAGTAACTCTAACATCTACAGTAATTTAAACCATTTCTCATGGTTTCTAATTTGTATAAGGGGCCCAAATGGTCTTAGGTGTGTTGACACATACACAGCCTATTTGAGCTGATGAACAGAGATAAAGATCAGAAGGTAGTGCTACCATGCATAACTCCATGCTTGATATTAATATCTTCTAACAATTGGAAAAGGGGGGTTAATGTTCTAATTAGTTATTGGAATGAGTAGAATTTAATACAAAAGAGCTTTAAAAATATGCCTAGAAGAGGCGATTTTTTTTTTTTTGCTGTACTATGGATGTGCACATGGTCCCATGTCCTGTGCCTGACAGGTAATCAACCTTGTGCACAGCACTGGTCTTACTGGAGTGGCCAGTTCTGCATTTGATTCAAAGCTCTGTCCCTAAGGAGCGTTTAAAATTAAAATAAACCAAACCAAAATAAAACCAAACTCCACCCAATAAATCACAAACCAAACCCCATCAAACTTGTAAAACAGCTTGTCGTGTTGCCTTTTTTTGTGAAAGGTGTTTTAGAAAGGAGATGATGTTTTTCCGTCTGTAATGTGGGAACAAAAACCGAAGTAATTTGCCTTCACTCTCCAGGATTAGATATATGAATTAGAAACTGGTCTGAGAACTATTGAAGAGAGGCAAGACAGCATCAGCTACTTCCCCTGTGCAGATGACTCGGGGCTGGCGTCATTACTGGTTGAAAGATAGCAAGAGCTCAGTCTATTGTGAATGACTCTCACAATAAAAAGAAACAAAATCCAAAACCACAAACCCCAAAACACTTTCATGTTGTGAAATAAGCTCATTGAAATTTAGGAGACTGAAAACTAAGATACAGGTAGTGTCAGCAAGTCTGAGAGTTGTAGTCATGTGTCAGGAAGGAGATGGGCCAGATAATCTAGAGGGACTTTCCACTGATGCGAGTGGGAGAGAAGAGAAATGAGGTTGATGTGTCACCACTGAGTTGGGGCCGCTTCCTAGGGTGATGAGCTAGCAGGAGGCAGAGTCGAAAGCTGATAGTACAGGAGTGCCTGTATCCTGTTCCATCTTTTGGCAATGCAGTTCTGATACGCGCATATTTGCTTATATCAGCAGGACTTGCTGATATGCTGTGCTCTGCCACTAACTTGGGGTTAACCAGTGCTGCACAGGCTTTTTGAATCTTCAGAGAATGAGATGTCTTCTTTATCTCCCAAAAGGAAAAAGGCTGTTTAATTCTTTCATTTGCTAATAGCGTATCCTGAGGTTCACGGAAAGTTATCTCTGGAGAAACTGTACACCAAGCAAGGGATGTTAATCAGTGTTAGAAAAAAGATAAAATTATCTTCAAACAGCTACAGGGACTTGTGGGCTCTGTCTAATGTTGAGATTAATCTCTTTTAAAAGCATTCGGCTGTGGATGATAAGAAAGCAGTGACGTCTGACGTGCTCACGAGATTTAAACACTGATGTCGTTCTTCATGTTTCCGTGTAGGGGACATCACATATACTGACACTGAGTGGTGTGGTTTTCTAAGCATAAGGCCCATTTTATAAAACTTAAATTATTCTGCATTCAGAATCTCTCGTCTTAGATACTGCTATGGCCTTTTAGATGGAGGCTTAGCTTTGCACAATGCAAATATGTGCCATTGAGGAGAGAGGTGGAGAGTATCCTGGGCATTTCTGTGTTTCCATCCATGCACCTGAGTGCACCTATCGTGCCACAATGCATTCTCATTCGGTCTGAGCCTGGGAAGCTGCACCCAGGCCAGCAGTAGCTCAGGTGAGGCTGTTGGGATGTTCTGTTAGAACTAAGGAAGCAAGGGATACAGCAGTGGCACTGTGATAGGGAGCCCCAGGTTTGGATGTCTCTGGTGCTGGAGGTGGTGTTTCTAATTCCTGTCTCCTGGAGAATGGGTGACTCAGGTGGGCAAGGTGGTAAGGAACACTGTGGTGGGGGGATTGTCTGGCAGGAAGATGCTACGGTGAAGCTTTGAAATGTCTACCTTTTTTGAGACAGGGTGAACTGCAGGGGAGCTAGGTTCCCACTTTTCTCGCAGACTTTCTATGCAGCCTTGAGTTGACCATGTTAACTATCTTACTGCCTGTTCCCTACTTCACTGCCTTAACTCTTAACATGTTAAAAGCTTTTTGTTAATTTCTGTCCTACCCACCACCTAAAGATCTACAATCCCTTCAAGACTTTCCACTTCTGGCCCCATCCAAGTTAGCATGTGTGCAAAACTTCTTGTACACACTGACTTCAAGTTACATCTGATTAAACAGATTACATGGATTCACGCTTGCATGCTAAATAACGCAGTGTCACTAGAAGACTGCATCCCTAAAATACATGCATATTCATCAATTAGGCGTGTAATCAAGTTTCTTTTTATCTAATAGATGGGTAAGATAAATGTAAATTGCATGTTTTGATTAGGAGTGAGACAGTGAGACACTTGCAATTGTCTGGGCAGTTGCCTTTCACACTTGTCTCTGAATTGCCCTTGTGGGAATTTTTGGGTTTTTTTGGTGTTTAAATGAAAGCTGAGATTGCCTTAACATTTTCATTAGTTGAAAAAGTACAAGTAAAAATTATGTATTTCACTTCATCTTATGTAACTATCAAATATGCTGTGTACTAATGAATGTTCCAATCTTTCGTCCAGGAAAATGCACACTTCTTTGTTGCTGATATGATTATAGCGTCGCTAGAAAAAATGAAATGTAATATCCTAAGCCAACAAGCAGAGTCCTGGAGTGTGGAGGAAACAAGTGGATCAGATGGCAGCTATCACACTGATTCAGAGTTATCTACTTACTCCAGAGAGAAAAAGTCTGATTCTTCTGTTGCCTCTTCAGACAGTGGTTATGAAGGCAAGTTACTTAGTTTATAATACAACCTTTTCTGACAGCCTTTGCTGTTGGTGTTTTTGCAAGAAAATACTAAATTAATTAAGCATTGCTTGGAACCAAATCCTCTATTACCTTCTTTGAGTTTCTCAAGAGCTGTGTTCCCTGAGTATCAGTGTGCCCCAAGTGTTTTCCCTGGGGGTCAAGTTCTTCCTTTTGAATGATCACATCTCTTTTGCTTATAATATTTATTATTATAATTATATAAATTACATTATATAAAATATAAGAATTAATATATTAATTTTTTTATATGAAAAAGAAAATGTAAGGTTAAAATGCACGCCAAGCACAACATTCCATAGAACATCCCTATAGTTGGCTGGTTTCCTCTCCGCTTAAATCCCTTTTTGTGGGATTTGAAGCGTGGTCCTTTCCTTCTGTGCTTACTTCTGCAGTTTGCAGATCAGCCCATGCAACTGATTAGAGTGAAACTGCTCAGAGTGTTCATTCACATGTAGTTTGCAGCAAGATAATAAATGCTTCTGGCACTATAATGCTTGAATTAGCACATGTGTTTTTAAAATTGATTTTGGTCTCTTGAGTAATACATATCTTAGCAATGGAACTTAAGACTGAAGTCTAAATCATATAACTTCTGAGGAAAACTAAATGGTGTGCTAGCACCTGAGAAGGGAGGAGACCACTGATAATATAAAACTTTTTGTCTGGTTTCTAGAAGCTTCTTCCTAAGAAACTGCTGCATGACAGACTTCCAAGAGTAGGCTTTCCATGTGAATGTATAAAAATAAATACATAAAATTTCTCTGTAAATACAGGCTGTGTACTGAAGTTTTGGTAAGCAAAGAAAAATATAAATAAACAATTGCAGCTACTGTATAGATTCTGGAAAAGCTTAACTGGTGTTGTCCTTGTTCTGGACAGGCTGCGCTCTGCTGCCTCTCAGCTCCCCATTGCATCTGCCATCACATCATGAGGTTACCCGATTTCATTGCCACAGTGACTCAGAGGATGAATATGTAATTATTGGTAAGAGGTTAAAATTATAATTGTAGAAACAGCTCCATTGTTCAGCTGAATCTATTTCATCATTTGGAAAATCTGTTGACTTAGTAGATGTTATTGCATGAGAAATAACGTGAGTAAATGGAAAGAATGATGTATGCATGACTCCTTATTGGAACACATGCTGAAATACCAGACTGGTGCAGGCTTCCCTTTCTACAAAAGAATATCTTTGCTGGCTTGAGGGTGACCCTGGCTGGATGCCAGGTGCTCACCAAGCTGTTCTATTACTTCCATCCTGAGCTGGACAGGGTAGAGAAAATATAATGAAAGGCTCGTGGGCTGAGATAAGGACAGGGGGAGATCACTTGCCAATTACTGTCACATGCAAAACAGACTTGACTTGGGGAAATTAGTTTACAACTCAAATCAGAGTAGAGGGAATAAGAAATAAAAGATCTTAAAACAGTTTCCCCCACACCTTTCGATTCAGGCTTTACTCCTAGTTTTTCTACCTCCTGACCCAGCAGCGAAGGGGGATGAGGAATGGAGATTGCAGGCAGTTCATCATGCTTCCCTGCTTCTCCTTACTCCTCAGGAGAAAGTCTCTTCACACTCTTCCCCTGCTCCAGCATGCAGTCTCTCCCACAGGGGACAGTTCTCCATGAACTTTTCCAACATGAGTCCTCCCCACAGGCCGCAGTTCTTCACGAACTGCTCCAGTGTGGGTCCCCCACAGGGTCACAAGTCCTGCTCCAGCAAGGTCTGCTCTCTCCATGAGTCTGCAGGTCCTGCTAGGAGCCTGCTCCATTGTGGGCTTCGAATAGGGTCACAGCCTTCTTCAGGTTCATCCACTTGCTCCAGTGTAGGGCCCTTCCTGAGCTGCAGGTGTATATTCACTCCTCAGTTAACTCCAAGGGCTGCAGGGGGACAAGCATGCCTCATCATCGTCTTCACCACAGGCTGCAGGGTAATCTCTGATCCAGCACCTGGAGCACCTCCTCCTGTTCCTTCTTCACCAGCCTTGGTGTATGCAGAGTTGTTTCACCTATTCTCACTTCTCTTTCTGCCTGAAGTAGTGCAGGTTCTTTTTTTTCCCCCTTCTTAGATCTGTTATCCCAGATTTGCTGCCACCATCACTGGTGGGCTCAGCCTTGGCCAGTGCTGGGTGTCTTGGAGCCAGCTGGCGTGTGGAGGAAGCTTCTAGAGGCTTCTCACAGAAGGCACCCCTGAAACCCTGCTGCTATCAAAACATTGCCACACAAACCTAATACATGGACTGAAATTATGTCTAAGGATTAAACCCGATGAATGTGCACGAGCAAAGCGTGAAACTGGCATAGTCTCAGCCAACTATGTCAGCATTGTTTGAGAGAATTTAGGATACAATTGTTTCCTAATTGGAGAAGCTGATTAGGTTTTAGGGAGCCCTCCCTGTCTTTCAGGACTAGAGCAGAATGTCTCTGTCCCCTTTAATTACCACTGTTCTGCTTCTCTTCAGGACATCCTGAGTTTCTTTGGTTAGCTTCTGTTTTTTATATATACAGAAACAGAAACCCTTAGAGGTAGCCTGAACAGCATTTAACCTATACCTTATATTTTCATGTTAACATATGCATTTCATTGCCTCCTTTGGATTTAGAGATTCACTGTTTTTATCAACTCCTCTTTCCCTAGTCTAAGAATGAAGAACTAGGTCCCTAAACTGCATTTCTAGTAGGAATAGTTATTTTGACATGTATGCGCGGGGAAGCATTTGGCTTGAACAATAAGCATGGCAAAACCTAACGCTACCAATGTGAACACTTTGTCTGCATATGCATATTTTGTCTGTATAAACATAATGAAGCTGCTTCAATTCCATCCATCTTGCCTGTTACTAATTTGTTTATCACATTAGTTGGCATGTTTGTAATCAGTGTCTCCAAATATCTGTCAGGATTTCCATATATCTGTCAATGTCCAAAAAATTAATGTGCAGTCTACTAGTTCTGCATGTTATAATTTATGTCTTTTGACTGGACCTGGACTAGCTGGCACTTAGTCTCTCCTTACTGATTCTCCTGCTCTTCAAGGAAGGTTGCTGATAGTCCCTAGCAGTTGCATGTCTTACTCCTCAACGGTGGCTGTTAGAGATCTGCAGAAGAGATAAGACTCCTTATGTCTATTTTACAGCCAGGGCTGAGGTTGTTTCCTACATCTGGCAAGGGTGTTGTGAAGATGAATATATTTGAAACCGTCGCTGTGGTAATGCAGGAGGTAGATTTAAAACAGTGCTGAGTAACAGAAGCTTTGTTTCTTAAAAGGCCTGATAAAATTTTCTCCTTTCTGCAGAACTTGAAGATCTTGAAAATCTGTCTGTCACCCCAGATGAAAGGTAATGCTGTGAATCTTTACTGTAGTAACCCAGTGGCACTACCTTTTCTGCTCAGCTAGCTTTTGGTGACTCTTCTGGCTGGGGCGGGGAGAGGTGTGGGAGTGGTAAATTTGGTCCTCCCAAGGAAGGAGAAGGAATGCTGCTTGACAGCAAATGTCTGTGGCTCTTGGCTTAGCAGAGCGTTTCTCTGGTCCTGGAGTCTTGCTAGAGGGTGGTGGCTGTTCCTGTACAAGAGCTTGGGTGTATCAAAGTGATGGGGTAGGAATTAAAGGATGGAAGAAAACTTTTCAGGGATGCAGAAGAGGCAACAGAGCTGCTGATGACATGCTGCAGTTTTTCACTTGCCTGTATTGCTTAACTTTCAGATCATCTTTTGAACCAGGCAGCAATTCTGCTGAAGCGACAGCCCAGGAGTTGTGCAGAGCTTTCAGAAAGCACTGGTTGCAGACAAACCCTGCAGTTCAGCTGTCTGGTTGCCTGAGCTCGTCTAAGCAGAGAGTGAGTCTGAGCTGAAAACAGGAGGCTCTTTATTTGGTTCCCCAAATAATCATTGTCTCACTGCAGCTGTTTCAATCTTAGGGAAAGGGGGAAGATGCAATTAAAAAAAACAAAAACAAGAAATACAGATGAGTACTTGCAGTTTGAGTTCACTTCAGATAAATTTTCAGCACATTTAAGATGTACGATTGTGAACAATCAGGGTGTACTTTCTTCTGGGACTGATACAAAGGAGTTTAATTGGGAGTGGACTTGTATGCAGGTGAAAACTGAACTTTAAAATCCTGGACTATAAAGGGAGATGTTTCATAGCATTTAAGATGGGTTCAGCTGATGGGCAGAAAACATCTTTGAGTTTCTTTCCCAACAGTCTGTGCTGAAAGAAGAAATTCCAAGAGAGCTTGAGTCCAGTTTGAATCTGGCTGAAGAAATAAAGATCATATCCAAATTAAGAGGATCTTCTGGCTGGGCCCCACCTAAATCACAGATTATATTTAATATTCACCCTTCAGTCAAGTAAGTCTTAAGGGTTCTGACTGTTGTGTAGTACAGCATGGGGATTTGGCTAAAACCTGCTGAAGTTGATGGAAGGAGCCTGGGTGATTTAGCAGAACCTAAGGTTAGAGCTAGTGCCTGGCACAGCCTTCTGCAGTGTCTGTCACCAGATGCTAGAAAGCAGATGGCAACTTTTTCCCTCTCTTGGCACGTTCTGGTAAACACGCCACGTGCACTTATACATGCGATAATGCACGTACTGCGGCAGCATGCTTAGCTGGACTCCTAAAAACTGCATTTTATGAAACTACCTGAAGAATATTCTTAAGAGTTTCCTCATTTCCATGCTGATAATTTATGGGATAGTACGTTTTAAGAAAGAGGGGAGAAAACAGGTCGTGTTTGGGGAAACTACTGTGTTACTCTGAATAAAGCGCTGTTAAATGCACACAGTAGGCAAACTGGCTAAATTGCCTATGTTGCTCTAGGTCCAGTTGCTTTTTCAGTTGCTGATATGGATTTCCCTCCCTCCCCTTGATACTGATGCCACCTTAAGAAATGGAAAATAATTTAAGTCTTGCAGCAAGCAGTATTTAGAAGCAGAAATTGATGGAATATTCTTCACAGAATAGCTTAGAGACTCCTACTACAATAATAATCTGTGTATCCTTCCTGAACACCCTTCTTTATGTGGAGGAATATGAGTCAGCTCCTAATTTGGACATTTTCACTGGTGTCAGTGTAGCTGTCTTGCACTTTGGGAGAATGTTAAATAAACTGTGTTTTAGATGCTGAAAGATGTAACTCTTTGAATCTCTATGCAGGAGAGATGTAGTGGTGGCTGCCCAAAACTTTACATGTGTTGGTTGTGGAACCCCGATTGAAAGCAGTAAGTAGTACCAAAAGGGGAAAACAAAAAAAACTAATCCTTTACTAGTAATCAGACTATAATCTCCACCAACATACATGTACCACAATTCTGAAATAATCTGAGCTTGAAGGAAAATTTCCTTGTTGGATGTGCCTGCAATAAGGAAATGGGGGAGTGGGGTCTTAACTGCTACCTGGAATTTCTCCTTGTGGACAGAATACAATGCATGATACAGATTCTTGTATATACAGTGAAAATTCCTGATGGTCAACAACAAAACAAGAAAAGCTATTAAAAAGCCTCATACTTCTAGGCTGGAAAGTCCTGGCTTTACATGTTCAAATGGTTTCTTTCAGTATTTTTTTCTCTGCTAATTTATGCATTTGCAAAAGTTTTGGTTTAGAAATTTAACAGAAGCTTTGTGCAAGCTTACGGAATGTGTTTTGCTTTTCTGGGGTATCTTTTTAAAAGTTTTTCTTTGAACCTTGATCCCAAAATCCTGCCTGTGTTTGATTTGTGATACTTCGTGGGAACTGCCTGAAAGCATGATGATTTACAGGTCTGACAACCAGACCTTACCCAAGACATCTTTGAGATGGCTTTCAGGGACTACATCTAGGTCTGCTTTACAAAAGAGCAACATTTGTGATTACCTGTAAAAAGATGGCATGTTAGCTTGAGCAAATCTGAGTGCCAACATAGCTGGAAAAAACCCCACAAATTTCCTTATATTTAAAAGTATTATAAAATTGTGACTTCAAGATCAGCTTGTCTTTCCATTTGGTGGAAGTACTTTTTGTGTTTTATATTGTGTATATTTTTTTGCGAGTAAAGAAACAATGGTTTCTCTAAGATCTCATCTGGAACAGGTTGCCCAGGGAAGCTGT
This sequence comes from Piaya cayana, assembly GCA_013389865.1. Lineage (NCBI taxonomy): Eukaryota > Metazoa > Chordata > Aves > Cuculiformes > Coccyzidae > Piaya > Piaya cayana. The sequence goes on along the minus strand of WAAB01023933.1, from coordinate 98,382 downwards.
GGCTGCCCCATCCCTGGAGGTGTTCAAGGCCAGGTTGGATGGGGCCTTGGGCAGCCTGATCTAGTGGAAGGTGTTGCTGCCCGTGGCAGAGGGTTTGGGACTAAATGATCATCAAGATCCCTTCCAATCCAAACTGTTCGGTGATTCTATAAATACAATCAGTTCAGTTTGACAAATATGGAAATGAGGAAAGATTTCTCTACTAATGCAAAATACAAGCTTGTGCGTGTTTGCCACAATAATGAACCCCCTTGCATATGACCCTCACTTTAGTCAGTTGGAGTTATTTGGCCGTAACAGGCATACAGAATACAAACAAGAGATAAATACTGTAAATATTACAAATATTCACAGTTTTATTGCTATCTACCTGCAGAATATATAGGGAGACTTCGCTATTGTGACTATCTGGGGAAATACTTTTGTGAGTGCTGCCACAACTATGCCCAGTCTTCCATTCCTGCCCGAATACTTTTGAAGTGGGACTTCAAGAAGTACTATGTATGCAACTTCTCCAAACACCTACTGGACAGCATATGGCAGCACCCAATTTTCAATGTGTCGTGTATTAACAAAGACCTCTATATGAAAAGTAAGGACTTGGACAGGGTGAGGGTAAGTGTCCCTTTTTTTATTGGGAATTTGTGGGTCTGAGACTTTTAGGAAAAACTCCTTAGGGCAGGTTGTCCTTTGCCACGTGTGTATGTGGGAAGGAGTTAGAGTTGGTTTATCTGTGCTTCAGCTTGTCCCAGTGGTGATTCTGGGACTTGCCCCCTCTCCCCTCAGATGAAGGGAAAGAAGGGAGAAGTAATAGACTGCCCAGGGAGGTGGCTGAATGACCATCCCTGGAGCTGTTGAAGGGACGGGTGGACGAGGTGCTGAGGGGCATGGTTTAGTGTTTGATAAGAATGGTTGGGCTTGATGATCTGATGGATCTTTTCCAACCTGGTGATTCTATGATTCTAAGTTTCCAACCTGTGCTAGAGGTCTTGTGTCCTTGCCTTTGTCTTTGTGAGGCATTTTGTTATTGGTTCCCTGTTTTAGTTCAAGAGCAGCCTATGCCTCCTACAGCTTGAGGAAGGGTGCTCTGCTGGAGATTACAAGTTGCCATGTGCTCCCCTCTTGGCTGAGGAGGCACCTGTTCTTACAGAGTTTTGGGTCTAGCATTTTGGTGTGCTGACATGGAACCTTATGTAGCATTGAGAACTGTTTCCCTTGTCAGTTACTTTTATTAACTTTTACCTTCCTTGGCCTTTTGTGCATGAGAAAATCCATTTGTTTACTTTTGTCTGGTGTGTGAAGTTCCTATTTTAGGTGTAGCTTGATGTACTGACAAGGGTTGCTGACTCAAATAGTTCCTCACTTTTAAATATAGAAATGCAACGCTTTTCATTTTAAAATTGTTTTGTTTTCTTGTTTTTCCCTTTTGCCTTTTAGGAGATTCAACAACAGCTTTTTCATTTAAAAAAGCTTTTGAGAACCTGCAGATTTGGTGAAAGGTATGGGCCATGATCATGCATGAAATAGTGTATTAAAATGTACACAAGGTGCTTGCGGAGCCTCCTCTAGAGACATTTGAGTGGAGTTTTAAAGGAGTTAATACTATTAGAGGAAATTGGGATAGCAAAATTTCCCTCTATTACATGAAGATGTTGAGTGAGGAACAGGTTTTATGTGGTAGCTTTCTGTTTACTGTTAAACATACTTAGAGATTTGGTTTGAAATGCTGAATGATTTTTTTAGGTGTATATTTTTTCCTACTCTATCTCTGTTAGGTTCTCACTTATTCTTAGAAGGTTGAATATACTTATGTATGTCTCTGAGAGGATTTGTCTTTAAAAAAAATAAAATTAATGATATGTTCCTTGAGGGCTTAAAGATTTTTTTTTCTAGAAACCTGTTATAATTCTCAATTCAGTTTATTTTTATCTGACTATGTTTATAAAATAGTAACACAAAGTGACAAATATCAACATATGACCTTGCTTGTTGCTGCAAATTGAAGACTTTCTGTATTAGCCTTCCCAGACTATGGGCATAACTGAGACATCTGAAAGATAAAACCGATTGCAGAATTGCTGACCTTTTTAAAAACAGACCTAAGCAAAATAAGCTTTAATATAGGTTCTGTTCTTTGACGTGGAACTCTCTTATGTGTTGTTCACACATAAGAGAAATATATTTTAATGTTTCTTCTGGAAAACCGTCTGTGATTCCATTATAGAAATAAGCATTAGGATCCTCACTGTACCTTGTATATCAGTGCTGTTATAAAGATAATAGCTATATTTTCAATGTTCACCTGCTCAATACAAACATAATTTCACCCAAGTGACCCATACAAGATAAAAACCTTCGATGTTCTCTTTGCAAAAAAAGCCAATAAACCCTAGCTTATACCGTTAGATCATATATAAGATTTAATTACTGTTCCTGAGATAGGAGAGGACCCCTTTACACATTATTAAAGAACTGCTGCAGTAACTGCACTTGGCAACTCCAGTGCTCAAAGAATGCATGTTCAAAGCACACATTTTGTTCTAAATCCCAAATCCTACAGTTGTTGTTAATGTGATTTCAAATTGGGAAGGGAGGCAGGATTTAGTATGAACTTGCCTCCTATGATCCCTGGGTGTGTGAAAGAGGCTTATTCTTCAAATACGCTTGAAAAGCAACTTTTTGTAACTTGATTTGGTTTTTTTTCTTTCTCTTTGCAGTGTACTGAAAGAATTTGAACAGGTCCCCAGCCATCTGACAGAGGAGCTGCATCTCTTCTCACTGGATGATCTGGTGAAGATCAAACGTGGGCAGTTACTGCCTCTTCTTAAAGATATTTTGAAGAGCTCCACCTCCCATGTAGATGGTTGTGAGGTAAGGAAAACCCAGGCCTCTCAGTGTCCTTGCAGCTGCTAGTGTGAGGAATATCCTTGGTGATGTTCCCAAATAATTTTTTCATAGATTAAATCAATTCTTTTGCTGTCCTTGCAGCTCTGTCAAGCAAAGGGGTTTATCTGTGAATTCTGTCAGAGTGCAGATCTGCTCTTTCCATATCAGACTGCCAAATGTATAAGGTGCACAGGTACGTTCCAGACAAAATATTTTTTTCTTTCTTCCTTGGGGAGATGATGGTGTGTGCTGTTCACACTTAATTTAGGAAGCCATTAAGAACTTGCTTCANCCTAAATCTCCCCTGGTGGAGCGTGAGGCCATTCCCCCTCGTCCTGTCCCCTGTCACTTGGGAGAAGAGGCCAGCTCCCACCTCTCCACAACCTCCATTCAGGTAGTTGTAGAGAGCATAGATCACCTTTATCTTTGAAAACCAGCCTGTCTGCTGTCTTGCATCAGTAAATTCAGAAAGCAAAACCAGGTACCTACCATAGTTATGGCTGCAGGAGGAGGCTATTTATTTGTGTCTGCACATGAGAAAGTGCCTGTGACAGTGCTATACTGCTGCTAAATCAGATCATGCTGATATCCATTGTAAATCCTGCGAATCTTACCAAAGTGCTTAGTCATAGTTCTTAGTGGTTGTCCTAGCCTTGTTTATATAATTCAACTTCGGTGAACCAGATAGAACACCAATCAAGAAACACATTTTTTAATTTTGGGGTTTTGTTTTTTTTCCTGAATGTTAAACTGCTTGTTGTGTATTTAAACAGAGTGCAAAGCATGCTTCCACAAAGCATGCTTCAAGTCTGGAGGTTGCCCCAAATGTCTGCGGATCGCAGCTCGGAGGACACTTTCAGAAACATCTGCTACTGGTACCTCCATTAAACTGGATTCCTCTGACTGTTGATGTCAGAAGATGCTCAAAGCCAAATCTTCAGGTGCCTGACCGAGAATTAAATAATGTTGTTTTAGACATTACTATTTTTAGTGTGTGTCTCCTTNGGCCTTTTGTTGCTATATTTTGTCCTTGTATGTAAGTTTTTAATATTATATTTTTCCATATAAAAACTATTCTCCCCTGTAATTCTGCAAATAATCTATAGACAGTAAATGAGTATCAGCAATCCTGTGTTGGATTTTGGCAGTAGGAAGAAGTGGTCGTTTGCAATTGCTCTCTAAAAAGCTAAACCGTAGGAAAAGCTCATCTGCAAGCTTTGGGCAGATGCTAATCTGGAGTTCTGTTCTGGTAAATAAGTTTCTTTTTCTGGATTTTAGGTTTCTTTTAAACAGATGTGTGCAACAGTTTGTGGTGGGTTGACCTTCACCTGTGTTAGGTGCCCACCCAGCTGCTTTCACTCCTCAACAGGACAAGGGGAGAAAATGAGATGAAAGTGCTCGTAGCGCGAGTTCAAGACTGGGAGACCACTTTTCAACTACTTTTATGGGCAAATAGACTCAAATTGGGGAAAATTCATTGCCAATTAGAGACTGAGTAGGGTGGTGAGAAACAAAGACTAAAGCAACAGCTTCCCCCTACCTCACACACCCTTTTTGTAAACTTTACTTCTTCATTCCCAACTCTTCTACCTTCTCCCCTGCCCTGAGTAGTTGAGAGGGGATGGGGAATGGGAAAAGGGGGTGCAGTCAGTTCATAACAGTTCCTCTCTGCTGTTCCTTCCTCCTCACACTGTTCCTCTGCTCCAGAGTGGGAACTTCCTATGGGCCACAGTCCTTCAGTGTAAACCTGCTCCTGCATGGGCTTTCCAGGAGATGGGTATTTCCCGAAGGAACTACATGTGCTCCAGTGGGTTCCTTTCCATGGGCTACAGGGGCTGCAGCACCTCTCCCCCTACTTCTTCACTACCCTTGTGTTTGTACTGTTGTTTCTCCCCACCAGTGTGTTTTGCACCTTGTTAAATGCATTTTCTCAGAGGTTCCACCACCTTGGCTGAGGTGCTCAGCTGTGTCCTTCAGTGGGTCCATTGGAGCTGCTAGTGATTGAGTCTGTCATGGGGCAGTCTTGGTGTCTTCACACAAAGCCCACCCTGCAACCCTCCGCTGCCATCACCTTACCACCTACACCCAGTTCATCGCTCTAGAAGTTTCTTTCCAGAGCACTTAGAAATGTGAGGAGAGACAGTAAGTGAGCAGAAGAGATGCTCCCATTTAAATCCACTCTCATGCTTGCAGACAGGGTCCTTGCCTAAAGGAGAAGTGTTGAAATATGAAAGCAGCTTTCTTTCCCAACCTGGTTGGTTACTTCTGATGAAACTGGCTGAGGAAGTAGCCCGTATCCCTCAGAAACCCAGAGTAGCTGCTTTAACCCATAAAATATTTTTTCTGTTTGTGCCACATATAGAAGTACCAATGAACACAGAAGCCCCAGAACACATACCAAAGTTCTGATCTCTCCAGTGGGGTGCTGTTGATATTTTAAGTTTGTTGTTGTAATTTTGTGCTTTGTTCTTCTTCTCCTCACCTTTTAGCTCCAGCTTTTAGCAAGGAAAAGGTCAGCTGTCTGCTAGAAGTTCACCTCCACTCTAATGCTCACAGTACTAGTAAGCTCACTAACTCTTCCACTTAGCTGTTTTTTCTGTGGCTGAGAACAGCTTACCTACTTACTGCTCAGAAGCAAGATTGTAATGTCTTACTCAAAATCATCAAATGGATACTGAGGCAGGGCTTAAGACGTGGTGAGAAACAGCCTGCTTATACAGCTGACTGCATTTAATGTTATGCAAGAGTAAATTCGCACTTAAGTTGGGTGCATGGCTAACTGAATCACATGAAGGGCTTTGCTGTAGGGATTTTCTGCTTATGAAGGAGCTCACTTGAGTAATCCTTCCGTGGGATAACCTGCAGGGCAACTGAATACATCTTTTTCATTATTCATGAATTCAGAAGAGCTGATCTGGTTTCTAGCTGTGCTTTTCACAAATGTTAAAGTCTCACTAAACAGTAGTGGTATGCAGGAGGGGGAGTGACAGAGAGTGAGTTTCATTCATCAGCTGTTGATACTTTACATCCACTCAGTTCAGTCCAAGTTTCCATAGAGCCTGTATAGCTTAGCCTGACTAATTGCCATGTACCACAATTTGCATCGCAGCAAGGGAAGATCCTCAGTGTGTTTGAGTAGCTGATGGAAAGTAGAAGACCCAAGAGGATCAGCACACTTGTAATTAAAGTAAAGACTAGTTAAAATGTTTTGCTGCTACTGAAGGACCAAGTTGTGAGGTGTCAACTGGTTGGCCACAAATTGGAAGGACTAACAGAGTCTGGTATTTGCTGCTTTTGAGTGTGTGGTGCTCTTAACTGCTAGGTCTGGAGGAGGGTCAAACCAAAACCACATTCTTGGGTGCTGGTGTCAGCACAAGATACCACAGGAACATGCTGAGGGCATTCAGCCTGAGCCTCTTTTGTGGTGAGAAGCAAGGCATAAGTGACTAGATCTGTAGCTAGAAGGTGTTTTCAGTGTTGCTGAGGTGAGAGTTTTTTATCAGCCACTATCCTGGGATAGCATGGAGGAACCATGATAAAACTGAAAGTGTGTGTTGTATCTTTCTGTATTTGGTGAGAAAGGGGGCTGGATGGAACGGGGGTGACTTCCATGCTACAAACCCTCCATGTGTCTTTACAGAGCAGATGTGTTCTTTAAATAAAGTTTGAGACTCATTAAGCTGCTTAGATCGATACTGTGCTCTTCCTGAGTATATCTGTATGGGTACGTATGGAGTTGGATCATTTCTGAGGTTAAACTAGATAAGTCAGATCCAAGATAAGAACTTTTCAAGAAACAAAAGCTATATGCCTACAATGAATTTGTTTGAAAGAAGTAAAATCCTAAATGTGGAAGCTCTAAATTATTTAAGTGTAGACATAAAAAGGTTATATTGTCTTACCAAGGAATTGGACCAGTTCAAAATAAGTTGCCTGCTAGCTAGAAAGCTGAACATTTTGCTCAGAGAACAGTGACAAGAGACATGACTTTTCAGCTAGGGGAAAAAAAGAATTGTCACACCTTTCTGTTTGCCTAAGCAACGAGGACCAATGCTCATTCCTAATGATGGGTTTCCATAATGCTGTGTGGATGCAACAAGAGCATGTCTGAGGACCCTCTGTTGGGCCACTCTTAGGGACATAACTATCAGAAAAAATCTGTTCTAGTTAACTGCCTGCCTCACTCCACAGGCAAAATTCAGGTCAAGACAGTTTTATTAGTAATTTCCATAGGAGCAGGTTTTGGAAGAAACAATACTAAAATTCTCACTCTCGCTGCTAACAGTTTTACCTGGTTTTCCACTACTTTATTTCTTTATACTGATTTGTTGGATTTTTCCTCTTGGTTTCAGCTGTGAATTGTCTGGAGGTTGAAGTGCTTTGCTCAGACTGTACAGTGTGTTGCAGCCAGGATCTCTCATGATACATCATACAACTGTTACTGTAAATAATAGAATAATTGCCAGGTGTAGTATGGACTCACAAATACCGGTCTTGTTGCAACTGTCAGTAAGTATGCCAAGTAATTAAGTAGTCTTATGAGCCTGTGTAATTCCAGGGATGTCTTCACACCCGTTCACTTCAAGAAAAGAAAATATCTATGTGTTTTATGAGAAATGATATTTTGTCTGGTCTTGTACGTAGAGTACTCCTTCAGCAGAAGTCTTTTCCCTCTTGTTGTGCTTATCAATGTTTTTATTTTTTTTCAAAGGAAATTCATCTCTGTTTCCCCACATTTGCTCTGCGACTGCTGCTTGGTAGAGTTTTCCTTTAGGCAAACAATCTGAATACTCTGGAAAACACTTAGTCGTCTATCTAACATATCACTTCTACTTATGTGGCTCAGCGCTGATATAATTGTTGATAACCTTTGGTTGAGTGTACTCGCTCTCCCTCATGATTCTGAACAAAGCTACGTGGCCCTTTAATTTTGTACATGTAAGCACCACATTTGATCACTCATTGTGTGTCTGTCTGACCACAGACTGAAAAGTTATCCAAACATTGCAGAAACAGAAGGTCATTAAGGGAAATTTAATCAGTACAGGAGGAAAGGGAAAAGTAGGGAATAGATGTATGAGAGAGGCTTGAGTAGTGTACGCTTTAGTGGAGTGTGGAGAGAGCTGAGCAAGATTGGTGGCAGTAAAGGAAGCTTTGCACCAAATGAGTCATCTATTCGGTCTACAAAGGATGACGATATTTTACATTTGACTAGACTGAAAATAAAGATGAAGGTTAAATCTACTATCGGTAAATTAAACTTGCCCAGAACGGGTCTCTGGTACTGAGGGCCAAAGATGGGCCAAATTCAAATACCTCAAATGAGGTACAAGATGCACCAAATTCAAATACTCCATATTTTCTTGGGCTTGCCAAATCCAATGTACTCGTTATGAATGTCCATGCTAACTCCTGATCTGTTTTTACCATCATGGGGCAAAATTGTGCTACATTTAATCTTAACAGTTTGCTAGTGCAGATGTCCATGATTTAATTAGGAAAAAAAAGGTATATGACTGTCATTGTTTGGTGTAATTGCTGTGTGCTTAGGAGAGTCGACAGCTGGTAGCTGTCAGTTCTTCACCTTCCACAAAATGATGGCATCTTCCTAAGTTCCTCCCCCCAGATTGCTTAAGGTTTGTTTATTTTGGAGCTCTTGATGGAATATGTCTTGAGGCAGAAGAAAAATGAAGTGTTTTTTTTCGTTTTCCCCATTATGCAGATTTCCCCTCACTGTATCATTTAAGGTTCATTTATTTGTAACCAAACCAAGTGCATTGCCAGCCTAATAACTGCTCCAAGGGTGGGGCTGGACAGCAGGGGCATTTGGGGACCAAATCAGTTGCTCTGAGTGTGCTGGATGTACCTGGGGGCAGTCCAAAGCACCTTCTGCCTGGAGGTGTTTAAAAGATAGGTGGATGAGATGCTGAGGGGCACAGTTTGGTGACTGATAGGAATGGTTGGACTCCATGATCCAGTGGGTCCTTTCCAACCTAGTAATTCTGTGATTCTATGAAAGACCAGCTGGTTTATATGAAGAATGTAGGCAGTTCAGGAATTGCCCAACTGGTTGAGCAGGAGACAGATTCTCTGTGATCTTTATGGGCCTAAGGGTGAGTACCTGTGGAAAAACCGTGGAGTGCCTGTGTAGGTGCAGGCACAGAGTATGAGCAGATCACCACACAAGCAGAGAAATCTGACACAGGAAAGCAGCAAGAGTCAGACAAACTGACTGTCCAGCTGTAGGGACTATATCCATGGCATGGATTTTCATGTGATAATACATGTTCCATGGACCTGGGGTGGGCACCTGCCTCCTGGTACAATGCAAAGGAAGCCAGACACCAATGGCCTGGCACATAAAAAGTACTGAAATCAACGTTAAGGAGGAACTGACTTAAAAACTGCAGTCTTATAGGGGTCTTAATTCAACAGTAAAAATTTTTTCCATAGAGGTTTTCTCCTCAGGCCCAGAATTGCCCTTGTTTTGATTCTAGTTTTCTGCCTGGGATTTGGAAATCGGGAGTTCTGCCTGAATGATAGATGCTTGCTGCAAGAGAGAGCTCAGGAAATGTAATAAAATTCTTGTGGATCATCTTTCAATGTCAGCTCTTAGCTGGAAATGTAATTAATTCATGCGCCTGTCCTGCGCCCCAGCACTATGCTGCTGATGTTGCAAACAGAGCAGGATCTGGGCACACCCGGAGCTGTTTTGACAATGGACATATGTAGGAGCTGAGGTGGACTGATTTTTGACAGCTGCTCCTGCAGTCCCTGCCTAACTTATCTGAAATGATCAGATTTGCCTTGCTTCCCCAAGTAGCAGTAGCCCTCTTGGATTCCTTTTTCTGCTGTTTCACTCAAGGCCTTTCCAGTTGTCCATAGAAACAAAACTAAACTGAGAGGTTAACCTCCAATTTTACCAGACCTTCTCCTCCTAGACCTGTTTTATTTGATTTTTAAACCATTGTTCCCTCTTTACAGCCCAGAGAAATTACTTTGAGATGTGCTGCTTAGGATAAAACAAATATAATAAAATACTTTTGCTATTCCATAACCTAAGGATTGATACTGAAGAAGATGATAGCCAAAAAATGGGGAAGCAAATTCATCAAAGTGCTATCAGTCTGAAGAAAAAATGCTCTAGAGTAGCACAGAGGAGTGCCTGCAGACCTGCCTGCTGCTTTAGGAGTAAACACAAAGAAGCATTCCCTGGAAGTAATCACAGTGCCTTTCATAAAGAAGAAGGAATGTGCTGTTGTGGTCACTTCAAAGGAAACTGGTGACTGCTGAAATGTTGCTGTTGTGCATCAAGGAGCATGGTAGGGCAAGGAGGATTTATTTACCTCACCTGGAACTGAGAGCCATGTGACTGCGCTCTCATCTTGGGCCAACAGTTACTGTAAATCAAATTTCCCCTCCCTGATTTCTCGAAAGGTGAAACTAAATCAAAGCCGGAATGTTTTTTATGGAATAGGGTTTGTTTTGAGGGCTCCTACACATTTAATTGATGAGACAAATTAATGTGAATAGCAGCTTATGTGCTAGCACAACACTGAGGTTATGTCCATGCTTCTGTAACAGATTTTCCTAAGCTAACTTAGAACTTAGAAACATCTGGCTGTAATAGCAGTGTTACTCTCACAGGAAAATGCTTTGGCACAGCATTTTCCTGTGCCAGCACAGCACTAATGCGACCAGCATGTTGTGCAATGTCATGCTGGAAAAGAGTCTGTGGGTCTATCCCTGAAGCAAAGCCCCGGGGCTACTTAGAAGTTTAGCAGAAGGTTTGAGACATCACTGAAGTAGGAAGATAGGATGAGATAGTATGATAAGCAATTGGAGAGAAGTGTTTGCATAATTTTGTGGATAGCAAAACACAGTCAAGCTGAGGCTGAAACAGCCCTGAGGAAGTTGGCGGTACAGATGGAAGTACACCCCAGATCTAGACCAGTATCTTGAGCAGAGGAGCACCTTTTCTAAATTTGAGACAACAGTGATGGAGACTGACTTTCTCAGGAAGGATGTCATGCACAGAGAAGGGTGAAGATGCCCTGTCTGTTTCCCATTATGAAAAAAGTCTGATTCTCTTAGGTTTCATCAGTTTATTAGACAACACATTAACAACACCACTCAACAACCTTCCCTTTCAGAATCTGTTTAATGGGAAGGATCTGGTTGCCTCAGACTCCACTCTAAATGCCTTCAAAGATACCTAGCTCTCTCCCCTTGTTGAAGAGCAGTGTGCTCACGTTACCAGGGTCCCAGTGGTCAGGCACAAGGACACTACCAGAGTTAGACAGGCTGACCCCTCCCAACCCTGATTCCCAAGATTTCTATATTTTACAGACGGATGGGAAAGCAGAAATAACTACCAGCATATCCTACAGACTTCCTGTTTCAAAAGTGCTTTCTGACTAGTTAGCACATGCACTTCCTCTTTTACAGAGCACATGTGCACAACTGCTACTCCAGCAGGTGCTGGCTGATGGCTATAATGTTTCCCTAGGTCAACCTTCCAGTTGCTCCTGCCAGGAGATAGGGAAATCCATGAGCATCCCATCTACTGGTTCTCTGATGCTAGATCCAGGGCTTGTTTCCATGACGGGTCTTGTCTCTTCACTGTACTAAGTGTTTACCAAAGGAGCATGATTGCCTTACTCCCATATTTTCCCAACAATTTCCCTCAGATTTTCACCTTCCCAAATCTTTCCACAGAGAAACTTATCAAGACATCCTACCCTCATCCTTTCCTCTCAGAGTTCCTGCAGACACATTATTCATCCGTACTTTCCCAAGGGTTTCTAGCTTTCACAGCTACACATTTTCCCTCTAGCATCTCCTTCCCTCTTCCTGTAGCACCTGTTACTTGTTGTCTGGAGCCTTAAGCATTCCTTCCATCACACCTTTACCTGCAAGAATGTGCACCTTGGTCCCTGCAGCTTATTGCCTCCAGCCACTGTCTCTCCTGGGCACTCTCTCAGGCCCTTGTAATTCTGTGCTCTCTGTCCCAGAAAGGCAACCTGAAGAACTCTAGTTTTCCAGTGCATATTGCATGAATTAGCCCTTGGCTCCTACTAAAAGACTTAACTTTCTCAATGACTGAAATCTCCACCACTCTCCGTCAGTACATTTTCACCACTCGTTCTTTCTTCCAACTTGACCTGACTGCCAGTGAAGCATGAAACACCTTTTCAACAAGTGAACTATGACTCTGTTTCCTGTTGATCCTTGTTCACCTACATAAATTCCAAGTCCAAGGAATTCAGAATTCCAGTTAAGGTTACAGGCAAAAACTTTTCCTGATGGTATAAGACCGAGCTAGGTCACACTTCTGCTTCCTACATACAATTGAGAACAGAACACAAGCACATGTGGTTTTTATTTTTTTCTCAGAAAATAATTGATTGTAAATCCTTATATTTTATAATCCAGAGTTGACAGCAGGTGACACAAAACCTACCTACTGGTCCTGCCATTCTGCAGCGTGTTTATTTCCAGCACTGCTCATGCAGGGACAGAGGCAGCTGGTATTTCCTGTTTGCTGCTAACTCATCCTGACTGACCGAGTATGTTGTACAAATCCCAGTCTAATGAGTAGATGGCTTGTGGCTACACAGGACTTCTCTCCAGAGTTCTGCCTGACTCAGGGGAATAAGAGGAAAACTGCTGATGCTGAATCATTTCTCTTTCTACCCCAGTGTAATAAAAGCTGACCCAGGAATTTCCTGCGTTTTGCAAAAAAAATCTTTGTCCCCATCTCTACTAAGCAGGCATCAGAATTGTGGGGCTGGGGGCGGTGTTGCATTTGCACTGTGACATGCAGTCTGGCACTTGGGAGTCACAGAATGGGAAATTGGTCCCATGGTCACACTGAAGCTGAGCAGTAAAAGTGCCACAATGCCACTCAAGCAAAAGGCTCTGGCATGGCATATGACCAACCATGTGGCGGTTTATGCACTAAGGCAGCAGGAAATTGTGAAATTAGTACGTAAGCTTGAGCTTCTAGTTACATGTGATGCTTGTAAGCTTCTTGTAGAAACCCCAGGTGGCCGGTCTGGTACTTGATGGTCAGCTACGTGCCTGTGGAAGTAGGTACGTCATTGTGCCTGGTCCTGGGCTTATCAGCCACAGGCAACTGGACACTGAAAAATAAGACATCACTTAAGTTTTGCCCTGTGGACTGTCCAAGGACTTTGCTCTAAGCCAAGATGAGGAGCAAGAAAGGAATGTAGAAGGGCATACTGCACACGCTGATCAGAAAGATGTGCACTGTCCTGCAAAGGATTTTGGCACAGTTAGTCAGGAAGACAGAGAAGAGCAGAGCAGTGGTTTGTATCTATTCACCGCCTCTCTTCCTCCAAGTCTCAATCAATAAAGCAGAAATCTCAGTTTTCCTTTCACTGTAAGAGGTGCAAGATGCTTGCTCAGCTGGACTCCAAGAGACATCTCAGTGTAGACAGCATAGGAGATGGGTTTTTTGAAGGGGATAGAAATAGCTGAGAAAGTATGTGTGCTTAGGCAGAGCAGATAAGAGTGAAAAGCAAAAGCTCAGAAAAGCAGGAGCAAGCCCATTAGAAGTTTTGTAAATTGTATGGAGTAACAGTATGGTGCTTGTTAAGCACAGATCATTGCAGTTTTTCCTGTTGTAAGCCTCACTTCATTCCCCCTGAGCACACATCTTTCCTGTGATTGCCTAATGCACAACTTGGCTGAGGCAAGTGGTTGTTCCTTGAGAGGAGGACACACTCCAGAATAGATGCTGCAGGTGACTGCACCACATGCTCCAGTTGCTCCATCACCCAGCCCTGCATGTTGGCCTAGGAACCTTTCTGTATTTTACAGTTATAAAATACCACAGGTGAAGCCACACAACCAAGGAATGCAGTAGTCCTCAATCAATTGGTTTTTCCTCTGTAAGAAACACGAGAGACATCCCTGTCAGTGGCTATCTGTGGTCCAAATCCTCCCCACTGTCTGAGCATTATCAGTGCATGGGTGTGTGTTGATCATAGCTGCCTTATCCTCCTCTCATGCAAAGGCAAGAGCTTTCGGAATGTCTCGTTACACTGTCCATATTACCTGCATGCTGATTGGAGCAGTGAATCGAGAAAGAACTTGCAATACAATGGTTCCTTCTCATCTGACTGTGCCCACCTATACAGTTATGTCCACACACACCTCCTTGTACACACATAAACACAGACACACACGCACAAAGAGCCTGGCCCAAGGCAAACCCATGAAAAATGCAAAATTTAACATCTTGTCTCCAAATCAGGCCGCATCTGAGCAGCAGGAATGCTGTGTATTGATCACCCAGTAAGAAACCATTGCTGTGCTGTCTAAACATGACATGAAAGTCAGTGTTATATTTTTAATGATCTTTTGATAAAACAAGGTAACGATTTTTCTTCTAACCTCACTGAAGCATTACACTCTGTCTCCAGGGTACACGACTTCAAAATCCTTAGTGGGGAGATCAAACTGAGGCCCCCAGAACAACCTGGCTGTAATTTTATAATTTTCCAATACTCCCTCTGAGAAATGTGTAAGCATGAGCTCTGTATGTAAGCTGTCACAGTAAAAGGTGATGCCTGTGCTCCAGCATGAGGGTTAGTTATCTGAAGTTACGCTGTAATAAATACTGCTAGGAAAATGCTGAAGTGTACTCTGAGGGGATGGATTTCCTCTAATCCTAGCTTTATATTTAAAGGTATGTATAGAGGTGAAGATGGAGGCAAATGAAGCTTAAAGACTTTCACAGAGGAGGTGAGAGAAGCATTAGTGTCACACTGAAAAGCTACATGTTCCCAAGCAGCAGTTTTGTTCACATTTGGACAGTTTGACTGTAATTTTCATTTCACTCCATCACAGAAACTTCAGAAAGTGACTTGCTCTAGATGCCTTGCTCTGCAGGGTAAGAGAGACTAAGCAATTCAAACCTTGATCATGTCACCATCTCAGCACACCCCATGGATACATATAAAATAAATTCTAAAAGCCTACTCAGGTCCACAAAGCATTAAAACTTTGTAATATCCAAATTCAATTATATAACAAATGAAAAGGAATCCTTGGCCAAAAATAAACTACTTAGAGGCAAAAGAAACTTTGTGAGAATGCAAATTAAGATTACCTGCAAGTTACTATGCCATATTAATGAAGATTTTGTGATATTTTCTTGACATACTGAGTTCATGAAGAGGAATAAAGCAATTCTATTTAAAAATTTGGCTGGTAAAATTTAACCATATATTGGCATTTGCATAATTTATAATACAGAAAGTAATCACACTATTACTTGACTTAGAGGTAAGAGTAACCATTCTTTTTTTTTGCTTTCAGTTCAGCTTCTATGAGCCAAAATAAAATCACACTCTCTTTTTCTTTGGGTACGACTGAACTGATGCAGATCAGATCTAGTGGGAGGTGTCCCTGCCCATGGCAGGGGAGTTGGAACTGGATGAACTTTAAGGTCCCATCCAACCCAAACTAGTCTATGATTCACGGGGAAACGTACCGCTAGAGGGGGCTGGTTGCACGCGACTCAATTTCTATTCTTGGTGCCTCGATGTCATGGCAGGTGTGTCATGGGCATCAGTGGACTGTGCAAGCACAACTCAGTGCAGCTGTACCCACGTGAACTGCAAAACCTGCCCAGAACCAGGGGTGCAGTGTTGCATTGCTGGTTCATGCTGCTCTCTTCTCCAAAGATGTGTCCGCAAAGCCACCCCAAGCTGGAGATGAGCAAATATTCATCCCAAAGAAGCAATGCCTACATGCACCAGCAGCTCTAATATACGCAGAACACAGCTGCAGTGTGCTCGCTTCAAGCTCTGACTCCTCGTTCAGACAGCTCCCAGCTCATCCACTTGTATTCCTATATTCCCTTAGCTCCTCTTCCTATTCATGCTTTTTAAATGACATACTGAGTGCCAGCTCTATCTGCTGCTGCCAAGTTAGCCCTGCAGAGAGCACAGCCTTCTGCCCCTGGAGCCCAATGCAGAGGCTGTGAGTCTGACCCAGAAATCCTGATGGCATTTGGAGCTCTTTCAGTCTGGAGACACTTTCTATTAATTAGTCCTGGGAAGATTTACAGCCATTCCTAAAATAATGGAAGAAATGACTTTAAAGATATCCCTAGAGCAGCTCAATATTAGTGAATGTTTTTTCTGTTCCTTGAAGACATATCTAATTAGGCAAGAACTGACACATATCATCTCCTCCATCCTAGCCTGGCACAGCCCAGCCCTCACCTGGAAGCCAGAGAGTGAAGCAGTGTTGCTCTGGGCAGTAATAACAACAACAACAACAACAACAACAACAACAACTACTACTACTACTACTACT
>WAAB01023933.1:67706-81658 GCA_013389865.1 Piaya cayana | reverse complement strand
CCCTGGGGAACGCCACTTGTCACTGGCCTCCAGCTGGATTTAACACCATTTACCACCACTCTCGAGACCCAGCCATCCAACCAGTTTTCTACCCAGGAGAGTGTGCGCTTGTCCAGGCCAGAGGCTGACAGTTTCTGTAGCAGAATGTTATAAGAAACTGTGTCAAAGGCTTTGCTGAAGTCCAAGAAGATACATCCACAGTCTTTCCCTCGTCCAGTAGTGGGTCACTTTGTCATAGAAGGTTATCAGGTTAGTTTGGTAAGACTTGCCGTTCATGAACACGTGTTGACTGGGCCTGATCACCTGGTTCTCTTGCACATGCTGTATGATAGCACTCAAGATCACCTGTTCCATTACTTTCCCCATGACTGAGGCAAGACTGACTCACCTGTAGCTCCCTGGGCCCTCCTTCCAACCCTTCTTTTAGATGGGCACAACATCATCCAGCCTCCAGTCAAGTGGATTAGTTGGGTGAAGTCCACAAACCATTTATATAAAGGTGACTTAGGAAACCATTGCCTCAGGCCACCTGGCGGGGTTTTGTGTCATCTCCTCCATGAAGGCAGAAACATAAATTCTGGCAAGGGATCCCACAGGGGAGTTTGAGTGAAGTTTCCTCTGGCTTGCTCAGCTAGGATACTAGACTGCTGGTTCAGACCAGCCAACAGACAAAATTCAGATCAGCAGGCAAATTCCCAGAAACCATGAAATATTAAACCTCTGGTTCCTTACCAGAAGCAAACACTCATTTTCCACATCTGACAAGTACTTTGTTTGGTGCTGACGTAACCTGAGCAGAATCACACTTTGGCTGTAGGTACAGGGTTGAGCAGTTGCCATGAAAACTATGCAGGATGCTTCAGAAAGAAAGTGAGACACTGTAAAAGTACCAAGAATATGGTGAAAGAAAGTGAGACATAAGAAAAGAAGAAATAAATAATCTAAGGTAAAGTAACTATAGAAGAAAAGCATGTAAATTGGTTATCCCTACAGCTACTCTGATGTTAACAAAAGAGTTTTAAATCATTCTGAACACTTCTTTTTTATGCAGTGGTACAGTAGAAGATTTAAGATTATTTCTCTATGGATGAGGTTATAAAGCCAAAGGATGCACTGAAAGAAAGCTGATATTGACTATTAAACACAGCAACAGAAGTAATGCATCTTTAAAGAATATACCTGAAGGCTAAGAGCAATATTCTGGTATCCACTTGGGACCTAGACATCAGTTTTTCTTCTTCATGTTGCTTGCATGCTATAAAAGGGATATTAGTTTTCCAAACATCCTCCACACTATTGCCATCAGGGGCATTGTTAGAATCTATGATATGAAAAAAACATATCAGGCATTACATAATTTCTTAGGTGAAAGCAAACATTAGGAAATAAAGATTTAATAGGAACCCTCTGGCAGACCTCCTACACTTATTCCTTGCGATCCTCTGTTGCTATACTCAGACAAAGCTCTCACACAATAATCAATTAACTCATACATCTGCATAAAGATATGAAGATTGCAGTTTCTTTACAAACACTTCCTTTCTTTTTCCTTTGACAGGAGAAGAATAAGTCTTCATGTAGAGAAAAAAGGGGGTCTGTGGTAGAATTGAATTACAGTCTACAGTAATGGCAGTAGTCTTCCTTCCTCCATAGTCACCATTTGCGTTTAGAGGCACTACAGGCTTGTTATTGAACTGGACTGTACTCAACTCAAAACAGTTCAGAAGATGCATCCTTTTTATGAGTGTTTTAGGTCTTGTGCCTTCAACTTGTCACTTCAATGACAAATCAAGTTTGATTTGAAAGTCCAGATGGAGATCCATGACAAGTGGTGTCCCTCAGTGGTCCATACTGAGACCAGTGCTATTGAATATCTTCATCAATTATATTGACAGTTGAGATTGAGTGTACCCTCATCAAAGCTGCAGAAGACACCAAGCTGAGTGATGGAGTTGCCATACCAGAAGGACAGGATGTCATCCAGAGGGACCTGGACAGGCTGGAGAAGTGGACCTGTGAGAACCTCATGAAGTTCAACATGGCCAAGTGCAAGGTCCTATACCTGGGTTGGGGCAATCCCTGTTTTCAGTACCCAATGGGGAATGATGTGATTGAGAGCAGCCCTGCAGAGAAGGACTTGGGTGTGTTGGTCAATGAGAAGCTCAACATGAGCCAGCAATGTGTGCCCAGAAGGCCAACAGTATCCTTGGTTGCATCAAAAGAAGCATGGGCAGCAGGTCAAGGGAGGTGATTCTACCCCTCTATTCCTTTCTTGTGAGACCTTACCTGGAGTATTGTGTCCAGTTCTGGAATCTTCAACATTAGAAAGATATGGAACTGTTGGAACAGGTCCAGAGGAGGGCTACAAAGATGATCCGACAGCTGGAGCACCTTCCATATGAGGAGAGGTTGAGAGAGTTGGGCTTGTTCAGTCTGGAGAAGAGAAGGCTGAGGTGATCTTATAGCGACCTTCCACCAATTCAGTAGGTCGAAACCTCCACACGTTAGCACCCATTTCCTAAAAACACTCTTCCAGTCCCTGGTGACACAGCAACTGTATTCCTACCCATGCAAAGAGTCTGGATTGAACTGTATTCAGCAGAAAAGTCTGTGGCAACCATACAATGCTGCCTTTTGCACATTTGAGTACACTGGATACTAGGAACCATAAACCTTACAGTCCATCAGAAAATCTCTGAATGCTGAGGTTTTTTTGCTTCCAAGATGCAGCACATCTCTCTAACTGAGCACAGCAGAGTGGTTGCCCTCTTGAACTTGTGCCCGTACAACCTGTGCTACAGAACCACACTTCAGCAGTGAGAACAGCTACAGAATCACGTTATCTGTGCCAAAGCACACATAAAAGCAAAGTCTGACAAGTAGGCATTTTCACCTTTTGTATCATTACCACACATCAAAATGCCATTTCCACCATGTGAATGATACATAGTGGAAGTACAGAAATAGCTGTAACACCTGTTTCTAGGACACCACAGCAGAAGGATGAGGCAAACACTTCCACCCCCGTGACTTAAACAAATACAGTTGTTTTTGGTTTTTTTTAAAGCTGGATAAATTTAGTGGTCCAGTCTGCAGCATGGTCACACCAATACTTGTTTCAGCACAGGGTTAGTGTTGTGCCAAGAAGGAATAAGATGTCAGTAGTGTTTTTAAACCTGCATAATGCAAGACCATGACTGGAGAAGCAGCATAAAGCACCAGCCGCATTTGATGCGGTTTGTGTTGCAAGCCCTGTCTTACTGGAACTTGACATAAGCTCATTCTTTCTGAATGTATTTTTTTTTGCCATGAAAGTAAAGTGCAAACAAGCTTGCCTTGGCACTAGAAGTCGTCTTCTATTGAAAAACTACATTACAGTACCAATATTACTTATCTGCAGTTTAGGAGTCCTATTAGGATCCCGGTGTGGTCAAAAGACTGGCCTTAGCCCATTCTGATTTCTTACAAAGAGGGAAAAAGATGCACAACGATCTAATGAGGGGGGAAAGAGAACAAGGACAAGTTTGTTTTGGCTTTCATTTTTAAAGCATCTTCATTATTTTATCTGTATGAATACATTTTTATGGAACATTAGCAAAAATTAAGTAATATCTGAACTTTATGATTAAACATTTGCCATTTAACTTAATTTTTTTAGTAAACAGAAGTTTCTACAAATATTGCAATACAGAAAACTGTCCTCTCTGCTGGACTGCATTTCTACCAACACACATTAACACATTTAATTAGAAAAAAAAAGGGGGAAAATATGATTCAGTGGTGCCTGTGTGCTGGAGAACTCGGGAATTTGATTGCAGAGTATTTGCCTTGAAGGGAAAAAGAAATACCCAGGACAACTTACAGTACTGGCCTGGGACACATAAACCATTATATATATGGTAACAATCTGCAGGATCATGTATCTGCATAAGTACCAGTGAAGTAAGGTTTTTTTAGGACCTAAAGTAGTTGCAAAGATCTGAAAAATCAATATAATCACATGTTCCTCTTTTTGTGTTCAATTAGTTGGCTATATCTGATAAAGGGAGACCACATCAAAGGCCCATGAAAGTGGTAGAATTGCCTTCCTAAATCTGGTGATAGATAGACCCACAGTTTTCAAAGTCTTATGGAATGGTATTTTTTACAGTTCCTTTGTACCATCAGCTAGAATAAAGTACATACATTTAAATAATCATTTGTTGTTATCTTAAAACATGACATTTCATTTAGTTATCGCAAGCTATAATTTTGCTCTGTGTATTTCTCAAGTGATGAGGGTAAATTCTAGCACCCATACAAACATAAATGAAGGGTTTATTTTCTCCATGCAAGACATGCTTAGGAAAAACTTTCAGTAAAATACTGCACAAACAAAAAGGTATTAAGATATTTAACATTAATTACGTAGGATCATCTGTTGCTCAGGCTTTCTTGTTTCAAATAATGATGAATCAATATGGGAAAAGATGACTGTATTAAATCCAATCTGCAAGTTCTTCTTTTCAGTCATTGATTGGCTATTGAGGGCTTTGCAGTTATAGTGGGGAAAAAAAGTGGGGTTTTGAGTGTTGTTTTCAGAGGCAGAGGGTGAGAAAATAAATATTCAGTGAGACTTTCCAGAGTAATACAGGAGTGAAATGGGTAGGGCCAGTGCTCTGTAATTTTCACTGCTTCATATTGAAAGAATCTATCATTTCTATGAGATAGGAAACTATCAGGCCCACTAGGATTTTGAGTAATAATAAAAGCTCTCTGATGTGTTTGGGCAGTAAAAAATGTTTTTCTCTTTGCTTTGGTGTGGCATTTGTTTGCTTGTGTAGACAGGAATAGTTTCATATTTATCAACTCTGCTTGCAATAATGCCTGGGAAAGAACAACACACAGAGTCATTATTATAAACTAGACCTGGAGAATATCTGTCACCTCTTCTGGCTCTGTTTTGTCTATCAGGAAGCTTGCTTGAGAGAGAATAAAACCTCTCCTTAGGTCATGAAGTCCTGTAGTTTTGGACTGGAACAGTATTTGCTTATGGTTTCTATCCTGATTAAGGAGATATGCATATCTACGTTGGAAATGTTTTGGGCTAGAAGAAGTGTAGTCAAACTGGGGCTACGTAGAGCCAGGCTGGAACTGAGCCTGAAGAAGGGGGTCTTTGAGTTGGTTTTGTGTTTGACCATGAACAGACACTCATGTATCTTCGGCTTGGATTTGCACTGAACTGGAGGATATATGATCACTGCTTAGGGAAGCATCTGTCTGCTTGACTTGCCCTTGAGCACTAGCATGCACTGCTTTTTCATTTTTATCATTTGTACTCTTTATCACTTTAGTTAGGTATTATTCAAATACTGCCTCCTGAAGACAAGAGGGGGAAAAAAAGACACTTATAATGAGACACACTGGCATCCTTTTTGAGAAGAAGTTCATGTGACAAATTCTCTATGCCCCATATGGAGACTTCCTGCTCAGAGGAAATGCACAGACAATTAAGACTAAGCATCTCAGCACTGCTAATCACAAAATATGCTAATTATTTTTTTCCCCCAACACATGGGATTCACCTACACACTGTATTGAATGATGCGCAGCACGGCAGTAGAAGAGTGGTAACAAGCAAGATGGAAAGAAGAAGGTTTCCACAGTACCTGATGAGTTACATAGTTTAAAAAGAGTTAAAATAAAATCATGAGGTTGGAAAAGAGCGCCTAGATCATCGAGTCCATCCATTCCTGTCAGAAGTAGATGGGCCACCTTCAGTGAGTGTTCTTCTGTGTGCTCCATAGTGTTCCCTATACCACCTAACCTAAACTTCAGGCTAATCCTAGTGAATGGGAAAGGGACAAACATTCAGGGAACTTTCATATCAGAAAAGCACCATGGATTAGACTAGTTTTAAGTTTGATTATACCACTGAGGTCAGTTGCGGTCAAGCTGTGTGAAGAACATAAGAATCAGCTTCTGGNAAGCACCATGGATTAGACTAGTTTATCAGTTGTGGTCAAGCTGTGTAAAGAACATAAGAATCAGCTTCTGCGAACTGTCTCAGAAGTGACAGCAGGATGTTTTTCCAAGTAGACAGCTTCACAGAACTGATCACACCTGTGCAGGAGCATTGCTATCACTCCCTGGGTTCTGGATTGATCCTTCTACTGTTAGGCACCCTGCTGAGGCACTGCAGTCAGAAGTCTGTGTGCTCCTGTCCTGGATCCTTTAAGTAATACAACAGGATACTTCTACATTCTTCTACTCAGAGGGCAAACCAGATCTTCAGCCATCTGAGCAAGTCACTGAAATTGCTTACCTCTCTTCACAGATTATCAAGAGGCTTAGAAATTCTGTTTTCTTAGTTTATTCACTCACACACACAAGTGTGTGGCAGGATGGCACTGACCTCTAGTGTCCCGCACCACTGAGGCATAAGTTGATTTCATATGCCTCACACAATAGATGCACTTTGCTGCCACTACTATCCCCTAAGAACTCATTTTGGTGGTCCATAGTGGTCTTCAGCTAGTCCCCAATATCCAAATAGTACTGCACCCAGCAGGCATTTAGTTCTGAACACTTTCATCAACAATGAAATACTTAGTAAATTATCCCTCATTTAACCTCTGTAGTTCCACAAGATTGATGTCCTGTTCCTTTTGCTAGGAAGACTCATTTCTAGGGACTTCTGGAAGGAGAAGTCACTCTTTATATCTCTCTGCTACAGCTCAGCTATCAGAGAAAGCTGGGACCATTGGTTTATCCCCCTGACTTTTTTGCCCTCTACTGCTGCAGCTGACAACTTCCAACCCTCTGCTGGGCACACTCCACCTTGACATTTCTGCTGCCTTTTCATTCAGCTGCTTTATTGTGTTACATCCTCACTTTCCACATTCCCCTGCAGGGGAAAAGTCACTTATGCCATACCACATTATCTTTTTTCTTTTTTCCAAGCTCAGGGCTACCGCTCTCCGGTCTCAGTCTCACACTTCATGAAGCACAAAACAATTCCATCGACCAGGATGATCGAATTACCATTGCTTGATGATCAATGAGGGTGCTGCTGTAAAAATATCTTTCAGGTGTAAAGGTTACATTTGGAGAAATGATCCTTGAGCAAACTTTACTGCGCAGCTCTTAGATTCTTGTCAGGTTTACTAAATACATAATCTATAAATAGCATCCATCACTAATATGCACTACTACAAGGAGAGCCACCACAAGAGAACTTTGTTTCAGGATGAAAGGCTCATCTATCACTTTTAAAATAGTTTCAATCATTGAAACACAGATCTGGTAGTGAGCCAGAAATATTTACATCAGTTTGGACAGTACCAGACTGGAAATGTATGGCACAGAAATAGATTTTACCAGCCTTTCAAAATAACAGCCAGAAGGGCTAAATAATCTCAAGGGGCCAATAATTTTGACTTTTCAACCCTAAACCCTGCTTTAAGTGAACTTTTCTTGCTATTTTTAATACTGTTGTAAAATTATTACTTTTAGTATATTATTGTTGTTCCTTTAAAATTGATATTATGGAATTATAATAGCAAATACACTATGACAGCATTATCAAAAGAAAAGAGAAAGTCAAATTACTTACTATTTATTTCAAACATCATAAAGATAATTTAATCTTTTTTTCTGTTAGACTGCTTTATTAACTATGTGAAGACTGACAATTTTTAGCTATTTTGATCCTCTAACGGAATTACAGAAGCTAGACAGAAAAACGAAAAGCTTGCTTTTGGTCTCTTCAACACAGTTTATAGGGACAGCATTATTCACTTTTACATTTACATACTATGCTTTATTCTAATGTGCTGCTCTGTGAAAAAAACCCTCAACATTTTAAAAGTTCTGTAAGCTGGACTTCTACAGTTGATCCTGGGGTCTGGCAGTTTCGACTGAAGTCAGTGAAGCTGTTCAGATGCCAGGATTTTTCTCTGGTTTCAGGGTTGGTACCTAGTTTCCAGATTTTTTTAGATTACTTAGGTTTAAAATGTTTTGATTACAGATCATGTTATTGGTTTTCACTTTTATTTTTAAAGATTAGACCTTAAATATTTAATAAACAGCTGCTTTATATAAACTGGAAAGAGTTTTTCATTCACATATAGAGGCCCACAAAATGCCCAGTTGTTTCTGTACCATAATTCAATGTAAATACTTTTTTTTTTATTATTAGAAATCCCTGATGCCTTTAAAATAATATAAGCCAAGATAGATCTTTTACATGGATGTATATAATGAGAAGAGCAGGAACATCCCCTCAAACCTCATTTTTTTTATTTTGTCTGAACCAAAATTGTCTCTCACTTCCTCCGTGGTCAGACTCCATGTGATCTAATTTAAGTTTTCCTGACGCCAGCAGTTTTTCAGTTCTCCTTCATATTTTTGGATGAGCTAAGGGGAGTGACTGTATTATTCAGATGGCAGTGTTAGAGCCTGATTGATAGGTAGAAGACCCAGGTTTGGTTCCAGCACCTGCCCTGATGACTCTTCCACTATTTATATCATAGAATCACAGAATAGTTCAGGTTGGAAGGGACCTTAAATATCATCCAGTTCCAAGGCCCTTGCCATTGGTAGGGACACATCCCACTAGATCGGGCTGCTCAAGGCCCCATCCAACTTATCCTTGAACATTTCTAGGGAGGGGGCATCCATGACTTCCTTCAGCAACCTGTTCCAGTGTTTCACCACCCTCATCATGAAGAATTTCCTCCTTATGTCTAGTCTAAGTCTTCCCCCTTCCAATTTAAAGCCGTATGAAGAGTTGCCCAAAAAGATAGATGTCACACAGGTCATACTTCAGTCTTATCACACTGTGTTGCACTAGTAGCTTAACTTTCAATCTGTCTTCTTCTGTGTAAATCAACTATGCACTACAGGAACTGCTTTGTACAGTTTACCTTTATCAACATTCTCTCCTGGTGTAGACAGCTTAGATGGCAGCTGAGGGGGAAGAGGTCTATGGAGCAGTTTTTTCTGCTTTGCCTTTGCTCCTGCCAGATGACTGAAAATATTTTAAAAAATCAGAAAATTCTCTTGACAAGGCAAAACAAAAGAAATAGTGATCTCCAGTTCAAGATCTGAATTAAAAAATGTCTGCTTAGATAAGCCAGGTGATAAAAGAATCATAAAACAGGAGAAGTGGACAAAAATGGTAGTTTTTCTCTCAGTGATGGATTCAAGAGTTCTTCCAGTTATCGATAGTGTTTCAGTAAATGAATAAGTGATATTATCAAAAGAAAAGAACTTCAGAAAAAGTTCAGAATTCTCTGAACTTTTAAATACTTGCAATAAAGAATGCTTTTCAGCACCTCTGTCACAAAAGGTGAGGCAATTGGAATTCTTAATCTCTGAGCCAAAGAATGAACAGTAAAATAGAGAAACTTCCCACATCAAGGATTCTGAAAGCTCCCAGAAAGTGTTTTCTGCTGCATAAACAGATTTAATAAGAGAAACACTTAACCCTAGTAGAAGGCCAAGTCTGCAAGTAGTAATTTCATCCTTCCTTCTGGCTTCCCATTAGTTTATGAATGCACACAATGATACTGATTTTGATCAAAGACTCCCTGATTTGGTGTCAGAAATCATCTTATTAGTAGCCAAGTTTAGCAAAGCTCTGATTCGCAGTAATTTCCAAGATTATTTACATCCTAAATTGCAGAATTTGAGGTGGGCTTTTTGGTGTCGAGCATGTCAAACATCACACATGTCAAGCATCTTTTAGGACCTTCTGGAAATGAGGAGGAAAACACAGAAGAGAAGGCACTGATGAAGGTGACCTTGAAGAGAAACTGAATGCGCCATCAGGAAACTAACGGATCATAGGAAGATTTACAAAGATTAAGAAAATTGTCACATACAGCTAGAGACAAGGACATCTCTAAGTGAAAATAAATATTTCAATAATTTAATTGAAACGTAGATAAACTTGAAATGTCACTGTAATTTTACATGTGGACAGGGTTAATTTAAATGAAGTGCAGCATTAGATAANACAAAACAAAACAAACCCCACCCTCAATGCAGGACTTCTTAGAAAGCCAAAGAAGATGAGTTTCAAGAACAGGAACAAAACACTCCATAGCTATGCCCGGGCTTCCTTGGATACACTGCATCTTATCATTCCAGTCTTTCACTATTCAGGACAAAGTCTTCTGGCACCTGCCACATAGATCATGGCATAGCATAATAATTCAGGTTAGAAGATACCTCAGAAGGTCTCTAGTCCAACTTCCTGCTCACAATAGGGTTGACTGTGAGGTCTGAGCTGATTACTCAGAGCTTTACCCAAGGATAGAGACCCCTCAACATTTCTGGGCAACCTCTGAGTCTCTGCACATCTGGTTAGGGCACACATCTAAAGACAGATAAATGTTCTTGTTTTCTCTGATTTCCAGGTAACCTGCATTGAAATTGGCTGACTGTTCAAGGATGCTGAGAAATGTTCACAGATCTGGTTAAGAAGAAAACTTTGCAAATTACGTGGGGGCAGAACAGATTGGGAGAATATGAAGACTCAGAGTGTGAGTGGAATGAAAGAACTGACAGCAAGTGTACACAGCACATTCAGTTTGCTAAAAGTCAGGAAAAGAGGTGAAACTTCCTTCAGGAAACCATGAAGTTAGGGAAATGAGCAGGGTGGGCAAGAAGGAAAGTTGGAGACTGACTGGCAGCAGTAGGGCAGTCAAGAAACCCTGGTGTTACTGGCAGGGAGGGAATATGGAGCTAGAGACAGAAGAGAAAAAAGTAAGTCGAAAGGAGAGGGGACACGATACTCTCATGAGATTAAATTGACCATTATAGTTGGTGAGATTCTAGGTAAAAATGAAAATGAAAGCAGAAATAAGAATTAGAAAGACTGTGTCCACAAAAACATTGTTCTGGTCACTACAGTGGGGTCTCTCTTAGTTCAAGAGATGGGCAAGCCATGGCTCATCAATGCTGAAGAAGGGAAGAAGAATATTTGTAGTGGGGAAATTCAGCCTGGTGAATATGCAGAAGACTGAAGGACACAGGAGCAATGGAAGGAGGTGTTGGTGATGAACCTTGCCAGGCAGAGACCTTGCTATGTGAGAAGAGTAAAGCCAGGGGCAGAAGGAATGGGAGGAAATAATTTACAACACACGTCATGAAGAGGGAGAGAGGCACAAAGTGAATTCAGATGTGGATCAAAACAAACCTTGGCATAGTTGCATTCTGCTCAAAGCATGGCTAAATATCGGAAACTTTCAGCTACGTGGTATCAAGACCAGGTTAATGTTGAACAGATAAAGGTATCTGTTTGGTGTATCAGCTTAGAACAAAAATCTTTACAGATGTACCCTTTTAAAAATCAATTTTCTTGGGCAATATAGCAACAGTACAGTGTACTACACAATACTACTAATATACAGCACCATGCTTGGTTTTGTTCTTCACACAGAATCACAGAATCACAGAATCACCAGGTTGGAAGAGACCCATCGGATCATTGAGTCCAACCATTCCCACCAAACACTAAAACATGTCCCTCAGGACCTCGTCTACTCGTGACTTAAACACCTCCAGGGAAGACGAATCAACCACCTCCCTGGGCAGCATATTCCAATGCCTAATGACCCTTTCCGTAAAAAACTTCCTCCTAATCTCTAGCCTAAATCTCCCCTGGTGGAGCTTGAGGCCATTCCCCCTCGTCCTGTCCCCTGTCACTTGGGAGAAGAGGCCAGCTCCCTCCTCTCCACAACCTCCCTTCAGGTAGTTGTAGTTCTTCACCCGGAATCTTCTCCACTTTCAAGTGGAATTTTCTTATTATCATTCTTACATCCTTGTTTAAAAGGTGCCTTGCACAGCACTGTCTGACACCTAGACCAGACTTAGTTCCTGCCTCTGGTATCAGACAGGGCAGCTCCACCTCATCCTAGACACATCTCTGAATGCTGTCCACACAACTGGGATTTCTCATTATGGTTCATCCATTCACAGAATTGTAGAATAATTTAGATTGTAAAAGATGTTTAAAATCATAGAATCACAGAATCATAGAATGGTTTTGTTTGGAAGGGACCAACCTGTGCCAGTGCCTCACCACCCTCCTTGGGAAGAAATTCCTCCTTACGTCTAGTCTAAATCTGCTCCTCTCCAGTTTATACCCATCCCTCCTTGTCCTATCACCACAAGCCTTTGCAGAAAGTCCCTCCCCTGCTTTCCTGTAGCCCCTTCAGGTGCTGGAAGGTCACTATAGGGTCTCTTTGGAGCCTTCTCTTCTCCAGACTGAACAAGTCCAACTATCCAGCCCTCTGATCATCACCTCCTCTAGATCCATTACAACAGCTCCATATCCTTCCTATACTAGGCACAGTACTCCAGGTGAAGTCTCATGAGAGAGGAGCAGAGGGGCAGGATCATCTCCCTTGACCTGCTGGCCATGCTTCTTTTGATGCAGCCAAGGATACGGTTGGCTTTCTGGTCTGTGGGCACACATTGGTGGCTGATGTCGAGCTTCTTATCAATCAGCAACCCTGAGTCCTTCTCTGCAGGGCTGCTCTCAATCACATCATCTCCCATTGTGTACTGAAATTGTGGGTTGCCCCAACCCAGGTATAGGACCTTGCACTTGGCCCTGTTGAACCCCATAAGGTTCTCACAGGCCCACTTCATCAGCCTGTCCCGGTCCCTCTGGATGGTGTCCTATCCTTCTGGAGTGGCAACCGCACCACTCAGCTTGGTATCATCTGCAAACTTGCTGAGGGTGCACTCAATCTCACTGTCTGCACCATTGATGAAGATATTATGAAGTCCAAGTGTTAATTTAGCACTGCCAAGTCCACCACTACACCCTTTCCCTAAGCCCTGCACCAACACTCCTTTTGGATCCCTTGGGCGGGGCATGGGTGGTGCCTCCTGAGGGNTCTTTGGAGCCTTCTCTTCTCCAGACTGAACAAGTCCAACTATCCAGCCCTCTGATCATCACCTCCTCTAGATCCATTACAACAGCTCCATATCCTTCCTATACTAGGCACAGTACTCCAGGTGAAGTCTCATGAGAGAGGAGCAGAGGGGCAGGATCATCTCCCTTGACCTGCTGGCCATGCTTCTTTTGATGCAGCCAAGGATACGGTTGGCTTTCTGGTCTGTGAGCACACATTGGTGGCTGATGTCGAGCTTCTTATCAATCAGCAACCCTGAGTCCTTCTCTGCAGGGCTGCTCTCAATCACATCATCTCCCATTGTGTACTGAAATTGTGGGTTGCCCCAACCCAGGTATAGGACCTTGCACTTGGCCCTGTTGAACCCCATAAGGTTCTCACAGGCCCACTTCATCAGCCTGTCCCGGTCCCTCTGGATGGTGTCCTATCCTTCTGGAGTGGCAACCGCACCACTCAGCTTGGTATCATCTGCAAACTTGCTGAGGGTGCACTCAATCTCACTGTCTGCACCATTGATGAAGATATTATGAAGTCCAAGTGTTAATTTAGCACTGCCAAGTCCACCACTACACCCTTTCCCTAAGCCCTGCACCAACACTCCTTTTGGATCCCTTGGGCGGGGCATGGGTGGTGCCTCCTGAGGGGCCGTGGCCCATGGGTTGTGAATGGGTCGTGGACTCCTGATCAGTGGGCATGGTTCATGAGAAGGGGCATGGTCTCAATAGAGTGGGTGGGGCCAGGTGGTGCGGGCTGCGAATCAGAGAGGGTCATGGCACAGGTGAAGGTTTAACAAGGCCAAATGCTGGGTCCTGCACTTGGGACACAACAACCCTATGCAGAGTTACAGACTAGGAGAAATCTGTCTAGAAAGCTGCCAGGAGGAGAGGGACCTGGGGGTGTTGGTCGACAGCCGACTGAACATGAGCCAGCAGTGTGCCCAGGTGGCCAAGAAGGCCAATGGCATCCTGGCTTGTATCAGAAACGGTGTGACCAGCAGGTCCAGGGAGGTTATTCTCCCTCTGTACTCGGCACTGGTGAGAC
>WAAB01023933.1:37574-67671 GCA_013389865.1 Piaya cayana | reverse complement strand
GCCAGGGGAGGTTTAGGTTGAACATTAGGAAAGAATTTTTCACAGAAAGTGTCATTGGGCACTGGAACAGGCTGCCCAGGGAGGTGGTTGATTCACCTTCCCTGGAAGTGTTTAAAGGACGGGTGAACAAGGCAGTGAGGGGCATGGTTTAGAGTTTGATAGGAATGGTTGGACTCGATGATCCAGTGGGTTTCTTCCAACCTGGCGATTCTATGATTTTATGAGGGGGGCGTGGCCTCACGGGCAGCATGCTGAGCGAAGACGGAGGGGGCGTGGCCTCCAAAGAGGGGGGGTAACCAGACGGAGCCACTTTGGGAGCGGGCGGGGGCGTGGTCTATCCGAAGGGGCGTGGCCTCCCGTCAGTGGGCGTGTCCAGGCGGTGCCGCCCGGCGCGGTGACAGCGCGTGGTGGGGGCTGCGGCGTCGCGCCGGCATCGCCTGTTGCAGCGCCGCGCCTCGCTGGTAACTATTCTCTCACGATTCTCATTCACAGCTAATTTATCGCCTCTTAAGTTGAAGCGGGACGGGCGGCGGTGGCGCCGGGGTCCGGGCGTGGAGCCGCGCGGGGCTCGGCTGCTGCGGGGGTTCCCCCTGTGCCCCTCTGCCCCGCGGGTGGGTGGCAGGGCAGGTGTAACCTGGCGTTTCTGGCTGTAGAGGTGGTCGAGTTAAGCCAAACCTCATCAAATTAACCTCGGCAATGTCACGAGTCGCAGAAATAGTCCCGGCACTGCAGTCCCGGTTCAAGCAAACCCCTTTTGATCAAGTGGCTTAGATATTACCTGGGTGTAAAGTCTGTTGCAACTGGCTTAGAAATGTGAAAAAGGGCAATTCAGGGTGGGACACAGGAGCTGAGGCAGCTTTAGCATCTCTGTTAGGTGAAAATTATCTCATGAGCTTGCGTTTAGGGACTGATGAGTAGTCTGCATACGTGTTAACGCGAACACTGACCGCCCACCATCGTTTTCCGCGTCAAAAATTGCTTCACTGATACATTTCATCTTAGTATTTGTTTTTTTTAAATTCCTTTTTTTGTCCACAGGGTCCCACTAAAGACAACTTCTTTATAGCAGTAATAGTTTTGAGAATTTCTGAAGGGCATTTCCCTTGACTCACTATGGAGGTGAAGAAGCTGGTTTGCATGTTGCAGATGACGCTGCTGTTTGTCCCCTGCCTGCAAGGTTAACGTTTCCCTACCAGTCTGGCAGCAATCAATTTTCCTCTTCTGCTTCTGCTTTTCCTTTGCGCATATTCCATTGCGTGTAGTGAGTGGAGTAGGCTGAGGAAAAAAATTGGATGCCTTTCTGCAAAAGATACTGCCTAAATGAAATTAAAGGTATGGCCACAATGTGCGTAACAGCTGCCAGAGGGGAATTATTTATGTAACACACCAAGGCGTTTACATTTTTTTTATGTAATCATCATTCAACAATCAATACTGTACCCAAGTGATTTACTTTATCGTTGGCTCTTGTGCTTAGCGGTGTGAGAGTCAAAGCAAAAAGTCACAAAGAAGAAATACATGCTACATGCTCGCCATGCGAAATCGCGAGCTCTCCCCCATGAGGCTGTAAGATCATTTGGGCACTGGTGTCACCATCTCTGCACAGCAACAGAGGTTGCATTTCCACTGTGGTGTGGCCACCCGCTGCGGGGTGCTCAGGGCTGGCAGGACACCCCATTTCCCACCCCAGTACCCCTTTCTGTGGCAGGTAGAATGGGGGTGTTCATGCTTGACTTTGGGTTTGGAGTTAAGGTACAGCGAGCGTCCAGACCTGGGAGTCCCACACACACTCCTGAGTACCTGGGTCAGGTGTAGGTGTGTGTGCTGAAGATGACGCCTTGAGGAAGGCTAGAAGGATACCTGAAGGGTACTAGAATCCTCCTACTGAATTATTTTGCATGTGTTCATGTTGTTTACAGTAAAATATTGGGTTGTAGTCTTCCCTTGGAGGTAAATGTGGAATTTCGTGATGGGCGTTAGGAATAATCCAACAAACCCTGGCCAAAATTGTTACATTTTCTTCACTAGAGCACTGACTTCAGCAGGATTAGGAGTTTCACCAGTACAGGCGAAGCCAAAGATTTGGCAACTGGGATACTGGGTTGGCACAGGGACAGCAGGTGACGATACTGCACATGGGCTTGGCCAGATCCCATCTATCAGGTACCCTCTGGCAGTGCTGTCTCCTGGCTCTACAGCAGAGTCTGTATTGGCCAGTGCTTGATAGTAAGTGGACCCCACACTGAAACCCTTACTTGTCAAATAGAGTGTGATTTAGGCTTCCTCTTCTAAGGAAGTTTCACGTTCTGTATTCTGCTAGTGGGACAGAATTTTGCTCTTATGGGAGCTCCTGGCTAAACTTTTCCCAGCTTCAGTGGAACTGAGCATGTTCTCCTTTCAGATGAGAGGAATAAGGTGGCCTTTGTGTTTGCAAGATCAAAGCCTATCTTTTTTTGTTTCAGCACAAGAGTTACAAGAGCTGTGACTTTAGCACTGTTACCTCACTCAAAGGCTTGTGTGAGTTTTCTCTGGTGGGGAAAGAACCTTTTCCATTTTCTGTTCCAGATCCCTCCCACAGCAACGACAGGGGCTGTGATGGCAGCTGGGTGGAGATGAAATTCAGATGAAACTCCCTTTCTCACACCAGTACATCGCACAGTGCTTCCTAACCATTAATGCTTTGTCTTTCATTCCATCACTGTCTGTATCACAGACCTGCAATTCCTGGATTTTCCCATGCTCAATGCACACTTTAGGTAGCTCTTTCTAAAAAATAAGTCCTGAGACAACTCACACCCTCTGATCATCCAAGCAAAATCAGAGAAAGGAGTAGCTAGGAAACATAGGCAGGGTTGTATTTGGGCCACATGCTGGGAGACCAGGTGGAACTCGGAGATAAATATCTTCTGTTCCTCTGGAAGCACACATGTAACCTGTGTGATTGCTAACCAGACTGATGTGTTTCTATATTTATTTATTTTACAGACAACCTGCAGTTTTTTTCTCATGAAAATACAGTTTTTCATCAGAAATTATAGTCTCTCCCTTGTTATTAGAGAATCCACATTTCAGTTTTGAGGGCTGAATGAAATAAGTACTGGTTGTAGCAGTGTGGGTTGCCAAAATGGGATGATTTCATCAAGAAGAAGCTAGGACCATGCTGCTAGTCCTCCTACGAACCTTTGGTATTAGCTACAAAGGGAGCACACAGCTGGAATATTCACAAATCGGTAATAGCAATACAAGGTGGACTTGACTGATGGATTTCTAAATTGATGGTGGACTCTGCAAAGAAAACATCTGATTCTTTCCCCTCAGTATTTTGCTTTTTTTCAGGCTCTCTCTGTGCTGCCTCTGGGCAGAGACCCTCTGGAGAGTGCCTGAGCAGAGCCCCTGGCCCAGCCAGCTCTTGGGAGCACTGAAGTTGGTCCTGCTGCAGACTTAGAAGCCCGAGTCAGATGCCCAGTGTTAGGGAGGGGGGTACTCCCCATGTCTGGAGGCTTCTTTTTCTTCCTGCCCTACTTAGCCACTTGGTGACCCTTAGTATTTACAGTGCATTCATTTCCGTCTCACTTGTGAGAAGACAGCTAGTTCAGTTTCATTCCTTTATGGGAAGATTGCTAGTACGCTTAATCATTTTAAATAAACCTAATTAATTTTTTAATCTGCTTTAGTCATATTTAATCTGTTTCTATTGTGATCATCCTTATACTTTCTTTTTTGTTGTTTTATTCTGAATCAATATTTAACAAATATACCCAGTTAACATTTCCCTAGTTCAAAATTTATCTTTGTTTGTTTTCATTATGGAACCTTCAATTTAGTATTTGTCCTCTTGTGATAGAACTAGTTGACCTTTAGAACTAGTTGACCTTTATTAAGTAGATTGTGAATATACACCCTTGACTAATACTGTTTCAGGAAGTCACTGAATTTGTTTTGTAGGGTTTTTTCTTTAAAGAATATCTCAGAAGAAGGTCGAGACATTTCATTTTGCTCTTGCAAGCCCTTACCCTGCAGAAAGGGGAATGTTTTAGCTGGGAACAGTCATTCATATGAGCTAGGTAAGCGTATATGATTTTGCATCAGAAAATTTTCTTTCCTCGTAGCGTTACATTTTAATGTAACTTACTGAGCATGAGATTTGGGTAGATTGATTCTGGAGGTTCCCTTCAATCAACATATCCACAGTCCTTTCTACTCAGTCTGTTTAAACTTCAGTAGCACAGGATGAAAAATCATGGTTAAAACCCTAGTGCTGAAGTATTTGGGACAGCAGAGTGGCAGCACATGCTTTTCACATCACACTTAAATCGGTGAGCCCAAAAGTTTTTGGAAAAGTAGGTCAGCATCGTTCTGCAATTGATTTCCCTAAAGACAAAGCACTATAACACTGCAGTAAAAAAATATTTGTTTCAGAGACCTGAGTATTTTACAAAATATTTTTGTTCCTGTGAGAAGAAATAGCTGTATTTCTTAGCAAAGTGGAATTCTTTCATCATTATAGTTCCTGTCACCATGCTGTTACGTTGCTTAACCTTGAAATGAAAGCAGTTTTGTTAACTTTAAAAGTGCTTGTTAATATGTTGGATTGTGTCTTTCAGGGCAGAAAACAAATGCAAAAAAAGTTTCATTTTCTTGTGTGTACCAAGAAAAGGGAATCAATGTGCTGGGTTAGAGTGGAATGGACTGAAAAAAAATCTGAAAAAAACCCGACTTACTGCTGCTTTTTTTTTTTTCCTTTTTCATATAGTAGCTTCATATGGTCATCATGTTAAATATCAAGGAAATTACATCCCCACTGTCTGCTCTTAAGCAGAAGTCTCAAGTTGAATCACTGAAGACATACCTAAGAATAGTGTATTTTAGAAACAACTTCTTTGTTTCATGATTATGTAAAGATACATGAGAACATTCTCTAACATAAACAAGTCTCCGAATTATTGTCTCGAAAGCTGTCAATATAATTTTTCTTCTATTGCTTGTGGAAAGAGCTCAAAAGCTGTGATTTCAGTGTATCCTACAGACAAATGCTTCTTTGCATTTACAAGAAAATAAATAATATATAACATATATCGCAATATCTTTCCAAACTATGCAACCTTTACCCTATTTTTAACTTTGGAAGCATCTCTGCCTCTAAATATCAGCAGAGTTTTGTAGCATTTATGCCCTGTTGTCTCCTATACAGTCCTTACTTGCCTGATGTTCTGTAAAGAGAAATAGGATATTCAGATTGTGAGATTTTAATCATGAAATACTGGTAATAAACTTTTGAAAATGTAAGTGGCTTCTGTCAGTTAGCTTTAGCAGACTGTTTTTATCTTTTCCCCTGCCCCATATGTTTGCTCTCTTTATTTACAGACAGGTGTCATGACTTTGTTCCTCAGTTTTTTCACCTGTGTATCCAGGCCAGAGTTTTCAAAATAAAGCTTAATTTTCAGATTACCTAGTTTAATACACGGGAAAAAATAGAGCAATCTCTGGAAAAAGCTGCACGGCCACCATCAGAAAGCTGTACTGTCCTAAGGTCATCGGCAAGAGTATGCATCCAGGCTTTCTAGAAGAACTGCAGACCAGGAGTTCTTGGAAGTCCTTGAGTTCTGGATTTCAGAGTTCACTTGTGTCCCTTCAGGGTTAGAGAAGACACCAAAGACATAGGTGGAAGTAGCTTGAAGCACATTTTGCACGTACAGTGAGGTCATTTGCATGTTGATGACTTAATCAACTTGGTGCAGCTAATCAGCACTGTGATTAATGTGGGAAGTGTGAACAGGGAAACACAATGAGCGTTTATTTTTTTTGCCTGTGAATTGAAATGAGGTAGTTAGGCATTTTTCAAAATAAGCTCAGTTGAGTCTTAGTTTCTCCTAACAACTTTCTTTTAAAATATCCAGCTTGCCGTTTCTCTGTGACTATGCTTTTCCAGTGGCTTGGACCCTGCTCATCAGGATGTCCTCATTGACTGCTTCATTGTAAGGGAGGTAGAACAGACCAAGAATCAGATGAAAGCATCCTCCTCACCAGGTACACAAAGCCAAATGCCTTGCCAAGCCGGCTGGTGGGGTTGCCCCTGTAAAGAAGGCAACTCTGAGTGTGGGAACCGTTTCCCCAGAACTCATGTGGAGAGTCCTGTGGGACCATCAAGTCATAAGCCCAGGGGCATGTGCTGCCTGTGAAGTGGTGCAGTAATGATGTAGACATCGCGTGGATAGATGGTGTGTGGGGACACTGGGGTGGAGGAAGTAACACTGTGCTACTCCCTTCCTGATGAGGTGGGCTCGTCAGCCACTGAATGTCTTCTCCTGATGGTGTGTTTCTCAGGACTCTAACACCAACCATACATTTTTAAAAAATAAACCATCTTTGAATATGCACGTCACAAGGAAGCTTGGTATTTGTAAAAGTTGTTGGGTTATAGGCATTACTGGAGGCGTTGGTATGCACAGAGCATTTGGGACAGGTAATTGAAAAAGCCCAAGAAGTCCTACAAAGACAAGATAATGCTTTGCGCATTTTCCTTCTTGATGATGGTAGAAGTTTTATAGGATGAGGCAGTAGTAAGTTTATTATTATATTGCAAACAATTCTTACATTGTCCTTCTGCTCCAGAAAGAATGCTAAGTCACAAAAGAGATACCAAAGGAAATGTACTTTGCAGAAAATGAGAAAGGGCTTTAAAGACAATCAGTGAGGAAAAATGTCCTTACTAAAGACCTTTTAGACCCACTTTCAGTCTCCTGTAAGCAGAATAACTGACACATCTTAAATCTGATTTCTATTATCAGAAGGAATCAGAGTATTTTTTAATATGAGAATTTTTTTAAAGAAATACCACCCCTCCCTTTTTTCCTACTTTCCATTTGGAGTGTTCATTCAGTTAAAAAGGCAGTGCAATCTTAATAATATGATACATCAGTGACCCCCCAGTATTTTTGCGCGGGTGCTACACACATAGATGAGAAAAGAATTCAAGCCAATTCAAAAGCAGCCCTCAGGTAAGGACTGGTCTTTTACACTGATTTTTATTTTAGACAACCCCTGCTGCATGCCCTTTCTGCAAAGCTGGGAAACTTTTACCTTTGTGCACCATTCTTATTTGCATCCCAGTATTCAGGCTTCATCAACATCTAGTTTCATAATTATGTGCCCCATACAGACCAGCAGAAAGCTGGAAGGACTGTCCAATGGTTAAACCACTATTTCAAATCATAAGAGATCTCTTTATATATATGTGTGTGTGTGTATATATATATATAAAATATGTACTTTTTAAATAAGAGAAGTAGAATTCATCAGTCAGCAGCAGCAGCTGTTGCTACCAGCGTTTGAGCTACCTTCTTTAAGCAAACTTGGTTATTCCTGTACTACTCTGCCTTCAGTGCCTACATGCCCTTAGTTAACTGTTTTTGTGCAACTAATGGTAACTTAATTAGAAAACCTAGTAGCTGCCAGAGAGATATCCTCTTAGGCAGTGACCACTGTGCATCTGCCATATATTTATCCTTTCATCCTTCCTCCTGGCGTGGGCAATCACCAACCACATAAATTTAACAAGCACAAGTGCAGGATTTTGTACCTGGGACACAGCAACCCTGGATGTCCATACAGATGGGGGAGTGAGAGGCTGGAGGGCCGGGCTGCAAAAAGGGATCCGGGGATTGGGGTCAACAGCAAGTTCAACATGAGCCAACAGTGAGCCCTGGCAGCCAAGAGGACTATAGTGTAGCTGGCCAGTGTTTCTCACAGCTACAATTGATATTTGATTGCACGCTACTCAGTCATGTAAAATATAATGCTGTGAAGAGTTTTACCTACAACTTAGATACTTCCCACACTGAAGCTTAGAAAAAGATTTAGAGTTACTGTCGTATAGGAAACTCATTGCTGCTTATGTGAAGCTTGTAACTCGACAGGTGGGAAAAGGCAAAGAAATGCCTGAAGGATCATTAAACCAGCCAGAGCAAGGGTTACCAGCAGTCAGACAGCTCCTGCCACTCTTGATACTGAACCCTCTTTCCCTTGAGCTATTTGGTAGTTTGTGGTAATCTTTTATCTCAGTCTCATTCCACACTCCTGTATGCCTGTCATTCGGCACAGGCTAGCAAAGGGGTTTGAAATAAAAACTGAAGGTGCTGCTGTTTTCCTCTCCCCCTAACCTTTGCAACTCTCTGAGTGATGGCGGTAGAGCAAACAATCCTTCCATCTGTCTGTCTGTCTGTCTGTCTGTAATACCTGTTTTTACCAACCTCCCTCCCTGTCTCATCTGGGAGAGTGCAAGCCCTTTGGGCAAGCTTGCTTTCTTACCCTGTCTTCATTTGTGGAATCACAGTGCCTGGATGTTCCAGGAGCTCTTGCAGAAACCAAACCTAGGAACAAAGAAAACACAAAGATGTGAAAGGGAAAAAAAAATCTGAGCACCCAGGAGCATTCCAGAAGAAAAATTCCCAACTGTATTCCCCGTTCCTCTATGCAAACTTGAGGTGCACAGTGACTGAGGCCATTTTCATCCCTGGTCAGTAACATGGTTCATGATACCACATCCTGATATTTGGAGTGGACTCCATGGCCTGTCTGTACATAATTGCCCATGGCAGTGTTTGCCAGCAGCATTTTTGTCTCCAGCTTCAGTAGGAACATGCTCAGCAGAACAGAACAAGCAATTCCAGAGTGGATGCCTAAATACTCCTGCCTGTGGAGATCTGCAGAGGAACTTATATCGCAGCCTCTTTGGCTTAGTCCTTATGCCTATGGAGAGTGTAAAGTGCTGCCAGCACCATGGGGAGTTGGAGCTGTGGGAGAACACCATCTCATAATGATGGTACAACAATAAATCATACTGCTCAGGTGATATTACTGGTGCTCATCCCTCCTCTGTACATCCTCAGTTAACCCATGAGGGGTGTGTAGAGGAAGCTGAGGCAGAGAATAGCTTTCTTACCATGACTCACAGCTAGTTGTGAAGCCAATCTGGCTCCATCCTCCTCCAGTCCTGGGGCTACCTGCTTTCTCCTTCTCTCCTACTGCTCCAACCAGCTCACTGAGGCCATCCCAGTCCCAGGCTCCCTGCATGTCCATGTCTTGTCCTCGGCACAGCTTCAGCTGACTGGCTCAGGGGAGGGATGGTGGGGCTGCTGGGCATGCCTCAGTTGTCCAAATCAACCAGTTGCCCAAACAAACTAGTTGCCCAAACCAACCAGTTCCCTGCTTCCAGATCATAACATAAGCTGGCCAGTGGTATCATCTGCAGGGGTTTCCTTCATCCAGAATGTGTTCAGGGATCTTTGCACCTTCCTGGGGAATGCCTGAGTTTGGAAGTGATGGGGTTTGCCGTTCACTGCATGAAGCACTGATAAATATTTAAGAAGGGGCTAAGCAGATCTGTCTGAGACCATTTCCAAAGCTGTCCCACTCATTGGTTTGACTGCACAGTGAGGCCTGGAAACTGCAAAGCCGTCCAGGAGCAAAAAAGAGTGACACTGTCCCATTTGAGGTGTCAGTTTAGGGGATGGATCATGTGCTCTTGCTCCCTAGAGGTCAGTGAGTACCTGGAGAAATGGACTGCAGTGGTTAGTTAGGAGTGACCTGCAAGGATGCTGTGGTCTGTGCCTTCACTTAGTGGGATGCAGAGCTGAGTATGGCTGAGCACTAATGCTCCTTGGGCTGCTTATGCAGGGGATTTCTGAGCAGCTGCCTGGAAGAATTTGTTCTTCTTCCATGATCTAAGAGAGCAACAAGGGCACTTGCTGAGATTACCGATGTGTGTTACTTGGGTAGCATGGGGTTTGTCTCTTTGCCCAGTGGAAGGCCTTGATTTCTAAATTCCTGACACCACTGACAAACACAAGATCAATACAGTTGTGGAGTTTTCATTTGCTACCAAATTGTTTAACATTTCTGTTTTCCTATTTCTGTGCCTCTTGAATGCTGTGTCAAAAGAGCAATTAATGTTTGTTTCAAGTTTATATGCTTTTTAGATAACACTTAAGCTATTGTTTCGTGCTCCTTTTCAAGAACAATTGTTTAGGGGCTCTTTTGAGTCTTCTGACATTTGAAAACACACCGATAGCTTTGCCTCATTAGCTTTCAGCAGCACAGAAAATGGAACGGCTAAGTGGGAATGCAGAGATGAGACACTGCTCTGCTTGTCTGAGGATGTGCTCTGCCTATTTCCTAGCAGTGCAGGCAGCTTCTGTGTGATATTCACTGATTACAACAAAAACAGCAGTATGAGCAAACTCATGCCTCTTGATAAGCATTTAACACTTCACACTTGGTACTTGCTTTTGAGTGGTGGATCTTCCTACTCTCTGTGTTCCCTCAAAGGTCTTTCTTTATAAGCAGTGAGCAAAATTAAAGTCTGGTTTTCTTTTACAAAGTCTGATTGCGGTATGATTGCTGACTTAACTACTGTAACAAATATAGAGGGTCCTCCTGACCATATTTTAGTCAAATACTAAATACATTGTTTGCTAAAACTTGCCCACGTTGCCTCAACTTTTTGCTCAAGTGCACAAAACTGCAATCTTGGTGATTTTTACCGTCAAGGCCCAGCTACTGCTCTAGACTTCTAGGATATGGACAAGTTTTTTGATGAACACTTTTCAAATGCCTTGTAGAGCATATCCACATAACTTCAAACTTTCATCAGCTGAGCTTCCAAGAGATATTAGTGCCAGACACAAGGACAGGAAAGCATGCAAAGCCGTCCAGGAGCTAAATTAAAAAAAGCAAGGAAAATCTTGAGTTTTCTTATTTGAGATACGCAAGGCTGATACTGAAAACATGACAGAATCATAACTGAGTATTTTTAGGTCTTGTGCTGAAGCAGAATTACAGTGAAGACCAGCTGTAATCGGTGTTAATAATTGCTAGCAGGCAGAGAAGGGCAGAAATGTCTCCCCTTTCACAAGCTTTGTCCATTCATATTTGTTAGTTTACATGTGTCATGGAAGGGATTTATTCCAAATACAAGCTCTGACTCTGAGTTTTTTTATCACCATTCAAAAACACTAATGGGACTAGATTTGTCAGGAAAGAGGGTAGCCTTGTATGCATTCATTTTCCAAAAACAGATGCACCAGCTAAGAGCTTCTTGGTTTTGGGACCTTTGCAGAAAGCTTTACCTCAGTTACCTCCTGTGTTTAATTTCTGTACTAATGCCTCCACCAAAATTAACCCCAGCTAATATTTTTGGGGGGGTCTTCCTGCAGCTGCAGTCAATGTGTTCCTTTTGAATGAAAGGCTGTCACCCAATGCGACACATGGTCAGTCTAGCACTGGCTTTCATCCTTCATCTGCAGGAGGGTGGTGCTGAGCACAGAGCCAGAGCCAGAGCCAGAAGTAGAGCCGGCTCTTCAAACACCAGAGCAGCAAGGCTTGAAATGACACCCCCCCACCACCACCACCCTGGTTTGGGCATTTGCTCTACCAAATTCTGTACTGAGATTTGGTTTTTTTGATGTGCAAAAGACAGCAAGTTCCTCTTTGAGAGGCAAACTTCCCCTCCCAACAGGGAACTAATAACTGCTCATACAGGCTTCTGAGCAGCAGTTTCTGTGAGAATTTCAGGCCATTGACCCCCGAGGTTGGAAAATGCAGATGAGAGGCTGTAAAAAAGAGTGAGGCTTCTGAGCTGTGTATTATGAAGAATATGGCAGAAGGGCACTGAGTGCAAGCAAATAGAAACCACTAGGGCAGAGTTAGAGAGTGAGAAAATGGCAAGAGTTAGAGGGAGAGGAGAAAAAAAATAGAGAAAATGTGCTGAAGGAAAATGAGAAAACAAAGGGAATCATGCCAAAACCAGAGGAATACAGGAATACAGCTTCAAATGAAGCTGGGTGAAAACAAACAATCAACAAGCAAAAGAAACCCACCAAAAAAAGAAAAAAGCAATGCAAATGGCCTAGGAGGTTAATATTTCCAACATTTATAAACATATAAAATAAAAACATAACGTTAGAGTATATTAAAAGGTATGCAAGTATGCCTGCATGCACACAACATGTTGTTCAGTCCTACAGGGTTTTGTGTGCAGATTTCCGTCTGCATCCAAAGCAAATTGAATTATTCTTCTCTTGGCAGAAAGCCACCTGTGGAGAATTTATTCAGGAAGACAGCTTCATTTATACAGTTTGTTTTCCTGCTGTCACACCAGTTTGCAGCAGCAGACAGGTACTTGGCATTCTAGAGGTAGGATGGTGGTGCCTGAGTTATTGGCAGAAGTGATTTCTCTTTGCCATGACAGCAGGCACGAGGTGAAGCCCTGCACCCACATAGTGGGCAGGAAAGAGGGGTTAAGGAAGCCTATTTTGCTACTGTGACAAAGCCACCTATGGTTCAGTCACCAAAAACTAAGTGAGACCGAGGCTATTAAGTGTAACAGATAAATGATAAGGTTGGTTAACTATGAGACAGCTTTTGCCAGATCCAGATTTTCAAAAATCATGACTTTGTTTCCCCCCTAGCTTTGCAAAAAAACCCTGTCATATTTATCATAATTAAAAATAAAATACTTTTTTTCCATCTGCTTCTCCCTGCTTTTTACTCCTGTAAGCCTCTGGCCAGCTGAGCCGCCCAAGTTACATTTTCATGCTTTTTCCCTCCAACACAAAGATGAAGTATTTCCTGAAACAAAATAAGAAGAGCTAGGAAACAGACTCTGGGCCAAGTCGAGATCTAACCAAAATTCTAGTTATCAAAGGACTGCAAAAAAACCCCAAACCATGAGAGTCAGTATTGTTGCAACAGCCTCCCCAAATGATACTTGTAGACCCCTCTGCTTCTGCAAGTGGGTTTATTAGCTGGCTGTGCCACTGCTGGTCTCTGTCTAGGATGCGGGATTCGGATGCTTTCCTGGAAGAACCTGGTGTGCATGCCCACCTCCCACTGCAATCGGCCCTGGGGACAGGACATGGGCGATGGATGCTCTGTCAGCAGTGGCCACGCTTTCCCAACAACTTATTCTCTTCCCCCACCAAACAAAACCTTAGCTTATCTCACGAACCGTTATTAATATTTCACTTACTCCCTGTTGCAGCAAATCGATGGTTCTGCTCAATAATTCATGACTGGGCGTAGCCTATCAAATTTGTAGTGAGGTATATAGTTTCATGTTATTTATTTATCGTTGCTTTAATTTACAGGATTTTCTCCCTGCTGTTTCATTTTTCACTTGTTTAAATGCTTCTCCTTCAAAGTTCAGACTGTTTACAGGAAGTTAATTTTGTTCCTTATGCCTTTCAAGGAAGGCTCAGCTCTTACCACAAGGGCCATAGGGAAAACTTTCAGACAGTCACTGCAGTGCAGGAGGTGTCTTTGAAGCAAATGTCTTTGGTATCAAATCTGACATCCTCCTGCTGATGGAACAGCCTACTCCAAGACCAGGGATTGATCGTTGCCCTGTCTCCTCCTCTGCCATCAGATGCTATTCTCTCCTAGGCCCCTGCGTGTATGTTTTGGAGAGCGTAAATCTTTCTAGGCTGGCTGTATGTTGTAGTCCCTGCTTAGAAGTAATCTTTTGCTTTGTGTTGTGGAAACAGTCCACTCACGGACTATTTTATAATCTCTCTGGCTCACCTTGATTCCTAAATGAGGCAACCTGTCAGTGAAACCAAAATAAAGATTTCCTTAGAAGACTCAAAGGCAGGTTTTCAGAGTAAAGGATTTGGAAACCAAAAGCTGCACAAACATGTAAAATTATAAACCGCCTCCCAACCTAGGTTTAACAGAACATTATCATCTTGGCAATTCCTGTATCCAGCTCCAGGGGAAAAGGGTAAGGCTTGGAGAGTCATTGCTTCTCAGAATAACGCCACCAAAACAATGCTTTTCAGTGTGAGAGAACTTTTTCTACATGTCTCTGTCTCCCGATGTGCCAATACACAAGCCTAGATGTCCCTCCCAGCCCAAGACTTCTTGCTGATCTGCCCTGTAAGTTACCATCTCTTGTATGTGGCAGAGGTTTCCCTTCATTTTCTTCAACCTG
This sequence comes from Piaya cayana, assembly GCA_013389865.1. Lineage (NCBI taxonomy): Eukaryota > Metazoa > Chordata > Aves > Cuculiformes > Coccyzidae > Piaya > Piaya cayana. The sequence continues at coordinate 53,684 of WAAB01023933.1, read as the reverse complement.
TGTAGGCATGGACCATCACCATCCATGCTACCTTGCCCCTCCTCCTCTGGCTGCGTGCAGCAGCTGTGCAGGGCATCACTGGGAATGTCAAGACATTGGGATGTCCATCAGTGTCAATATGTCCTGGCATGGAAAGTGATGGTTGCATTGGGGTCAGGGATCCCATGTCTCAGGGAAGAACAATACAGTCGCGAGCTCCAGCTGGAGATGAAGCCCTGCAGATGTAGGTCTGCCTCACTCCTTCCTGCATTAATAGATTGAGACAGATATTTTGCAATGTCATGATTCCACCCTGAAAGACTCGAGTATCCGTGTTGTGACGAGGTTCAATGGGATCACCCACCATTGCTTTCCATTCTGAAGGCTTTCTCTGGCAGATGGAATGCAGGAAGAATACAGTGTAAAGGGTATTATTTTCACCTGCATTCTGCAAAGCCCCCCATCTTTCTCCCTCCTGCAGAGATCACAGGCAGCATTTCAGGATAATTTGTTAACATAGACAGTTTCAGCAGTGGGTCAAATTACCTCCCCCCACCTGAGCACATGCCATCCGAGTAATGACTCCTGCTTCACAAGGACTCATTTACCTTTCAACAGCATTTAAGTTCTCAGGGCCCATTTTCAGAAATGAAGCACGCGATTCAGTACCTTAATCACTAGTGGCTACATGAAGCATCACTGGCTTTCATAGGAACAAAACCAGGGTCACACAGAACAAAAGTGTGATTCAGATTGTGTCACACTAGTGGGAATTAGATTGGTCCCCTGTACATATATAAGAGAAAGATATCATTTGTTTAAAACAGATCACTATTAAATAATAATTTCCATTAATTTTGATTTACCTCAGTTTTTTTCATGGACCAGGAAATTCACTTCAAAGGGTTCATTTAAAATTGTGCTGTCATTAAAACAAAGATACTCAGCAAAGTTGTCACGAAACTTCTGCTGTTGGCTCGGAAGATCTGTGCTGTTATCTGCGCTCTGCTCCGCACCATGCATGCCTTTCTTGTCCTGTGTATGTTCTTGGATAGAGGACACGTCCACAACCTGTGACTGCATCGGCAGTGGCAAGGAAGGTGTTGGTTATGCAAATATGATTTGGCAAAACATTGGCTACTGGAGAAACTCAGTCCCTGAAGAAGCAGCAGCCTGCAGGAAGGCAAAGGTGGGCAGAAGGAAGGCAAAGACACAGCAGTGGGCAGTTACATATGCAAGAACCACAAGGTGGCCATGCCAGAAAAAAACATCACAGGAATACTCTTTTCTAGTTCCTGCAAGGAAACTGTTTACCTAAACCACTTTCCAACTCTCTCCTTGGTTGAGGATCCCAACGAACCCCCCCCCCCAGGCTGCCAAAACGAAATGCTGCCATGTAAGATGAAGCTGGTGTCCCTGTTCTTAGGCATATGCCCCCCATTTTCCAAATAGAATTCCCATTCATTGGCAGAAATGGGATCAATATTTCTTGCAGGTTTTTTGGGATACCACTTACCTTGCCAAGAAATATCCATCCTTGATGGTGGGAGAAAGGGGGCAGTCTCCAACCTTCCTAAGGCTCCCCAAAGCACCCAGTGGTGAAAGAGAGGAAGGTGAAAGCACATCTGCAGGCAAGGAGGAGGGACTGAACATACACTGCCACTCAGAGGTGCAGGGCTGATGCTGATGCAGAGGCAGAGGAGAGCCAAGGCTGTGGGAGTCAAGGAGAAAAACTGTGGAAGGATTTGAAGCCTGTGGTGACACAGTCTGGCTGACCTGCAGTGAAGCGTGGCTGTGTTGTACAGGCAGCAGGATGAGAGTGACAGTGAGACTGTCAGCGCTGCAAAAGGTGCGTGGAAAAAAAGGTCCTTCCAGCACAAGGATGATAAGGGACAAGGCTTTTGAAGTGTTTAGTGATGACAACAGAGGGGAAAGGTTTGGTTTTGACCTGTTTAGCTGTTTTTATAATTATAGTCCTTTCTCTGTGAGTGATCAGATACGGTACATGTTAATTTAAGGTACTTAATTTGTTGACAGTTGTCTCGGCTGTTCCCTAATGTCATTGCTTGTAGCTGCTGGAACATTGTTCTCTAACTCTTGTGCCTTTTGTGCAAGTAAATCTCAAAGTAGCTGCACTGTAATTTTGGCCCTAAGACTGGAACTGTAGGTCAAGTGTGTTGTTTTTCTAATGTGAGACAGTAATGGATATTTAACTCACTACCACAGTACATCCTATCATAACATCAGCTAGCCTGTTGCTAACCGTAAGCATGCTTTATTGTGAAATTCAAGCTATTTATATTGAAGAGTTAAGATTCAGCAGGCTTCTAGGAGATCGATACTGTAATGACTACCTGCAGTATCCCACCCCATGTAATAAATTACATGCAAGGTACCATTGTCATGTGGAGGAGGCTGAGGGAAGACCTTATTGCTCTCTACAACTACCTGAAAGGAGGTTGTGGGGAGCAGGGAGCTGGCCTCTTCTCTCAGGTGATGGGACAGAACAAGAGGGAATGGCCTCAAGCTCCGCCAGGGGAGGTTCCGGCTTGACATCAGGAAAAAATTTTCACAGAAAGGGTCACTGGGCACTGGAACAGGCTTCCCAGGGAGGTGGTTGATTCACCTTCCCTGGAGGTGTTTAAGGCACGGGTGGACGAGGTGCTGAGGGGTATGATTTAGTGATTCATAGGAATGGTTGGACTCAATGATCCTATGGGTCCTTTCCAACCTGGTGATTCTACGATTCTATTCTATGTAATTGTACATTGTCAGCAATAACCCAAAAGAACATAACAAAGGTACAAGTTAACCAGGTATAGATAGAGGTTAACTATTGCACCATATCAGTGAAATGTTATTTGTGTAATGCTTCAAGGATGCACAGTGCAGGGTTTCAATAGTACATGACAGGACTTCAGCTGGGTCTATGTGTAAAGACTACTTAAATGTAACAAATTTTCATGAAAAAGCATTATTAGGTACACACAGCAATATTATAGTAGGCCATGAAATAAGGCAGAAAAAGGGAAAGGGTTTCATGGTCCCCATGGCAAATATATAAAAATCAAGTTTATACTTGCCTTATAAAACCATCATACTTTGAATCTCGTCTGTTTTGTCCTTGTATTATTAAACTTCTCCAAGCACTGGTTTAACACAGCTGGTACCTGTTGTTATGTACTGGTATGAATCAGTGCTATGTACTCATGACACAAAATTGAGTTCAGTCTAAGTGAAACAAATATAAAATACCATACGCTAGGTTGGAAAATCTGAGTCCTTCACCCTGTCGTCTGCATTACCTATAGTAACTCAAGAAAGGATGTTGAATGGTGCTTAGCAAACATTTCTGATAAGGAAACACCCACCTCTAGTTTTCCTGTGCAAGTGAGATGCTAGATTTAAGGCACACATCCATGTGGTGCCTCCTTCCCTATCTCAGAAAAGGTATTGCAGCATTCAAGGAGACACCATGGAGAGCGACAGAAATTATTAAGGATATGAAAAAAGTTGGAGCAAACCAGAAGGCTGATGTTTAATATGCTAGAAAACAAAGAAGAGGAGCCATGTCACAATCTATTAAATAATGGAATAACACATGGAAAGTTATTTTTGTCATAGAAGGAGGTCATCAAAATTGCCTGGAACATGTTTCAATGTAGTTCTGTATACAGTGAACGTACATGTGTTTCAAAGATGGATCCTAACTATGGGGATTTATTCATGAGGTTTTCCTGAAGCTCTACATTAGCATGTAACTAGTGGTCCAGCTGGTTTGATGAATCATGAATGACAGCTTTTTCATTAAAGTCATTCAGTTTTGTTACTTTTTCAGCTGCCTGTTTTCAGAGGTGAAAGAACAGAAGTGGTGGGATTTCTTAAAATCGCCATGGGGTTGATGAATCACTTATTTATTAACATCGTGTTTTCAGTTCTGATAAGGCTTCTGCAACACTGTGTCACCAGGGTTGTAGGGTAGCAAACGTTTGCATCCATCAAGCACTTTTATGCTTGACTCTGAGCTGGGAAATGTGTCCTTGAAATCAGTGTCAGCTGGGAGGTGGCATTGGGGAACACTGTCCTGTTTGAGGCTCTCCTGCACAAGAAAGGCTTTGGAAAACTGTAGTGAGCCACCAGAATAGTCATGGGCTGGAGCATGTGGGGTCCAAGAAGAGGCAGAGAGGGCTGGACTTGTTCAGCATGGAGAACAGAGGGCTGGGAGGGATCTTCTTGGTTTCTACACCTACCTAATCAGAGCTTATAGAGAAGAAGGAGCAGTCTTGTGTCAGAGGTGCACACTGAGAGTCAGAGAGTCACAACTTGCATCAAGGCAGATTCCAACCACACACAAGGAAAAAAGTTTTCACGGCAAGGACAGTCGTCACGTTAGCAGAGTGTTGCCCAGAGATGCTGAGGATCCCTGGAGGCACCAACCTGAGTGCTCCAGCCTGACTTTACAGCAAGTGCTGTGCTGAACATGGGATCAGACTGCAGACATCATTGTCTAAACTGTGTCTACTTTTAATCACCAAAGAAGGAAGGTATTTTGTGCATGTGTACAGGCCTGCATGTGCTCAGTGACAGAGAATGGAACTGAAGAGGGGTAAAATGGAGAGGAAGTGGTGCATGCCAGTGGGCCAGTTGTAGGAGTAACGAGGTGAAGAGACAGACCAGAGGAGGGTAAATTTCCTTATAAAGACAAAATCTATTTCACTATGACGTTTTGTCACCAGTCACTTCCCTCTCTGGGCTCAGTCTTGGGCTTGCAGTCTTGGGCTTGACTGGTTGCTCTGCAGAAAAGGGAAGAGTTTCCTGGTCACGCAACAACCTGTTGTGACATACTACTTTGCAGTTCCCCAGCCTACAAAAAGTTTCATTTCTTTTAAAGAAATTACCTCCTCTCTATTGGATTTGCAGCTGTCGAGTGGTTTCTCTGGCAGTTTGGACCCACCGCGTGAGTCTGGGAGGTAGGTTCACAGCACCTGCTGTTGTTTTAGCAAGCTGCTCTCATTGTGCATACGAGCAGTTTAACTGCACAGGAAATTGTGGTCACCGTGAAAAAGCAGTGCAGGTTCTGTATTAGCATGAAATATTTTCCAGTTGTCTTGTGCATGGCGTTTCTAGGGACCTTCAGGGAAGCGTTTGTTGGATCTAATTGTGCAGAGTGGTCTTTGACTGAGTGGAGCGGTAGTGTTTGAATTTGCACTTGCTGGTATTTCATTAGTTCAGCAGAGTGTGATAAAGAAGCTGTTACTTAGATTGCAAAGAGAATCCCTGTGAGAGGGTAATTCTAATTCCAGTGATGAAAAACACTGATTCATAAAGCTAATGTATTTTGGCTCATATCATTTACAATACATTCTTCTGCCTGTTAGGACATTCATACTAGGCTTTTATAAATGTAATCTTACTCTCTTGAGAATAAATAAGACTGATTCATTATGGAGCCTGATTGTAGTAACAATTCCTGCTTTAAAAATAGTGTTATGTGGTGATGGTCCTTACATTATATTCACCTTTTAATATCTTGACTGTTTAAGCTGATCTGACATGTCCCTTGTCGTTTTTTGGATTTTTTTTGCATAGGCTCTAGATGAACTGTGACTTGCAAAGGTCTACAGACATTTTAGGTGGTAGTATGGTAAACAGGAGCCTTTGGGCTTAACATTTGGCTCTGCAAGAACAGTAGACTTGCTTTTTTGGTCAGACAGTGGTTTCTGCATGTGCATTTGGTTTGAGTAATGCACAGCTGACCCTTCTGCTTGTGAGTAACTTGACTTTTCAAGAAAATGGGACCTCAGGTTTTTGCCCGAGTAGCCAAAATCACAGTGTGGGCCATCTGCCCCCTCACTGCTCTGGATATCGAGTGAAGATGATCTCTAGCAAATGGCAGGCAAGAGTGTGTCATCAGAGGTGCAGATGGGTGCTCAGCAGATGGTTGTTTGATTATCTTGATAAAAGTAGATCACGCCCTGAAACCTCTCATGTAGAGAAACTCCAGCAGGTATCACCTTCCTCCCCGCTTGTGTGTCATACAGGAGAGGTTTGCCCTCCTGAGAATGGGCCAGAGGGTCTGCAAAGAGTCAGGGATGGGGCTGAGCTGACTCTCCTGGGAAGAGAGGAGATGTGGAAACCCCCTCTGTTGTGGGAAACTCCACTGAGGAAGGATGCTAGAACCAGGAGGGTCTGGGAAGTACCTGCCTGCCTGCTGGTAACGAGAGTGGGGATTTCTGCTTCAATCCTAACCATAAGGTCCAGATTTACACAGCTCAGAAGCTGAAGACAGCACTCACACAGTAAGTCAAACAAAGGTATTATGTTACTAGTTTTGAATCTGAATCCTCAGCTGAAATTGAGTAAGGGTTGGACTGAATACTGTTATGGTTATAAAATGTTTAAGACACTGTATGAAACTCATTGTACTTAAACAAATCTAGTGGCATTGTTTCTCTCTCCCTGCTCACAGAATGCACCATGCACTCTGTTGTGCTGTATTATGCTACCATTTTATGTTTGATCTTGTTTCCTTCTGATTTCAGTCATGAGCATCTTAAAACACAGCTGTGTAGCATGGAGTAGAGCTATCTTGATAGAGGTCCTAGAGCAAAGGTCATCACCATAGGGTTTTTTTTAAAGTATGAAAGAATTTTTAAAAAGAGGTTGAGTACAGGGGAAGGAAGGAGATGAGGAAGATCAAGAGAGTAAAGGGCATTCAGAAATACAGCAGATTTTCATACTCCTAGCTCTTTCATGTGAAGCAGTAGATGCCCATGAAACACTGATACAAAATGTAAAATATTTATCAAATTGAAAAGTATTTATGAGAAAAATGAAGCAGCATTTAGGGTACTGAAACCAGCTGTGCTGTAAGATGGAGTGGGGGGGCTCTGCATTGGTCACTCTCTTCATCCTTGCAGTTACTCAAGGGGAAAATTGTAGGATGGGAACTGAGTCACCGCCCCTGGGTGAGACAAGCAGGGTGTCCTGGACACAGAGGCAGTGCCCACAGGGAGAAGTGTGGGATGCTGCCATGAGGGGTGCCTGGCAGGCCAAATTATTCTGTAGAGGAAAAGGGCACCAGAGGACTGTGCCTCCTGCTGTTCCAGTTCCTGCTTTGGTTTCTCAAAGGCTCTACAGCTCCCAGCACAGCACCACTACAGAAGTGGGTCCCAAGCAGCATGTCAGCCTGTAAGGAGGATTATGTTCAGATGTGGTCTTCATTTTCTGTTCTGGTTTGGTGGGTGGAAGGGCCTGATTATTCAGGGGATTGCTAAGCCTGCGTGAATCCCTAATGAAATTAGTGAGGAGTCTGCAAACCTGAGGATGTGTTCCCAGCACGGGAGCAACAGCAAGAGATTCATAAATCCAGGTGGAATCAGTCAAATGCAAATATACATTTGTATCTAAAAATAAAATATCCACCTCCCTTTTACAGCTGGAACTTGTTTTTAATATTTTCCACATGCAAAGGAACTGTTTTCCTGCTTATAAGCTGGAAACACAGAACACGTTCTTCTTCTCTTGTATGCGATACCAGGCTTTCATAGGACATTTGGGTCTGAGTCAGTGCTTCATGACCTGACCTTCTGCCAGTAGGCTGCAGTATGATGACTACCTTACAGAAGTAGGAAGAGGGGCTTTTAATTGTCTCCCCCAGGGGTTTGTGTCACATCCACTGCCCTGGTCATAATAGAGCAGAGGCCCCTGTAGATCGTCTCCTCTTCCCCACCTTAGTTAGCAAAGGTGCAACCAGGTGGGGCAGGGCTTTTCTTGACAAATAGGACATCTGCTGAATGGCTGAAGGTCTTGGTCAATTTGTCTTGGTTTTAAAGACAAAACTGGGCCACATAAAAAAAGGAGGGGGGGCGGGAAGGGAAACACTGGAAAGCATGGGAGAATCAAAATATTCCTTTTTTCTATGGAAGAATGTTTTCACTTAAAGGTAGCTTATGTTGGTGAAAGGATAGAAAACATAAGTGCCCAACAAAAAATGCAATATACTGGATAAGATTTTTCTTTTACAAAATATTCTACAGACTTTGATTGAGAAATAAAACACACATATAAGCTGTCTCACTAGTAGGATGTATCTGACAGATAAAAGATGCATAAGGAGAGTATTTATGGGTTCACATCTCTGCTTCTTCAGTGTCTTAATTTCCTTGAAGGATTAGCACTCCTTGCCACTGGGTGGTATATTGGAAAGAGATCTCCATTTCTCTACAAGCTCTGTGGATTTTCCCTTCCTAAGCCCTGTTAATTTGTACTTGATTTAGGGCTCGGGCATCACAATGACAAATTTTGTCCTTTATAAAAGGGAACATTAAGAAAATAACTCACGGGCATCACCATATTGCTTTCTGAACAGCAATAAATGTCTTTGTGTTTCTTCAAATTGTATACAATATGAAATATGTGAAGCGTAACAGTTAACAATTCCATTGCCTGCATACTTGGTGAGGTTTTGCTGTTGCAGGTTCCAGTCTTTTAAAATGCCTCTGAGGCAAAGAGTGTCTTTTAGTGGGGGTTAAACTGTGAATCTTTATCATGTACCAAGGAGGAACTATTTTCCCTAACTTCAGAAAAACTCCTCTGTGTATTTTGTATGCTGATTTAAACAGCAAGATCCCACATAGATTGAAGGTACTGAAATATCCAAGTTGTACATTGTTAATAGAGTCAAATATGTTTCTGTCTCCTTTAGGATTTAAAATTAAACTAAACACCTTTGAGGAAATTAGATCTCTTATCCATGTGTGTATCTATAGCTATTTAAATAAATCATACCAGTGTGCATGGTTTGAAAAATGGACATTTTTTTTTAAGAATACCTCACCTGCTCAAAGATGCTGCAATTCTTGATGCTTCTTCAATGATTTTCAAAACTGTTGTGCAAGAAATGCATCGAATTGACACATGGTTCAAAACTTCATGGTATTTGCTGTCAGTCACAGTAAGTAGCTGGCTAGCTGAATAACTCATCAGTGAGGAAGAGACATATGGATTCTAGTTTTTACCTTACATCACTAGCAGAAAAAAACCCAAAACACCTATCACAAAAAATTTTTTCCTTACAATCTGCCTGGAAACTTTAACATCAAAATAATAATGATATGGATAGGGTCATTTGTTAATCTAATGTGTCTGGATACCCTAGAGCCATCGCTGAAAATTATTAGTGCTCCAAACTGTCAATAAGACTGTGGTGCTACTTGGCTGTGGGTGCAGTATAGAACACCCTGCTACTGCACGGGTACAAGCACATTATTTTAATCAGAGCTGTGAGAATAACAACAGATAATAATAAATGCATGAAAGAGAAGCATGGTCATAACTAGTATGCTGAGAATATGAAGTTCACTTGGGAGCTGAACTATTCTGGATTGTGCAAAAGAATATGCTTGGCTGACTGCCAACAAGTTTGCTCTACCTGTTGCATTTTAGGTGAAGTATTTTTGCTGATGAGCCCAGGATGAAACTTTAAATTTGAGGAACCTCTAGGCCACACTGTTGTGGTTATAGCACTGATTCTTCTTTCAACATGAGGTCCACTGAATAATTTCTCTTTTTCTCACCCCTTAGTGAGAAGGAAAATGACAAAAACTTGTCTCCAGAAGGAAAATACTTTTCAGAGTCTGACACATAAAACTTCTAGTTTATTGTCTCCTTTGCAGCCCTTCCATTCTGTAGAAAATCATCTGAGACACATAATTTGAACAGAAATGCATATGGATATATGGACTAACATGTGGGACCTTATGAGAGAAAGGTAGAGGGAAATATTTCTGGGACGGAATATCTTATCAGGGATATTCTGATGACAGTTCAGCCATAAGGAAGACCTCAAAGGTACAAGAAGTATTGGACAGAGATCGATTATGTTCAAGATACTCCCTTTTCTCTTTTGTTTTTTTTCTGGCTTACAAGATGCTTCAAATCTATCACGAGAGTTTCTGCATGATTCTGAGGCCACTTCTCTTATTCCTGCCTGCTGGTGGCATTGTCCAGGGTGGGCTGTGCACTGGGGAAAATTGCTGGTGGTGCCTCTTTGGTATCAGCTCAGAAGGAAAGGCTAATGCAGAAAGGAGCTGTGGAAGTATTCCCCTCCCTTATGGAAAGCCGGACATTTGGAAACAGAATTTGTGGATGAGACAAGAAAGAGAATAGGAACTGGAGCTGTACGCTCCAGTAAAAAAGCAGAGTTCTGTGTGCAGAGGGGGACTCAGTCTTACACTGCTCCATGCAATACTAACAACTATGTTTTGCAATAGTGAGTTCCTTGTTTCATCACTTTCAGAAAAAAAAGTTAGAAGGTAGCAGAAGAAATAGGGAAGTTTATATATGACTGGGAATACACATGCAATCTCTTATCTGATCATTCTCAACCAGCTAGAGGGATTATTGTATTATTTATGAAGTACTAGTGCATTAACAAAATAAAACCCTGATCACAGAAACAGAGCGAATATTAGTGATCTGTTTAACTTTCTCAACACCAAGTTCACAGTTAAGTTACTCCTGATTACTTAAATTTGTGGTTTTGAAATGTAATGTTGCCTCTGCAATTTGCTTTTTTGTTTTGGGGAAAGGTACGACTTTATGTCTAGCTGTAAAATGTAGTTTCACATCTGCAAGGTTTTCATTGCCTTGCTTGCCATAAAATCCTAGCACCAGAGAAGTGGAGGAAAATATAAAATAAGATAACCATTTAACACAAGTCTTGGAAACCTTTAGGTTTTAATGGTTTTTCCATTTATTATTTATACTGCTTGGTGGATGCCCACCTTGCCAAGTAATGCATAACCAGATAGCTTCTCAGTCTAGGGCTTCAAGATCAAAAGAGATGAAAGAACATCAATATCACTATGTTTCAATTTAGCAGTAATGTTCACGTTTGAGATTATTTTAGTTCTTCTTTTACATTCCAGACTGAAAATAGTTTATTATTAGATCTCTTAAAACATCGTTGTGATAGTAGGTTCTTCCAAGGGGAAGGTCAAGTAAAAGGAGGCTTTAGAGCATGGCTATAATGTATGTATTGGTTTGGAAAGGATGGCAGGAAAGGGAGTGCTTTGTAGAGACTCTTTTGATATCAGTTTATGATTCTCAGCAGCTTAGATGAGACCATTTTCCCTTTTTTACATTAACCCATAATGCAACAGTCTTCTGAGGAGGAAGGAGTGTATTTGCACATCTTTATTTTTGCTTTTGCAATAGCGGGTTTACGCTGTTGGCAAATAAGAACGAAGTGTCGCTTCCCAGCAATGTGTAATCCAGATATCCTGGTGCCACCTGAAGCTCAGTCTGTCTCAAAGAGTGTTTTATTTTCCTTCTGAATTTTTATTACCTTCTATTTCTTTCTGTTGGCAGTTCCACTGCCTTTCTTACTCTGACTCACAGAGCTGTCTTCCCCTCCTCAGCATCCTGCCACCACATTCGAGTATGTGTTGACTTTCATCTTGTTCTCTCTAAGGAACTTCAATGCTTTCAGTGATCTTCGATCATGGCACGTTCAGGATCCTTCTTCTCAGCTACTGCTGCCCTTCAAAAGCTCATTTATGCTGTTTGCATTCATTCCTTCTCAAACTCCCTTTCTTCTTGCCCTGCCCTCCCCTCGCCCAGCTTTTCTCTTTACTTCTTCCTGTACACCTCTGTGCTCAAAGCCTGGTTCTCATCAGCTGATTTTCCCTGTGCTCCTTCCTCAGCTCCTCAACAGATATTCCTTTCAAAGAATATTGTTTCAACTTGTTTATATTGCCTGTCATCTTTGCATATTCTTCTTTACTGCTATACTACCCTCTACACTTTTTCTCTGCATCTGTCTCTGCCTGACCTCCCCCACCATTATCCAGAAGCATTTTACATTCCTCTGTGCCTAAACATCATTTACTTTTAATGATCTAAGCAAAATAAGGAGTTTCTATATTAAAAAGCAGCTTTTTGAAAGTGGATATTCACTCCTTTTTTTGTGTGTGTTGTGAAAACTTCAGATTTTTACTTATTTCCTCACGTTTTGTTTTTACTACTTGAACAACTAAAACAATGGGAACAATTTCTATTTCTGAATAACTCTGAAATCTTTAATCTGAAAATTCTGTGTTTGTTTAACTGAGTGTAAATTTGAGGGCTTTCACACACCTTGCAAAAGTCTTGTGACTGCAGAATAGCATAGAAGACCTACAGCAAAGACTTGCAACTCCTTCCCTGCCTTTACTGCAGTCCACTGCCAAACCCAGCACTAGTGATAACACTAAAACTGTATAGAAGTGGTGGCTATAAAGGGCTTTTCTTGTTGGTGTGGATTTTATGTGGCAGATGCACTACTGGGGGCACCAGTGTCAAACCCTCAGAGAAATGATGGGTTACAATGCATTTGTCCTGCTAGAAGAGCTGATGCGTGGAAGCAGACACCAGATTTTCAGCCAGCGATAACAGGTGATGTTAGATGCTGGAGATGACAGGCTGAAATCAAGACCTTCAAAAGAGATGAAAATGCAGAAGAAACTCTGTTGTGTGTTGGAGAGAGCAGTGACAATACCTCTGTTGCTCACATACAGCCATTCCTTGGGTGACTGAGGACCAAATTTCATGCTCAGTGCAGAGATTTATCTGATTTTGTGGCTAAGCATAGCCTCTGTTAGAACAGAGTGAATAATATTGACTTAAAAAATATGTCAGACAGATTCATTACAGCCTTTCATCCTATTATGTTTTATTATATAAATGCCCCCATGCAAACATATGTACTATTAATAGGGTTCTCTATGTTTAACAGATCATTTACTTACTGATCAGAGGCCACCACTTCTTATGTAATCAAGNGGAAAGGTACGACTTTATGTCTAGCTGTAAAATGTAGTTTCACATCTGCAAGGTTTTCATTGCCTTGCTTGCCATAAAATCCTAACACCAGAGAAGTGGAGGAAAATATAAAATAAGATAACCATTTAACGCAAGTCTTGGAAACCTCTAGGTTTTAATGTTTTTTCCATTTATTATTTATATTGCTTGGTGGGTGCCCACCTTGCCAAGTAATGCATAACCAGATAGCTTCTCAGTCTAGGGCTTCAAGATCAAAAGAGATGAAAGAACATCAATATCACTATGTTTCAATTTAGCAGTAATGTTCACGTTTGAGATTATTTTAGTTCTTCTTTTACATTCCAGACTGAAAATAGTTTATTATTAGGTCTCTTAAAACATCGCTGTGATAGTAGGTTCTTCCAAGGGGAAGGTCAAGTAAAAGGAGGCTTTAGAGCATGGCTATAATGTATGTATTGGTTTGGAAAGGATGGCAGGAAAGGGAGTGCTTTGTAGAGACTCTTTTGATATCAGTTTATGATTCTCAGCAGCTTAGATGAGACCATTTTCCCTTTTTTACATTAACCCATAATGCAACAGTCTTCTGAGGAGGAAGGAGTGTATTTGCACATCTTTATTTTTGCTTTTGCAATAGCGGGTTTACGCTGTTGGCAAATAAGAACGAAGTGTCGCTTCCCAGCAATGTGTAATCCAGATATCCTGGTGCCACCTGAAGCTCAGTCTGTCTCAAAGAGTGTTTTATTTTCCTTCTGAATTTTTATTACCTTCTATTTCTTTCTGTTGGCAGTTCCACTGCCTTTCTTACTCTGACTCATAGAGGTCCTCAGCGTCCTGCCACCACGTTCGAGTATGTGTTGACTTTCATCTTGTTCTCTCTAAGGAACTTCAATGCTTTCAGTGATCTTCGATCATGGCACATTCAGGATCCTTCCTCTCAGCTACTGCTGCCCTTCAAAAACTCATTTATGCTGTTTGCATTCATTCCTTCTCAAACTCCCTTTCTTCTTGCCCTGCCCTCCCCTCACCCAGTTTTTCTCTTTACTTCTTCCTGTACACCTCTGTGCTCAAAGCCTGGTTCTCATCAGCTGATTTTCCCTGTGCTCCTTCCTCAGCTCCTCAACAGATATTCCTTTCAAAGAATATTGTTTCAACTTGTTTATATTGCCTGTCATCTCTGCATATTCTTCTTTGCTGCTATACTACCCTCTACACTTTTTCTCTGCATCTGTCTTATCATACAGTTTTTGCAAACAGCTTGGAGCTAAGCAGTACACCATATGCTTACAATTCCTTGTGGATTATCATTAATTGCACTATTCACCCAGGATTGTTGGATACCATCTTGTTGGGATACCCAAGATTATCAATTTGCATTGAGAATGGTGAAATGTTGGAACTGCCTGACCCTTTGAAATAAATGAATCTGATCTTGGTTGATAAAATCAAAGGAAAATGTTGGGCCTGACCTCCCCCACCATTATCCAGAAGCATTTTACATTCCTCTGTGCCTAAACATCATTTACTTTTAATGATCTAAGCAAAATAAGCAGTTTCTATATTAAAAAGCAGCTTTTTGAAAGTGGATATTCGCTCCTTTTTTGGTGTGTGTTGTGAAAACTTCAGATTTTTACTTATTTCCTCACGTTTTGTTTTTACTACTTGAACAACTAAAAAAATGGGAACAATTTCTATTTCTGAATAACTCTGAAATCTTTAATCTGAAAATTCTGTGTTTGTTTAACTGAGTGAAAATTTGAGGGCTTTCACACACCTTGCAAAAGTCTTGTGACTGCAGAATAGCATAGAAGACCCACAGCAAAGATTTTCAACTCCTTCCCTGCCTTTACTGCAGTCCACTGCCAAACCCAACACTAGTGGTAACACTAAAACTGTATAGAAGTGGTGTCTATAAAGGGCTTTTCTTGTTGGTGTGGATTTTATGTGGCAGATGCACTACTGGGGGCACCAGTGTCAAACCCTCAGAGAAATGATGGGTTACGATGCATTTGTCCTGCTAGAAGAGCTGATGCACAGAAGCAGACACCAGATTTTCAGCCAGCGATAACAGGTGATGTTAGATGCTGGAGATGACAGGCTGAAATCAAGACCTTCAAAAGAGACGAAAATGCAGAAGAAACTCTGTTGTGTGTTGGAGAGAGCAGTGACAATACCTCTGTTGCTCACATACAGCCATTCCTTGGGTGACTGAGGACCAGATTTCATGCTCAGTGCAGAGATTTATCTGATTTTGTGGCTAAGCATAGCCTCTGTTAGAACAGAGTGAATAATATTGACTTAAAAAATATGTCAGACAGATTCATTACAGCCTTTCATCCTATTATGTTTTATTATATAAATGCCCCCATGCAAACATATGTACTATTAATAGGGTTCTCTATGTTTAACAGATCATTTACTTACTGATCAGAGGCCACCACTTCTTATGTAATCAAGAAAAGTCCATTGGTGATGAATTTTTCTCAAGGTTAGAAAACACTTTGAAAAGCAATGTCATAGGCAACAACCTCTGGGGTTTCATATCTGCTAAGCTCTAGAACAACCTTAAAGTGCTATTAAAAGTTGTGTTGCAAATTATATTGCTTGATCAAGTGACTAGACTTAAGGGGATAATCTTGCTGTGGAAAATGGATTTTCTTGCTGATAGTGCAAGGTTTTCATACATCAAGATGCAGTAATCCACATGTTGCAAAACCACACAAGGTGCAAAAGAAAAGGATTGGTAGTAAGGAATCAGTGGCAGGAAAGTTACCAGGATAAAGAATCATAGAATCACTAGGTTGGAAAGGATCCACTGGATCATCGAGTCCAACCATTCCTATCAATCACTAATCACTAAACTATGCCCCTCAGCACCTCATCCACCCATCTTTTGAACACCTCCAAGAGAAGATGACTCAACCACCTCCCTGGGCAGCCTGTTCCAGTGACCAGTGACCCTTTCTGTGAAATATTTTTTCTTGATGTCAAGCCTGAACCTCCCCTGGCTGAGCTTGAGGCCATTCCCTCTTGTCCTGTCCCCTGTCACTTGGGAGAAGGAGCCAGCTCCCTCCTCTCTACAACCTCCATTCAGGTAATTGTAGAGAGCAGTAAGGTCTTCCCTCAGCCTCCTCTTTGGTAAACTATGGATCTAATTTTACCTCAGTATACATAACCCATACTGCTAGTGGATCACAAGACTTTTCACAGGTAATCCTTGAGAGTATGGCAGTTAGAACCACTTTTAATATTATGTTAGCATTTCAGTATTGACCACCACTTCCATTGTGCTGAAAACTGCGTATGGGT
>WAAB01023933.1:24971-37212 GCA_013389865.1 Piaya cayana | reverse complement strand
GTGTGGATTTTATGTGGCAGATGCACTACTGGGGGCACCAGTGTCAAACCCTCAGAGAAATGATGGGTTACGATGCATTTGTCCTGCTAGAAGAGCTGATGCACAGAAGCAGACACCAGATTTTCAGCCAGCGATAACAGGTGATGTTAGATGCTGGAGATGACAGGCTGAAATCAAGACCTTCAAAAGAGATGAAAATGCAGAAGAAACTCTGTTGTGTGTTGGAGAGAGCAGTGACAATACCTCTGTTGCTCACATACAGCCATTCCTTGGGTGACTGAGGACCAAATTTCATGCTCAGTGCAGAGATTTATCTGATTTTGTGGCTAAGCATAGCCTCTGTTAGAACAGAGTGAATAATATTGACTTAAAAAATATGTCAGACAGATTCATTACAGCCTTTCATCCTATTATGTTTTATTATATAAATGCCCCCATGCAAACATATGTACTATTAATAGGGTTCTCTATGTTTAACAGATCATTTACTTACTGATCAGAGGCCACCACTTCTTATGTAATCAAGAAAAGTCCATTGGTGATGAATTTTTCTCAAGGTTAGAAAACACTTTGAAAAGCAATGTCATAGGCAACAACCTCTGGGGTTTCATATCTGCTAAGCTCTAGAACAACCTTAAAGTGCTGTTAAAAGTTGTGTTGCAAATTATATTGCTTGATCAAGTGACTAGACTTAAGGGGATAATCTTGCTGTGGAAAATGGATTTTCTTGCTGATAGTGCAAGGTTTTCATACATCAAGATGCAGTAATCCACATGTTGCAAAACCACACAAGGTGCAAAAGAAAAGGATTGGTAGTAAGGAATCAGTGGCAGGAAAGTTACCAGGATAAAGAATCATAGAATCACTAGGTTGGAAAGGATCCACTGGATCATCGAGTCCAACCATTCCTATCAATCACTAATCACTAAACTATGCCCCTCAGCACCTCATCCACCCATCTTTTGAACACCTCCAAGAGAAAATGACTCAACCACCTCCCTGGGCAGCCTGTTCCAGTGACCAATGACCCTTTCTGTGAAATATTTTTTCTTGATGTCAAGCCTGAACCTCCCCTGGCTGAGCTTGAGGCCATTCCCTCTTGTCCTGTCCCCTGTCACTTGGGAGAAGGAGCCAGCTCCCTCCTCTCTACAACCTCCATTCAGGTAATTGTAGAGAGCAGTAAGGTCTTCCCTCAGCCTCCTCTTTGGTAAACTATGGATCTAATTTTACCTCAGTATACATAACCCATACTGCTAGTGGATCACAAGACTTTTCACAGGTAATCCTTGAGAGTATGGCAGTTAGAACCACTTTTAATATTATGTTAGCATTTCAGTATTGACCACCACTTCCATTGTGCTGAAAACTGCGTATGGGTTCTTGCACCCGAAGAGTGACTGTGTTATGGATTATGCTGCACTTCTTTACTTATGAAGGCTGGTGAGAATGAACAGATTTTTCTCTGAAAGCTGTCCTCACCCTACATTCACAATGATGAGGCAGATAAAGGATGCGTGACACTATAGGGAGATAACAGACAAAAACCCAAACTCATGGGATTGCCTTTGGGCTGTTTCAAAGCCATGTCCATAGTGGTTCTCCCAGCTGCAAGTAATCACTGTGTGAGTTCAGGGCAGCATTAAATCTGAAGCCCAGATAGGCTGTTCAGAAATCTGAGTCTTTGTAGAGGGATATAGCAAATCTGTAATTTTTTAAATTATCCTTGTATATCCTTCTATAAAGTTTGGAATCCAAGCCTCCAGGATGCAATGTAGGGTTTTGTCTGGGAATGAGGTATTTATGATTTATTTTTCCTCATTTGAACACTGTAGCTACAGCAATCACTTTCCAAGATCAACTTGGGTATCCATTCTATTCTATTTAAATAGTCGCTTGGCTAATTAATACTTAAAGAGACATATGACACTAGAGTCATTCTCACAAATATAGAAAGGATAGTCTGTCTTCTGAATAGTTTCCTCATGAATAGATGCAATGGACAGTAGGAGCATGAAAAAACAGGGGGGTATAAAGCGCATCTTCTGGAAGTGTATTAGATGATGTGACAAATGGAAGTAAAGTTTCCCTTTCCAATTATTAAGAAAGGTACCTGGAAAGGGAAAGTCTAATCCTTCTTCCTGCTTTGTCTTTGATGAGAGGAAAGGCAGGAAAACTCAACTGTGGGGGTCAAGTCCCTAAATTCTCCCAGTAGCCAGGGAGAGAAGTAGCTGTCTGGAAAACCTGACCTGGTGCTCTGAACAATTTTTCTCCATCCATCCGTCCACCCAGTAAGTGTGACCAGTCTCCTTATTAGGTACCCAAAAGTCGGCAGTGCAAACAGCCCCTGGGGCTCTGGCGCCAACCCAGAGTTCCCGGGGGCAGACAAGGCTGATGCTTCTCTGCCAGCGCTACTGAAGATGCACATGAGGTATTGTGTTTCCAAAGGTGGGATGACAAACCAAGACAATTTTGTCTGTTATCTCCATGAGAAACAAAAGTCAGTAGACATAAGATTGAATTCCAGTTAAATTAGTATAAACAAAACTTTTGTGTTTTGAGCAGGGCCTGACAAAACAACAGAAGGGATGTGGATTTGTATCTCTTTTATACTGGATTTTGCCTCTTCATCTCAGAATGCAGAGAGGGTTTTAGTTATGAGGAACCACCCCGAGACTGGAAATCCAAGTGAAAACCCCTCTTTTTCATCACAATTATAAAACCCCAAAGGCATCAAATAAAAACAAGTGGGTTTTTTTGCAGACCCACCACTGGGGGAAATAAGAAATGGCGTCAACAGCACATTTCTCGGAGGAGGAGATGGCAGAACTACGAGAGGCTTTCAGCAAAGTCGGTAAGTACAGCAAACAGGAAAGATTCTGCAGAAGTGTGAAGCCGTAGCAAACTCTTCTCTCATGTACTGACCAGACATGAGGAAATGGAGCTCACTCCAGCTCTGATCTGCTGTGTCACAGAAACCACAGAGAGTCCTTTCCTGCCACTGCAGGTCCCCTAGACAAAACCACATCAGCTCACTGCAGAGCATTGGCCTCTCTCCTGAGAGAAATGGCAGGGCAATGAGCGTCAGGGATTGGTTCATATCTATTCTATACATCTACTTATATTCTGTATCTAGATACGTAGATGCTGGTCATATAAAAACATCTCTCTGCATACTGCTATATAAGAAATGCAATAAGCTTTAAACAGGAGAAAATAAGCTTTTTTGCCCAATTGTTAAATCATATACATATGCATGTAATAGAAATAAAGAAAGGTTTCAGTATTCAAGGTGAAATAGCCTCAAAAGCTGTACTGAAAACCATCTTGGGAATAGTCTCCAATGTTATCCTAAGAATATTGTTTATTCCTGGCAAATTATTTGGAAGACTAAAAAAAATTTTATTTTTGTGTAAACTGAGTACTTCCTCTGAGGAGGAAGAGTCTGCAGAGAACATTTGGAAACGGTTACTGAATTTGTAATCCCTTTATGTGAAGTTTCAAGCCCTACATATTTTTAAAGTGTCTGCTTTCTTCCAAAGCCTTTAAAGGTCTCAACTGCTTTGTCTCCTTTAAAGTCAAACAGATCCATCACTGCCTACCTAAATTCTAAGATAAATCTTTATGTTTTTCTCAGCTCACATAACTTTCATTAACAGATGCATAAGCCTCACTACGTTATGTGTTAAGTAGTTGTCATTCCTGCTTCAGGTGATGATTATTTGATTTCTAAGCACACAGTAGTCCAGCCTGGCAATGTTAAACATCTGGTCACAGTGTGTGCCCAGTGCACCTGATCCACTGATAAAACAAATGTTGGAAGGAAACTTTTATTCCTCTCCCAGACATTTCCCTTCCCAAGTCCAGATCCTTCTGTTATATGACTTCAGAGATGGAAAGGATGCTCTTTGCAATCTGTATTAATCTATACTACTGGTGCTGAGAGCCATATACCTTTTTGCAGTGAGCCACAACTGAATTGCATTGCAACTCACCACAGGAAATCAGCACACGCTTCTTTGAAATCACCTCGGCCTCTGGGCTGGGGAAGAAGAGGCTGCAGAGTAGGAAACACACACATATATAGAAAACAAATATAAATGTATGACCCTGTATAACTATATATATATATATATATTTATATACACACACATATACATATATATAAAAGCTATGTATATAACCATAGTGTTTTAACAGAATCTCACCATCCATTAGTTTCAGTTTCCTTCTCTATTTGTGGAGATTTTCACAAGGTTATGGAGAAGAAAAGACTATTTAACCCATGTCAGTAATCTTGCAACAGGCTCAGCAGCACTATCTATGTTAGCATCATTGCAGGGAAACACTCAAGCTTTTTTTAAGAACAGACACATTCCAAGCCTCTAAAGTCAAGACTTCTGATGATACTGGATGTAGAAAACAAGATGTGGCCAAAATCTCAGGTTATATTTATGAATATATGTGCATGCAAGGTATAACTCTGTATTCTGTCAACTCCTTTTTCTTTAGCTGTTCTGCAGTGTACTACTCCTGTAAATCACGTACATGTTTGCCTATAAGTAAACCTTGGGAAGTCAATCGTATCCAACTAAATTGAGTTTTTTAGAGATATTACTATATGTCTAAAACATAAACTCATCACTCTGAGTTTTTGTTTGTTAAATAGTGATTGTAGTTTTTTCTTGGGTGTGAATGATACCACGGTGGTTGACATTATTGGATTTCAGGATAACAAATCTTTATATATAAAGTACCTTCCCCCGGGTAAAATAGAAAAAAAACAGGTTTTTGTGTAACTAAAATTTCATTGTGTTGATGTAGAATCTAAATGTTTGCTTTAACCTTTGCAGATATCAGTGGGAATGGTTTCATCCATGCCAACAATTTAACAGACGTGTTGAAGGCAGCCAATCTCCCTCTCCCAGGATATAAAGCCAGAGAACTCATTCAGAATTTGACAACCACAGAGGATGGCAGGATCAGTTTTGATGAATTTATTTCAGTAAGTAGGGTGCCAGACAGGATACTCAATGTGGTCCCCAGGGCACAGCAGACAGACAAACACTGGGTCTCACGGGCACCTAGTTAATCCAAGGAGTCACCTCACTGGAAAAGATGAGAGCAGGAGGTAACTAAACAAGAAATCCTGCAGTCAGCTGGAAAAATTTACATGAATGCAGCTGCATATCAAATAGACTTAATTTCTTTCACTTTGACTGACGCAGTGGGTTAAAGTTTCTCAGACACAAAAAGATTGTTCTTGATGATTATGAAAAACTTCAGCACACTGAAACTGAAAATTTCATGGGGCATTTTTTCTATTACAAAAACTTCTTTTTCTGGTCTGAACTGTGACAAAAGTAAATGCTAAAATAGTGGAATTTCCCCTAGGATGGAGAAACAGATTTTCACTTGTCCTTTCTTCATATCAAAACTGTTACAAGTCCCCCTCCTGCATGTTTTATCTCTGTGGTTTCATACCATATACATTTCAGATTCTTGGCTAATATTTGTTCACTGCTTGGAAAACATAAAAGCTGTGTATGATCCTGTTCTGCCACAGGACATATACGTATTTTACACAGAAACTCATTGAATAATGCACAAGCTGTGCTTCCCTGGGTATGAAGCAGAGAGGATGTCCTCTGGCTGAAGAGCTGACTGTTTTAGCTTGGGTTAATTATCCAAAATTTTAAAACTGTCTATTGTGTTTGCAAGATTTTCCAAAACCTGAAGAGTGATGATGTTGCTAAGTCATTCCGAAAACAAATCAACAAGAAGGAGGGGATCTGTGCTATCGGTGGGATGTCTGAGCAGTCCAGTGCGGGCACACAACACTCATACTCAGGTAGGTACAGGTGCTCTAAACTGATAGCAAGTAGGAACAAGTGTACCCTTTGAGATCATCTGCAATTTATCTCGGTGCAACCCTGGGTGCTCTGGCCTCAGTCAGCCTCAGAGGCTGGTGCAAGGCAGAACTGTGAAGGTAATAAAGCACCGGAGCAGGGTCTTTGTCAAAAATAGTGTGAACTAGATTACTGGGGTAGGCACAGATGTGGTTATGGGAGGAAGCTCCAGCCAGCTTAACTTCCCTTATCTTTAATGCATTGCAGCTCTGCTGGAGAACAGCCTCCTGGCACGGCTGCAACAGCACAAAGACTGGTACTGCTCACAAGTGCAGCAGAGCACGGGTTCCCCACTATTGCTAACCCATTTCCTTGTACATTTTGTGAGTAGTCTGGTAGTCTGTCTGTGAATTTCCTTGTAACCAAATGGTTCCTGACCTTTTTCTAAATAGGTCACAACCCCATCAGGGTTTTTCTCCAAATTAAAGGTTTGGGGGCATCACAGTTGCTTCTGCTGCTTCCTGCACTCTGGACTAGCTTCCAGAGTGGGAAAAGGAGTAGGAAAGAGGTCCCACCCTTGGCTCCCTTCTCCAGGGGCAGGGGTGGGCAACTGACTTGGGGGAAGGGAGAGCAGAGAGTGCTTCCAAAGACTCTACACACCTGAGCACAGAGGACACCTTCTTTGAGCCACTGGGAGTAGTGTGATCTGCTAGTGATACAAGATAACTACATTGCTGCCCTGTTGGACTATTGGGAATGTTTGCCCATTATCATCTGAATGTTCCTTGTCAGAGTCCAATCCGCACTTACTTGAAGAAACATGGAATTTCAATTTAGCAGAGTGATACAACAATGTATTCAAATTACAGTACAAGTACAAATTATGCTTAGTAGAGCATAACAACTGCAAGATACAGTTGAATCACATGAACTTTATTTCTAGCCTCTATAATACGCTGTCCTCATAACAGTCAGCAACCCCATTAGTGGGAAGGATTATGGAGGGAGTATTAACCAGCTCAAGCCTATTGTTGTCTTCAGTTGCTTTGCCTGTCTTCTCAGAGCCTTCTTCCCTTGTAGGGGTTTGTTTGTTCATCAGTACAATGAACTGTTGGAAGGGTCTTCCCCCCTAGGAGCTCTGCCTTTGTCAGTAAAGTGATGGTTAGAGGTGTTGCACAGCAAACTGATGGATTTGGGTTTGTGTCCACAGAGGAAGAAAAGTACGCCTTTGTCAACTGGATTAACAAAGCCCTTGAGAAAGACCCTGACTGTAAGCACGTGGTTCCAATGAACCCAGAAACAGACGACCTCTTCCAGGCGGTTGGTGATGGCATAGTTCTTTGGTAAATAATACCTATCTTTCTCACAAATGGGAACCATGAGTCTGCAGAAACTCGCATCTCTGCTTAAATGGAAGCTGCTGACTTTATATTAAGCTAATTAATCATTGAAGATTCAGGGCTTTAATAACGCTAGTTTTTTGCTTCCTGTCTCTTTAAAAATATAAAGCTTTCTTGATGTTAAATGTGAGTTCTTCCTTGCTTCTAGACCCTTGCAATAAGATTAAGTCAGTGAAATTTGAGGAGTTACTTGTTTTATTTTTGTCCAAGGACATTTGGGGGTTTATACAAAGCAGCACAAGATAGCGAGTGCTCTGAATGAAATTTTCTGTGCAATAAACTTCTTGCACAGCTTCATCCTGTGGAATGCTTGGCCTCACACCTATTAGTACAATGTGCAAGTGACCTGAAAGACTTGCTAGAGTATTGCATGTGTGCCTTTGTGTGTGTGTATAAAAGCAGAGGCCAACTGTCTATATTTGATTAGTAACTCTACAGCAATTTTACTTGTCCTACAGCATAGTGACAAAAGTTATATTGTATTTTATGTGTGTATAGCTACTAATGTACTTCTTGTTTTTTCTTTTATTTCCAGTAAGATGATCAACTTTTCAGTGCCAGATACCATTGATGAGAGAACAATCAACAAAAAGAAACTCACACCCTTCACAATACAGGTACTAAAATGTAACAAGATGCTTTGCTTTTCCCCTTAGGATGCTTTGTTGTAATCAGTTAGAGCAAAGGCTGGAGATAGCAGGGTCCTGCCCAACACCATCAGGCAAAGTTATTTGTTGCAAAGTGAGATGCTCAAGTAAAAAAAAAACATATAGACTTATATTTCTGTTTCTTTTGAAATATATGAGAAATCTGACTAAACACACTATGTTTGTATTTGCACTTAATCCAGTGTATGTTTACCAGTTCAAATCTTAAGATAACTTTATGGTAGATACCATATAAATGCAAAAGCAACTGGGTAATATGGTGTTCCATTCCAGCTGGAGTAGCTCTCAGAAAGCTGAAACCTCCTCCAAGGTCACACAGGCATGGCCGTGCATTTGAATTCCCACTGCTGTGTTGCAGTCTGATGTCCTCACTAAAATACCAACTGCAATCTAGGAAGTACTGTGGTGTGCAACATGCCTGAGAAGGGACCATAGCCTTGCCCGCCTTTCACAATCTATGCTTTTTCACCTTGAATACTGAAACCTTTCTTTATTTCTATTACGTGCCCATGTATATGATTTTTAAAATGGTCAAAAAAGCGAGTTTTCTCCTGTTTAAAGTTTATTGTGTTTCTTACACAGCGGTATGCAGAGAGATGTTTTTATATGACCAGCATCTATGTATCTGGGTAGAGAATATAAATAGATATATAGAATAGATATGAACTTAACCCAGTTTAGCCCTTAGCTACTCTGATTTGATGGAACATTAGCCAGGCTCAAGTAAGCTCAGAAGCCATTAAATTGGATTTTTATGCTGTATACCACATTTTTCAATTCTAATAGTTTTGGTCAGCAGCACAGCTTAGTAGTGCAGCTCAGATCAATCCCTGTCACATGTAGACATGATTTGATCAATATAGCTTCCACTTAAACTTAACCCTTTTACAGCTGTCTGGTGGAGAGAAGGTAATTAATTTGAAATGCTCCAGTTTTTCTAGCTTATGGGCATTTATACCATGTCTTTCTCTGCATTTTGTATCTAATCAAATCTCTCTGTCATACCAGCAGTGATGAAATTCGTGTGAAAAATTGCAAACCTGTGTGATTAAGTATATTTTTCCGGGCTTCTTTGCCTGCATTACTTGCTCTCTGATTACAAAGACATTTTTGAAGAGTACAAACCTGTGGCTCAGATTTTCTTATACCTTTTGTTTTAAATGTTAAGAAAGTGGCAAAGGAACTTAATGATTTTGAAACATCACTTTCTTTCTGACCCTCACTGTGAATCACAGAATCCCGCTGTTTCCAATGAACGCTCCTAAACCAAGACTCCATATTCCAAAGTTCAAAAATAAAATTTCCAGACTTGACCAGTCCTGACCTTGTCTGAACTGCAAGGTTGAACACTCAACAGATTTATTCATACCGAGTCTTATGACCATGTGCTTTTTGTATACGTTGCCAGCTAGCAACTTATTTCTATTAGATGTCAAGGATTTTGCATAGTGCTTAAGGAGAGCCAAGCTTAGAATATCTGGTGATTGACTGGGTTGTAGCTCCCTCATTCCTCCATGTGTGCAAGACTGAGCAGAGGAGAGCTTGCCTCATGCTGGAGCTAAGCCTGCACTTGAAAGCAGGCTTGTGCATTAGCTATAGGAAGAGCCTGGCTTTGATAACCAGGATTGAACCAAGACATCGCTGTGAATGCAAATGTATGCTCTGAGCTCCAGTGCCTTCTGACATGGTGTCTTTCACCTTTGCAAAGAGGTCCTTTCTGTCTTCATGTTGGGGCCCAAACTGGCCTGTAATCCCAGGACAGTCTGAACACCCCAGCCCCCTGTGGTCAGACATGCATGTAAATACATTCACAGTGAAGCTGCTCACAGTTTTGGCTGTATCTCAGCTCTCCAATTACTGCATCATTTAGAAGTTCTTTTCTTTCCCTAGGAAAATCTGAACCTGGCCCTGAACTCTGCTTCAGCCATTGGGTGCCATGTTGTTAACATTGGTGCTGAAGACTTAAAAGAAGGGAAACCTTACCTGGTTCTGGGTCTTCTATGGCAAGTCATCAAAATTGGACTCTTTGCTGACATAGAGATTAGCAGGAATGAAGGTATGTATGGCTTCTGTTTTCAGTGCTGTGTTTTTATCACTGAACAGCCTTTAGGATAAAGCTCTTAAAAAAAAATCATTTTTTATTCAAGTATTTGTTGCCTGTCTTCTTGGCCGCTCTAATTTCCATTGCTCTTCACAAGTTCCAGCACTCCAAATTCCAAGGCTATGGGTAGGCAGAGCCCATTTCATGCTCATATACAACCAGGTATATTGGTGTTCTGGCACTAAATAGGGCATAAGGAGATACTTTACTGCATTCAGGGTGCTTTTCTCTTTTCTTGCTCTTTATGAAACCATTGCCAAACTTCTATTTCTCTGTGAAATCAGAATTATACAATGACAAAATACCATAGGCTGGAAGAAACCTCTGAATATCCACACAAGAGGTCCTCTGGTTCAGCCATCAGTCTCAAGGTTAGATAAAGTTGCTCAGGGCCTTTTCCAGTGCTCTCTTGGGAAGCCTCTTCCAGTGCCCAGACACTCTTGCAGTGATTTTTTTTTTCTGACATCTTGTTGGAATTTCCCTTCCCACACCTGGCGACTGTAACTCCTTTCTATTGCTGTGCATAATGGGAAAGTACAGCTCTGGCCCCTCTGTAATTGAAGACAATATTTGTTTCCCTCTCAGACTTCTTTCAAGGCTAAACAAACCTAGTTTTCTCATCCTTTTCTCATTTATTATATACTCCAACCCAACCATCTTAGTCTCCTTCCACTAAACCCACTGCAGTTTGCCAATGTCTCTCTTGTACTGGTGAGCCCCAAACTGGACACAGCACTCCAGAGGTTTCACCGATGCCAAAACTCTGTGAAATAACTTCATTGTGAGGCTGTGAGTGTGTAAATGCAGTCCACACAGTAACTCATCTTACTGCTTTGTTCCTTGCGCCTCTGGAGAACACACTCAACCAACAGTGACGCTTCTTTCTTCCAGTCACCATGTAGGTGTTACTTTCATTGCTTCACCCTTTGCACATTTCCATCCCTTTCACAGCCAGACCTACCAGTTTTCAGAGTTCCCAGTTCCTATTCCTTTGTATGCCTTACCCTGCTTATTACATATTTTTCCGTCTCTGGTATTTTCTCCTACTCGAGGTGTTTAAGACACGAGTAGACGAGGTCCTGAGGGACATGGTTTAGTGTTTGGTGGGAATGGTTGGACTCGATGATCCGATGGGTCTCTTCCAACCCAGTGATTCTGTGATTCTGTGTGATTCAGACTTCAGTTTGTCGGTGTAGACAAGCCAAGATAATTTTGATTTTTTTTTTCCAGGTTCCTTCTCTGCAGCTGTTCCAGGTGAAATTCCCTGTTCTTGAATATGNTTCTGTGATTCTGTGTGATTCAGACTTCAGTTTGTCGGTGTAGACAAGCCAAGATAATTTTGATTTTTTTTTTCCAGGTTCCTTCTCTGCAGCTGTTCCAGGTGAAATTCCCTGTTCTTGAATATGGGAATCTGTATTTCCAATGAGCTCTCATGAGTTCATGGTATCAAGGCAGTAATTCCTCCCAGCATCTATAGGGAATACCTGGGATGCACTAATATAATGTTTGGGTTTTCCCCAGGTCATATCACATGGCAGCTCAGAGTAGCTCAGAAGACATCTAATACACTCAAATGGGTCTCACACTCTGTTTGTACAAGCTTTTAGCTAATAGCAGTTATTCATATTAATTCTTTAGTGAATGTCTTCGAACATGACACTATCAAATTACATTCCATTTTTATTACTGTCATCTACTCCTTTCTGTTTGACATCATGATCATCCTCTGGATTGACTATGCCACCTAGTGAATATTATCATCAAATTTTTAGCACATTGCTAGTATTTGTGGCAAACTTATTGATAAAAGAAAAATGAAAACATTAAACCAAAAAATAAGCCATGATCAACTCCACAAGAATCCTGCTTCCAGCTGATTTCTTCCAGTGTTAACACTGTTCTTTTTGTAAAATCCATTGCCTACTTTGAAATGCTTCTGTTACCCCTTCTGGTTCTGTTTAACCCCATAGCACCTTATATCAGATTATCTATGGAAGTCCAGATACTGTACAACTCCACAGTCTCTTTTATATACCAAATTTGTATTATTTCAAGGAATGATGAAAGATATAGAAGGAGGTCAGAGTAGTGTTGCACAGTCTCCTTTTTCATCACACACTGACAATTAGCTTCCATGTTATTGATTGTTCTTCTCAAAACTTGTTCTAAATCCTTTCATACTCCAGAGATCAGCTGAACATCCAGTAGCTAAACAGGTTGATCCTT
>WAAB01023933.1:0-24715 GCA_013389865.1 Piaya cayana | reverse complement strand
TTTCTCTGTGAAATCAGAATTATACAATGACAAAATACCATAGGCTGGAAGAAACCTCTGAATATCCACACAAGAGGTCCTCTGGTTCAGCCATCAGTCTCAAGGTTAGATAAAGTTGCTCAGGGCCTTTTCCAGTGCTCTCTTGGGAAGCCTCTTCCAGTGCCCAGACACTCTTGCAGTGATTTTTTTTTTCTGACATCTTGTTGGAATTTCCCTTCCCACACCTGGCGACTGTAACTCCTTTCTATTGCTGTGCATAATGGGAAAGTACAGCTCTGGCCCCTCTGTAATTGAAGACAATATTTGTTTCCCTCTCAGACTTCTTTCAAGGCTAAACAAACCTAGTTTTCTCATCCTTTTCTCATTTATTATATACTCCAACCCAACCATCTTAGTCTCCTTCCACTAAACCCACTGCAGTTTGCCAATGTCTCTCCTGTACTGGGGAGCCCCAAACTGGACACAGCACTCCAGATGTCTCACCAATGCCAAAACTCTGTGAAATAACTTCATTGTGAGGCTGTGAGTGTGTAAATGCAGTCCACACAGCAACTCATCTTACTGCTTTGTTCCTTGCACCTCTGGAGAATACACTCAACCAACAGTGACGCTTCTTTCTTCCAGTCACCATGTAGGTGTTACTTTCATTGCTACACCCCTTGCACATTTCTATCCCTTTCANAATGCCAAAACTCTGTGAAATAACTTCATTGTGAGGCTGTGAGTGTGTAAATGCAGTCCACACAGCAACTCATCTTACTGCTTTGTTCCTTGCACCTCTGGAGAATACACTCAACCAACAGTGACGCTTCTTTCTTCCAGTCACCATGTAGGTGTTACTTTCATTGCTACACCCCTTGCACATTTCTATCCCTTTCACAGCCAGACCTGCCAGTTTTCAGAGCTCCAAGTTCCTATTCNGGGAATCTGTATTTCCAATG
Source organism: Piaya cayana (assembly GCA_013389865.1). Lineage (NCBI taxonomy): Eukaryota > Metazoa > Chordata > Aves > Cuculiformes > Coccyzidae > Piaya > Piaya cayana. The sequence goes on along the minus strand of WAAB01023933.1, from coordinate 23,774 downwards.
AGCTCTCATGAGTTCATGGTATCAAGGCAGTAATTCCTCCCAGCATCTATAGGGAATACCTGGGATGCACTAATATAATGTTTGGGTTTTCCCCAGGTCATATCACATGGCAGCTCAGAGTAGCTCAGAAGACATCTAATACACTCAAATGGGTCTCACACTCTGTTTGTACAAGCTTTTAGCTAATAACAGTTATACATATTAATTCTTTAGTGAATGTCTTCGAACATGACACTATCAAATTACATTCCATTTTTATTACTGTCATCTACTCCTTTCTGTTTGACATCATGATCATCCTCTGGATTGACTATGCCACCTAGTGAATATTATCATCAAATTTTTAGCACATTGCTAGTATTTGTGGCAAACTTATTGATAAAAGAAAAATGAAAACATTAAACAAAAAAATAAGCCATGATCAACTCCACAAGAATCCTGCTTCCAGCTGATTTCTTCCAGTGTTAACACTGTTCTTTTTGTAAAATCCATTGCCTACTTTGAAATACTTCTGTTGCCCCTTCTGGTTCTGTTTAACCCCATAGCACCTTATATCAGATTATCTATGGAAGTCCAGATACTGTACAACTCCACAGTCTCTTTTATATACCAAATTTGTATTATTTCAAGGAATGATGAAAGATATAGAAGGAGGTCAGAGTAGTGTTGCACAGTCTCCTTTTTCATCACACACTGACAATTAGCTTCCATGTTATTGATTGTTCTTCTCAAAACTTGTTCTAAATCCTTTCATACTCCAGAGATCAGCTGAACATCCAGTAGCTAAACAGGTTGATCCTTTTCTCCTGCCCCTTTCTACTTTTACAAACATAGCTACTATATTAATTTTTCTATAGAATTAGGGCATTTTCTCCAGCTGACTGATGAATTAAGCCTACTTGCCCATGAGCCTGTGAAGTCATGCAAGTTCCTGTGAATACCTGTGTGGATCCACTTTCATTGTGAAGGTCACTGGGATTTCTTTCATCTAAGATGCAGAAAGTCTGTTTTCATTTTTTCATTACCAACTTGCCTCCGTGCTCAACATCATCATCTTGTCATGAAGATCTGAGGCATGCAAATGAGGTAGCTCATACACTACACTGAAATTGTCTTGCATTTCTTTATGATCCACTACTAAATGCACAACTAGTGACCTTGTCCTCATTCTACCAATGAAACCCTTTTTCTGTGTATGTTCTCTGTCATGCTAATCCAGCTTGAATTTTGGCAACACTTTGGTCTTTCAGTTTTAGGAACTAGGGTACCAAAATGCATAAGAGAGAAAATGTTCTCCTCTACAAGTATTCACAACATCATTATTTTTTAACTTTTTTTCCCCTTTCTTAGCCTTGATTGCTCTTCTGAGAGAAGGAGAGAGCCTGGAGGATCTAATGAAGTTGTCTCCAGAGGAACTGCTGCTGAGGTGGGCAAACTATCACCTGGAGAATGCAGGATGCAACAAAGTCACCAACTTCAGCTCAGACATTAAGGTATGAGAAACACCTACCCACAGCAACAAAACAGCAGCCCCACACCCAAACCCCTGTCCTCCAAACATGGATTGTGTAGTGAAAGACTCCAAGCAGTTGAGTCTGCTCTGCCGAACACCTGGAGCTGGATACATAAAATAAATTTAGTGGAGTTTACCTTTCTGCTCATATTCCTCCTGACCTCACAGTCATCACTGTCTGCTCTAGAGCATCAGATGCCTGGCAAAGAAATGACTGCTGGCTCTGGACAGGGCATACAGACTCTATCACTATATTTTCAGTTCCCTGCCTCTATTGTTTTCCTTTTTCCTAAATGTCCTGAAAAGCCTCTTGACATGGCTTTGGTTCAGAAAGGACCTCCCCCAAACATGTAACTAGGTGTGGAGGAAGAGCAGTATAGCATCTGGTTTATGTGCTTCTCTGGCCCAGCCTTTGCTATAACCCTGCATGCACTTACCTGCAAGTTTTAATTCAGCAGGACTACTCAGAATAGTGTAGCTAGATGAGAAGTCTATTGCAAGGATGGTTCTCTAGTCCTTGCAGCGTATTTCATGTACTTGGGACTTCATGGGCTTGTGGGTACCGACTTCAGCAGAGCTTTCTCTGTAGGACATTACTTTCTAGACAGATGTATCTGAACCTCATTGGTGCACATTGATGAGTTTTATACACTAAAGCTACAATGTGAGGCTCAACCAGCATCCCAGGGCTGTTAGGGGTACATCAGAGAGGATGTCTGAGTTGGCTTCCAGGCAAGTCAGGGGCTGGCCAGCATACTGATCTCACCACCCATGACTTGACTCGCCCGCTCCAGAGGCACGGGAAAAGCCCTGCTTCAGAGATACCTGGTTTAGGCTTCACTGGGTACTGAAGCATGAGAAGTCATTTACCATAACTTATTTGACATACAGAAAAAAATATCAGAGTAAGCAACAGGAGAGTCTGAGAGTCACATTCGATAATACTGGTTTTATTGTAACAGATTATTGTTTTATTAGGTGAGGTGACTAGAGAAGATCCATGGTAAGGAAAGGGAATGGAGTCTTCCCCATCTTTCTGTAGGCTGGCTGAGAGGACTGTAACACAACTGATTAAAACCTGTCTGCAACTGAAAGATAAATTGCATTTACCATATTTATAGTTAGAAAATAAGGAACACATTTACCTCTCAGAGGCCAAGACTTTAGGCATTACAACCACTCCCTAATTAAGTGTGTCTCCCCACTTCACTTCTGTTATCAATAACCACTTTCTAGATATGGTGTATAGTAATACAGGTGTATAAGATTTAGAGTAACTCAGGTAATCTACTTTATATTTCAGACAGTATTACTTGGGTTAGTTAGTAATGTCCCTAGATACTAACATGTAACTTTATTTTAAGTTATTTATGTTATTTCTGAAATGAGAATAGTATGTTCCACACAGGGAAGCATCACTACATTTCACAAAAGATTAGACACAACATGGTAAATCCTTGTCTTGTTCCCACCCTTTTGCCTGAAAATGCTGATACTGTTATCGGTTTTAACTTTTGTCCTTAAAAACTATGCATTCTCTTCCATAACTGTTCCAGTGTTTCTTTGAAATCTGCTTTAAATATCTGCTTTCTCCTTCTGCATTTTCTTTTACTAAATGCTCAGCAGCCTGACTTCTACAGCATTATAAAGGTATGCATTTTCTTACCTCTAATTCAATGTTTAGATTAAATCAATTTTAATATCTCTTTTTTTTGTTTCTGTCCTTTTTGTAAGTGCAATATAGCATTTTGCCTTGTACACTGAGTGTTCTGCAGCATATATATTGGCTTAGGGCAGAAGATCTGGCAAACACAGCATAAAGTAGGAAATGCTGAGTGCTTCCAGCTTAATTTAATTATTTAGCCCAATGGTTAATGTAATAAAAATTAAGCATGCAGGCACATTCAGGGGAGCGCTGGCATGCAAAACCTGAGCTTTAGATGTAATTTTTCCTCCCTTTAATTCCTCTGTCTGACACAGGACTCAAGAGCTTATTACCATTTGCTGAACCAAGTTGCCCCCAAGGGAGATGAAGAAGGCATTCCAGCTATTACTATTGACATGTCAGGATTAAGGGTAAGATGAGATAAGTTTAGAGTAAGTGCCAATATTTTCTGTCTGCTACTTTCATTGCTGGCCAACACGGACTTGTGCTGGGGTGCTAGAACAAGCAAATTCTTTTTAGCATTACAACATGATCTTGTATTTCAGAAATCAAAGCTTTCAAAGAATTAAATGATGTGTTTTGCCTTTCATTAGATACTATTGCTGAAACTTTTACAAACATTGAACTACGCTGATAAACTACTAACATGTAACAAGCGTATTTAAATACATTTATTTGGGAATTTCATCAAACCACCACCTTTTATATGGAATATAACTGTAAAAGTGATATGGTAAGAATGCTGTATTGTAGGTAAAGCCCATTTCAAAAACACAGACTGGCTGTTAGTAAAAGCGGGAAAGGAAATGGCTATGAATCCAACAAGGACCTGCAAGTGGGTCTTACATGCAGTGCCATGTTGTGGGGTGAGGCTGATGGACTCATTTTCTGATGGCACAGGAGAAGGATGATGTCCAGCGAGCGGAGTGCATGCTGCAGCAGGCAGAGCGGCTGGGCTGCCGGCAGTTTGTCACGGCCACTGATGTTGTCCGTGGGAACCCAAAGCTGAACTTGGCCTTCATAGCCAACCTGTTCAACAAATACCCTGCCCTACATAAGCCAGAGAACCAGGACATTGACTGGAGTTCGATTGAAGGTAATGAAAATGCAAATAAAGGATGTTTCTGGCCACCCATGCTACAGTTTCTCCAGCTCTGAGTTGATGATACGTTAACCTGATCTTATGTCCTTCAGACATATATTCCTGCAAAGGGATATTATATATTTGCATANGCACTGTTAGCACACACAGCCTTGAGAAGAGGAGGCTGCTTTTTATCTCCATGTAGCTTCTAGTATTCTGGGGGTCTGTTCTGTAGATAGCACATGTTAAAAGACAAAAATGTTTATGGGATATCTGAATCAGTATGGACTATTGAGCATTCTTCTTAGTTGAAATCAGAGTTGATCTGTCATTCTCTTAATTGAGAATATAAATTAAAAATCAGATCTTGCAAAATCCTGCTGCCTGCTTGCTCGGAGTTGGGGTCAGGACAACCATTTTATAGATCATTTGCTGAACTTAGGTGCATATTTCTCAGCTTCATAAACAAACTGTTCATGCCACAGCACAGGCTGTTATTGAATTCTTGAAGGCATTGCAAGGCCAATCTACTTAAATACTATAACACGTAGGGCATGAAGAAAGATTACATGCTGCACTGTGCTCTCTTATTTCATGTGTCAACCATTGTCTCCTGTTTATGGTTCAGTGAGCTGTAAATTCTGAGTTATGGTTTCATCACAAGACACTGATTTTACTGGAGTTTTACATTTTGTAGGTCTGTTGATTGATGTATCTGTTGTTTTAGGTGAGACAAGGGAAGAGAGGACATTCAGGAACTGGATGAACTCCCTGGGTGTTAATCCACGTGTAAATCACCTATATAGGTAAGAGGAGGTATTATGCTTCCTACAGATGATAAATACAGCCAGAAAATTGTTTACAAAACCATTAAAAAATGTAGACCTTATAAGAATATATGCATCTTTTTTTGGGGGGGAGGGGGAGCTAAGTTTTCCTCTAATAATAGTTTAGGTGGGTTCCTTTCTTCTGTTCTTTGGACAATGATATATCTTTTAAAATTATGTAACTTTTTTATTATTTTCAGTGACCTGTCAGATGCCTTAGTTATCTTCCAGCTCTATGAAAAGATCAAAGTGCCAGTAGACTGGAACAGAGTGAACAAACCACCATATCCTAAACTGGGTGGCAACATGAAGAAGGTACAAAAAGCTGGAATAGCTCCAGTGGTGATGCCTTATCGTCAGAGGAAGTCTATATGATTTCAAACAGCAATAGGGGTACTCGTGTTACTCTCAGGTCCCAAGTACAGCACATTAAATGATTTTTTTGTCTAGTCAGTGAGTAATTTTTCATCCCGAAAAGGAAATATACAATTGACTCACTAGCTCTGTTGATAGGTGAACCATATTTGTAAAGCAAAAAGACTTGACGCCTTTTGTGTCAATATTTAGAAACTCTTACAATTATAACACATCTTCACCCTGAGTCATACAGCATCAGCTTAATTGCAGCTGTCTGGATCACTGCCCTCCACATCAAATGAAGACAGTGATGATAAGCATTCTTGACCAAATGCCTCTAGAACTGCTGCTAAATACACAACTTTCTCCCAGCTATCTGGTTGAGTGATTCCATCTGGTTAGACCAGAGTGATTAATTGACATAAAATATTGACAAGGACACTAATCCTTTATCTCAGTGCAAAGTCCTGACGCTGAAGGTGCCTATGAGCCATAGATTCTTATTTTCCATGATAAGCTGTTTTCCAGGCCCCGATGATGAAGTATAACATTTCCTTCTATGTTCACTGCTCAACATGGTATTTTGTGGATGGAATTAGCTGCTACTAATTATCAGCTTCCAGCTGTATTATCACAAAACCCCAAAGCTCCTGTTTGCCTAGAAGGATCTGGGCTAAGCGATCTAATTCAAAGTGTATGTCTTGTCGTCTTCTTTTTCTATATTTTGGAATCGTACTAACTGACTCTGTCATTAACAGCTTGAAAACTGCAACTATGCAGTGGAACTGGGAAAGAATCAAGCCAAATTTTCCCTTGTTGGCATTGCTGGGCAAGATCTGAATGAAGGAAACCGTACACTCACGCTGGCCTTAGTCTGGCAGTTGATGAGAAGGTATGGCAGTCAGACACAAACTTCAGAGAGTGCTGTGAGCTCCATAATCAGAGGCAGAATGGTTAGAAAATGAATACAGATTAAATTCATCTATAAAGCATGGTATACGTTTATCAGGCAGATAATTAATTAATCCAGAGACGTGGTGATTACTTGCCATCAGCTTGGGATATCTTTCCAAGATGTATGCTGATATATAAGCAAAATATTCCAGGCTTGTGTTTATTAAGAAGATCAGTCTCAGATGAGCATAACAATCCTCTTCTGGCCTTAAAGTCAGCACGTATTTTTTTAAGCACTGAGAGAGTGAGTCATTTACACCAAGATCCACTAAAAGGAACATTTTAGGAATATTGAATACCAAAATCTTTTGACACTCATGAAACAGTGATTAGGAAATTGGGGATGAATTAGACCCATTAGATTAATTAACATAGATTCATAGAATCATTTAGGTTGGAAAAAGACCTATAATTCATATACACTGTGAGTGTGTGGGAAGTAGGAGAATATCAGGTCTGCGAGGACTGTTGAGGTGGTCCAAGTCAAGCTGCACATGTAGAGGATGGTTCTGAGGTTACAGTAAATTTTGAGAAAATGCAGATATTCTGGCTTTGCTCTTCAGGTACACCCTGAATATCCTTGAAGACATTGGTGGTGGAGAGAAAGTCAATGATGAAATCATTGTCAGCTGGGTCAATGAAACATTGACTGCAGCTGGGAAGGATTCAACCATCTCCAGTTTCAAGGTACAGGTTTTGTTGGAAGTCTCTGCTTAGAAATCTCTTATTCAGTGTCTTTGTGTGTATTTTATGTACCTTACCTGTATAGAGACGTATATACTCATGTACATGCACACACTACGTTATGATATAATTAACTGCATAGTTCAATTATTTTTCATTCCCTTATAAAGACATGTTCTGATATAGAGATTTTATTGAAGGAGCTTTATTATGAAAAGGTAACAGAAACACTATATGAACATAAAAGGAAACACCTCAAATGCCAGTTTGACATAGGAAATCCAAGTATAGAGCCAGAAATGATGACTGGAATTAAGCAAGAACTGCTATGCTGTTGATTATTAAACTATAGCAATTACAAATGACATTATTAAAGACAAAAATAGCAACGCTTTTATAATCTGTTAATGCTGTCCAGGGGTGGTGCCTTATTTTACAATGCACTTTATGAACGCAGAGACAATCCAGTTCCAGAGAGCTTCCAATTTTGCTAATGTATCTGAGACACTTCCAAAGCTGGGCAACGTTCAGTGGGTGTGAAATAGCAGTTTGCACCAGGCAAGGACAGATCCATCAAACTTCATGTAATGAACTCTGGAGTCACACACCCTTTGCACCTCCCGTCTGTAGACATGCATTAGTGTTGTTTCCTCCCCATAGGAAGCAAATTCACTAGCCTAGCATCGCATCTTTTTATTTAATGATATCTCATCTACTGAAGGGGGAAAAAAATCCTTGAAAGGGACCTCATTCTGCCTTAGATGTGAACTCATACTAAGCAGCCCTTTGTGAAGATCTAAATGGTATTTAACCAAACTGTCTATTGCTCTTGAGTGCAGACTCTGGCTTTGTAGGAGAGCTGTTATCCTGTTCTTGCATCTAATTTTATTTTTTCACCTATGCAGGACAGTAAAATCAGCACCAGCATGCCAGTCCTGGATCTCATCGATGCCATTCAACCAGGATCAATCAAATATGACCTCTTGAAAACAGAGGATCTGAATGATGAGGAGAAGCTAAATAATGCTAAGTATGTTCATGCCAAGTGACATTTAACACCAGTTACCTGCTCAGGCTTGTCTGGCTCTGCCTTTGAAAAACACTCCGCTATCATTCTTATTTGGCACTACCTCAACTGAGAAATACCTCCAGAGTTAGAAGCGTGAAAGCTAGCAGTTAGGCAGTGAAAAAAGACTATTAAAGGAAATGAAGTGTGTAATGCCATAATTCCTGCTTTATAATTCCCTTGAAGGGATCAAAATCACTTGGCTTCACAAGCTCCTATTTTCTCTTATTAAATTTAAAATTCTTTCAGAGATCAGGGAACAATGCCAGCAATAGCGAATCACAGAAATCAGTGATTAGAGGTCATGATACCTCTTTAGTCACATATAGGTGGAACAAGGGCATATTCAAGAGAGAAAGAGGAGGTCAGGATTCATGTCTGAAAAACTGTTTTTATGGATGCGGATATTGATTTTTCTTTTCCCTGAGTGCAAACCATTTCCTAGCAGAAAGCCAATGCTGGGGACAATGCTCCTTTCCTTTCAGAGTTATACAGAGTTATACAGATCACCTCCTGGTCTGATCATTACTTTAGCTCCTCTTTTGCTATGTGGCAACTACAAAAGAGAAAAGGATGACTATAAAGCAATCAGAGATGCCATAATTTTACAAAGACTTTTCTCACTGTTCTTTTCCCCTTCCATTTTCTACCATCTGGGTTTTTTTCTTTCTTTATAATCCTACATGTGGTTCTCTCCGTATTCAACTTCTTCATCCCTCCGCTGATGTTTTCCTCTTTTTTCTCTCCCTTTCTTTCCCCACCCTGCATGTTTCTCTGCATTTTGGGGGGAATTTCACAAATGCGTGTGCTCTGCAGTGGGAAGAATCTGGGATTTTCTAGCATTTTTTCATTAAAAAATTGAGAGAAGAGACCTACTCACTGGAGAACACAGCCAGTAGCTGCAACAGTGTAGTCTGAACAGGGAGATGGGAATGTCAGCTGGCAAATTCTGAGTATAACTCAAGCAGAAGAGAAGTCCTTTAATGTTGATTTCCCAACAACATTGATTTCCACCAACATCAGCCTCCTGCCTTCCACTGTCATGAATTTATTCATGTGTGAAGACTGGGACTGAGGGTGAGCAAGACCAGAATGTCTGCTTGTAAAGATAATATTTCAGGGGATGGAAGACTAAATATTTCATATCAGATTTTACCTGCAGCCTCCCATGCTGCAGGTAATCCATGCTCTAAGCATCAGGTAATGTGCTTTACCTTTTATTAGAAATCAGTCCTTTATGAACCTATCTCGTACCTTCCTATAGAAAAGTTTAATCTTGATGAATCACTGAAAGTTCTCAACCCATTTTGGTATTGATCACATAAAAAACTTCTTATCAGAAGGAAAAGTAATGCTACTGCACTAATTTCACTGATTTCTTTATTTCCTTTTTTTTTTTTTTTAACCTCTTCAATGCAGATATGCCATCTCTATGGCAAGAAAAATTGGAGCAAGAGTCTATGCCCTTCCAGAAGACCTGGTTGAAGTAAAACCCAAAATGGTCATGACAGTGTTTGCTTGCCTTATGGGAAAAGGCATGAAGAAAGTTTAAAGCACAAAAGACTTTTACTGATGCCTGGTATTCGCCCTTTTGATTCCCTCAAACTGGACGCTCTTTTCTGTATCAAGGAATTATGCAGGGTGCTCATGCTTCTAAGGCTAGAATGTTATACATGGTTCTAAATCATACAAAAGTTGTGTATCCATGTGTATCCAGGAAATGTTTTGTTTTGAACAGTAATACATGCTTGATTTCTTTGCTTTATTTTCCACTTTGCTAGATATACCCATTTCATATTCCTGAATAACAAGGCCTATACATATCCTTTTATTAATGGATACCAAGGTTACTTGTCAGAGGTCACCAAGAGATCTTTCTCTTGAGAGGTACACACAGCTTTTAGGATTATGAAATGTTATATACTGCTTCTGCCTAAAAATATCCTCATGCTTCTGGTAGCATTTCTACCATACTTTCCTTCAGTTTGGACCTGGGATAACAAAAGGGAATAGTAGGATCCTCTTAGAAAATTCTTGTGGAATGAGAGAAGTGTTTGGAGTCTGCTATGTCTTGCTGGTATATGAACTAAGCAGTACCTTTCCCTGCAAGTTATGCCTCTGCCATCAGTGGCATTACTCACAGAGTACATTACTCACTGGAAAAAACATACTGTAACCTGGCCCTTCAAGAACAACCAAACTCTGGAACTTTTGCAAGAAACGGTCTCTAATGGATAATTCATTTTTATGTCATAATTCACTTAGAGCATAAGCAGATTGCAAAGCATGTTAGAAATGAAAACCACGTTAAAGCAATTAAAGGGATAGGTACTCAGTTAGTAGCAATAATATAAGTGAACCAAAGGAATGCAGAATGACATATTTATGAAGTGAATAAAAATTAAACTCTGTTAACTTTAAAGACTTGCACTCAATGGGCTGTGGCCCTGATTCAGGAGAGCATTTAAATGTGTGCTTGCATATGAAACACATATTAGAATGCTTCCCTGAACCCAAGCTGGATCCTTAATGGAGCTAAATCAGCATAGTGTTGTTGCTATTTGTCAGTTTGCCTCAATCAAGGACCTAGCCCTGTCTGCAGATAGTCAGTGGGATATATTTGCACTGAATCTCTTCCTTGGCATGAGTTCTGGCCTTTACATGGATTTTACTGTGGTGAAATGCAAAAGGAGGGAATTTTGCCTTAATGCAATCCCATTGACACCGTCTCGGTTTCCTCCCTTTCCCTTCCCTCCAGCCCCTTCAGAACTGCCTTAATAAAGACCCAATATTCAGTGACGTGAGATGTCTCTCCAAATAAAATGTTCTATAAAGCCAAATGCATAATCTTTGCTTTTACTAATGCACGTGCAACTGGGGAAGTGTGTAACATATAGCTGGAAAAGGGATAGATTTAACAAAAACAACCATCGGCTCACTAAGGATGCATCTTCCGCAGTGTTACTGAAACTGCAGATTGCAGAAAGCAGGAAGAATTATATCCTTGGTAATTCCTGTACATTCCATCCTGAGACACTGCCAAAGATCACAGAATCATGGAATAGAATCACAGACTGGTTTGGGTTGGAAGGGACCTTAAACATTGTCTAGTTCCAACCCCCCTGCCATGGGCAGGGATACCTCCCACCAGCCCAGGCTGCCCAAGGCCCCATCTAACCTGGCCTTGAACATCTCCAGGGATGGGGCAGCCACAGTGTCCCTGGGCAAGCTGTTCCACTGCCTCACCACCCTCATTGTGAAGAAATTCCTCCTTATGTCTAGTCTAAACCTGCCCCTCTCAAATTTATAGTCATTGCCCCTAGTCCTATCACTACAAGCCTTTGTAAATACAAAGTCCCTCTCCAGCTTTCTTGTAGGCCCCCTTCATGTACTGGGAGGTTGCTATAAGGTCTCCTCAGAGCCTACTCTTCTCCAAGCTGAACAACTACTACTCTCTCAGCCTGTCCTCATAGCAGAGGTGCTCCAGCCCTCGGATCATCTTTGTAGCCCTGCTTTGGACCCGTTCCAGCAGCTCCATATCTTTCCTGTGCTGAGGATTCCAGAACTGGACACAGTATTCCAGGTGGAGTCTCACAAGAGCAGAGTAGAGGGGGAGAATCACCTCCCTTGACCTGCTGGCCATGCTTCTTTTGATGCAGCCCAGGATACGGTTGGCCTTCTGGGCTGCCAGTGCACATTGCCGGCTCATGTTGAGCTTCTCATCAAAGAGACCCCCAATTCCTTCTCCACGGGGCTGTTCTCAATCACATCATCCCCATCCTATATTGAAATGGTGGATTGCTCTGACTCAGGTGCAGGACTTGGCCTTGTTAAGCCTCATGAGGTTAACACAGGCCCACTTCTCCAGCCTGCAGATGGGACACTGTGCTGGCTGCAACTGTAGCTTAACCAGGTTTGGTTTCCCCATTCAGCGCAATACCCATCATCCTCTTCTTTTGCTCATATACCCATAAGCTTTGCTTTTTAATGTACTCTGCAATGCAAATGTACTGCTTGGTTTCTGTACCCAGAAAGGACACAGAACAAGATCAGATTCTGTTCCTGATGAGATCTGAGTCCCCATTCCTCTCACGAACCTATGTATTTAATTCAGGGTAGGAAAGGAACAGCATTCCAACACCATCTTTTTTGGTCACGATATTTCCCAGTGCTGGCAGAGGTGGAGAACATCTCAAATGTTGTATGAAGGAGAGGTCACCCTGATTCATTGCCCTTCAAAGAGGATTTACTGGAGCATGGCCCATACACAGCTCCTGCTCTTTCCATGTATAGGACTCACTGTTGCCATACAAGAGGGATGACACTGAAAATACATTGTTCTTCCCTTCTGTTACTTGACTTCAGAGTCCAACAGAGGTAAACCAGAGAAACAAAACTGCAGGTAGAAACGATGACCAGCAGCACTTCCCTCAGGTGGGACTGGCCATCTATTTCATGTATGCTGCCTGCATGCTTATACTTTCATGAACTGCAGGGACTGTTTTTAGCTGGATAGACATCGTACATCTGAAAGGGACTAGTGATCCTACCTGCGTCCAGCCCTGCTCCCAGTTCCCTGTCTTGAGGATATGCCCTCACTCCGGACCCATAGGCAGATGTGAGGGAAAAAGTAGACAAGTAGCAACGGCACCAAGGTGCAAGAGCTACCACTTTGTTTGGTTTCAAATAAATGCTGGCACTTAACTATTCCCAGAGAGAAGTAGGGATTTTCAGACAGAGCATTTCCCATTCACCAGTTCTTAGCAACTCAGTTTTTTCAGAGGGGTAGGATTTTGAGAGGAGCCTGATGAGGGAGGCAGCAACTGGAGGTTTTCACACATCATGCATTTTCCATAGGCAAGACATAGGACTTTAGGGTCCCTGGAGATTGAAATCTGCCTCTAGCTCAAGCTCTGGAGAGGGGCCAGGTGATGTAAGAAGTTATTTGAGTATGTTTTTTGAAGGGGATTACTTTTCTTCCTCCTCAGCATCCCAGAGCCAGTCACTCGACCATACGGCCCTCTCCCTTGCTAGACCCCTTTTTGGATTTGGGGTGCTACCTCTGAGCCTCAACAGGCAACTCTGCACCAGCGGTGAGCCCTGGTACCAGTGCAGCAGGGACAGCTAACCACGAGATGGCAGTCACTGTATCTGGAGTTTTAGAAGCCAGCATGTGCGATCTGTGAAAATGCTCTCTTCTAGGAAATGGAGAAAAAAAATGGGACATTTAACCCCAGGCAAAATGCTAGCACCTACCAGCGTGCAAAAGGCAATAAGTGCTCTTGGCAGGGATACTATCGTAAATGCCTTATCAGATCTTCATCCCTGTTGTTGTAACCTCCCATGAAAAATAAAGCTGTCACGAATCCAAAGGTGTGTGAATGGCCCCATTGTGGTCCAGGAGCATAAATATTTTCCAGTTTTCAATATCTCTCTGTTTAACTGCATATTCTTGGACTTTTGATGGAATTGGGATTTTGCTTACATGAGCTGGTAATAGTAGCCTGTAATAAAGATTCCAGCAGCTACTGGGGGATTAAATCCATGACAAACGAAAAAAAAAAACCCAAAAAAAACCAAAAAAAAGAGACAGAGAGAGAGAAAACATCCACACCCAGGATCTGGAAGTTTTTGCTGTTGCTTTTTTCCAACTTTTCCCATCACTCTTACAGAAAGCAGCTGCCTTTGGGACTGACTCCCAAATCAAGCTGGCTTTGTAAGCACTTCCATTATTGATTTTCATTGCATAATTAATCATAATTTTCAAGGCTTCAAAAAGGCTTAGACATTCATATGAATAAAAATAAAGCATCAGCAGTTAAACTAACTAGGAGGAAAAAAACCATGAGGGCAATCAATTCACATGTTTCAGGGTATAGTGCAATCACCAGATGGACTCAGAAGGAAATATCCCCCCGTAGAGCAGTACAGCATAATAAGGTGTATGATAAAGATTTTATGCCTTCTTGTAAATCGTCTGTCCTGGCTAGAAATCATCTGTGCTGGTCTTACAAAGTGGATAGCAAACAGCATGTCTGGTTGCTGTCCTCTTGTACAGATAGAGTCAAGTTTCTATTTCCTCCTGAGATGGAACGGAACCAAAACCCCAACCTGACATCTCCCCTCCTTCCAAATGCAGGTTACTTCTGCTGTGAGCCTTGTCATTAACATCAGGTATTGGTGTCCATTGCTGTCTAACCACGCAACAGTTTTTTTTCTGGCTCCTGCTTGGGAAATAGGATCCCGGCTCTGGCAGATGGCTGCAAAAAAAAAAAAAAAAAAGCAAGAAGCACTGGTCCAGCAGCAAGTACTCAGCTGTCACTGCTTTCAGTCTGATGGAGAAATGGATCCTGGTGCTCCTAATCTTGCAAATACATGAGCTGAGTATCTACTGAGACTCTCCAGTTCCCCATTTTCTGCTGCTTCTGGCAGCTTCCTGAACCATCTGTAGAATGGACTCGTCAACAGTTTGGGAGTGTTTTCCCCCAAGCCGCTCAGCCACTTTAAGTCCAGCACTTTTCAGGCAAGTGAATAAGGGGGGCAGCAGAAAGTAGCTTCACTGAATGCCTGTGCCTCATTGCCTGCTGTGTGGTGAGCAATGTCTGAGCCAAAATTCATACACAAACCTCAGAAGCTCTTCATTAAGCAAGTCAGTAAATAGGGGATCTCTGTGTGCTGGTAATGTTCTCATCTTGTTAATGTTTTTTACATATCAGTGCTCAGTGGCAGTTCTCTTCCACCACCAGGAAAACGGTATTGCTCCTCTGATGGTTTGTTTGCTGCTCAGGAAGTAACACACAGATCTGAAGTCAAATTACTGGTTTTAAAGCATTGTTTTTCATCATATATTTTTTGCTTCTTAAACCCTGATCACTTCTTAAACGCAACAGTGTCTTACAGAAAACCTAATTTGCTCCCAGTTTGCAAGCTACTATTGCTATTATAGACCCCTTATAAATTGTACTAAAGTGAAAAGGGCCAGAATTCCCACGGGCAATGTGTTCACAGGTGATGATACATCTGAAATTTGAGAAAAAGGCAGAAAGCTACATAACCAATTGTGCATATAAGCACTGAACTCCCTCAGAACAGGCACTCATTTTATGCACATTTTAAGGGTCTAAAGGAATTCAGCAATGACTGTCTGTAAACACTCAGAGCATGGAAAGAAATCCCACACATTGCCCAGGAAATCTTATAGCATGTGACTGACATGCACAGTGCTGCTTTGATTCATGAAGGTAGAAAAGCAACGAACCATTGCCAGGCACCTCTGACAGCCTGTGAAGTCCTGGCTCTTCACTGCAGTTAAGCAAACTGAAAACCTCAGAGCACATATTGGTTTGCCAGTGAGGTGGGGAGGTGTCTTTTGACCAGCCCCTCAGTAGAATGTCCTTCCCTTGATTTTGCATGTCTGAGAGGCGGTGGATAAGCCTTATGTGCATCAGCCTCTCCATTCCTTCTTCTCAAGAGCTATGACAGTATTTTGGGTGCTACTGAAACAGACCTGTGGACAAACAATGTGCCAGTGAAAGGCTCAATAAGCCACATCAGTGAAAATTAAAGAAAAAAAAGAGATGTCTGAGGAGTGATGAAGGCACTCACCACCTCCACTGCTTGCTGTGTTGTCAAATTACATTTCATGTTAGGAAAACATGGCCACAGCACTCCATAATTCTTCTGTCACAATCCTTCTCAGACCAACAGGTGGAGATGCTGCCCACTTGGTGATCATACCTTGCAGAATGGCCAAATGCTTCTAGAAACTTCCCAAATTTGTTGCTGGAGCCAAATTCTAGGAATATAGATTGTAGAGGTGGTAAACTCTGCTAACAGGACCTGTACTGTCAGAAACCTCCTTGGCTTGTCGAGCTTTACAACATGTGGGAACAAGCTACAAATAAAGGTTTAGTCTCTGCTGGCCTAGTGGCATCAATTCAGGAACACCCGGAGGCTTTCAACTTAGCAGAGAAACACATTCTCATAATGTCATTTCACTCCACATTTCTCACACAAGCTCTGGGCAAGGGGATACCCAGCACCACAACAGAAATCCCTCACTAGCCTACAGTGATCTCCTAAAGGTTTGGAAATGACACCTCAAACAGGAATGATGGGGCTTTCAGAGCATGGTCCTTGAACGCAGACAGCAGAAGACTGCAGGGCTGAGAGTGAAAGGTGTCTCTGTGAAGCTGGGAGCACACCATCCAGGAGGTCTGAACACGAGGGAGCAGGAGGAACTTCATGGAGCTTCCCTCTACCAGCATTCACAAACAGGTCCCAGAATCCTCCATAAGCTCAAAGGAAGGGTCCAACTTTATAACCTCTGCTAGATGCCAGGCAAGCAATGTGAGCAAGTGCAAGCAGTGAAGAGCAGCAAATACTGTTGATGCACTCAGAGACAGGCAGCTCCCCAAGACTAATTGCATTCTTCATATGTACGTACATACCTGTGCACATAGATATGGGACAACTGTGCATCCATTTGCTTGAACCTTAGCCAACTTGTGCTCTCTCTATACGGTACTTGGAGCACCTTTCTCAGAAGCTCTGTGTTGAGTACTCCTGTAGCTCCCCTTGATAACCTTTGTTTAAGAAAGACAAACTTCCTTTGCAAGTGTTTCTTGTTAAGATACCAGCAAACAAATCAACATCTAGGGACACTAAGAAAACACGAGGCACTGGGACAACATGTTTGGGTGGAAGCTGATAACAGACCTTCAGGAAAAAGAGCTCATGAGGAAAGTGCTTAGCCAGTACAGACACCTCCTCGCATCTCCAAAACAGCACATGCACTACAGCATTTTCTCTCTGCTGACACTGGAAAGCTAAACAGCAAGGGCAGCAGAACAGAAANGTATTGCTCCTCTGATGGTTTGTTTGCTGCTCAGGAAGTAACACGCAGATCTGAAGTCAAATTACTGGTTTTAAAGCATTGTTTTTCATCATATATTTTTTGCTTCTTAAACCCTGATCACTTCTTAAACGCAACAGTGTCTTACAGAAAACCTAATTTGCTCCCAGTTTGCAAGCTACTATTGCTATTATAGACCCCTTATAAATTGTACTAAAGTGAAAAGGGCCAGAATTCCCACGGGCAATGTGTTCACAGGTGATGATACATCTGAAATTTGAGAAAAAGGCAGAAA
This sequence comes from Piaya cayana, assembly GCA_013389865.1. Classification (NCBI taxonomy): domain Eukaryota; kingdom Metazoa; phylum Chordata; class Aves; order Cuculiformes; family Coccyzidae; genus Piaya; species Piaya cayana. The sequence continues at coordinate 6,474 of WAAB01023933.1, read as the reverse complement.
GCTACATAACCAATTGTGCATATAAGCACTGAACTCCCTCAGAACAGGCACTCATTTTATGCACATTTTAAGGGTCTAAAGGAATTCAGCAATGACTGTCTGTAAACACTCAGAGCATGGAAAGAAATCCCACACATTGCCCAGGAAATCTTATAGCATGTGACTGACATGCACAGTGCTGCTTTGATTCATGAAGGTAGAAAAGCAACGAACCATTGCCAGGCACCTCTGACAGCCTGTGAAGTCCTGGCTCTTCACTGCAGTTAAGCAAACTGAAAACCTCAGAGCACATATTGGTTTGCCAGTGAGGTGGGGAGGTGTCTTTTAACCAGCCCCTCAGTAGAATGTCCTTCCCTTGATTTTGCATGTCTGAGAGGCAGTGGATAAGCCTTAGGTGCATCAGCCTCTCCATTCCTTCTTCTCAAGAGCTATGACAGTATTTTGGGTGCTACTGAAACAGACCTGTGGACAAACAATGTGCCAGTGAAAGGCTCAATAAGCCACATCAGTGAAAATTAAAGAAAAAAAAGAGATGTCTGAGGAGTGATGAAGGCACTCACCACCTCCACTGCTTGCTGTGTTGTCAAATTACATTTCATGTTAGGAAAACATGGCCACAGCACTCCATAATTCTTCTGTCACAATCCTTCTCAGACCAACAGGTGGAGATGCTGCCCACTTGGTGATCATACCTTGCAGAATGGCCAAATGCTTCTAGAAACTTCCCAAATTTGTTGCTGGAGCCAAATTCTAGGAATATAGATTGTAGAGGTGGTAAACTCTGCTAACGGGACCTGTACTGTCAGAAACCTCCTTGGCTTGTCGAGCTTTACAACAAGCTACAAATAAAGGTTTAGCCTCTACTGGCCTAGTGGCATCAATTCAGGAGCACCCAGAGGCTTTCAACTTAGTAGAGAAACACATTCTCACAATGTCATTTCACTCCACATTTCTCACACAAGCTCTGGGCAAGGGGATACCCAGCACCACAACAGAAATCCCTCACTAGCCTACAGTGATCTCCTAAAGGTTTGGAAATGACACCTCAAACAGGAATGATGGGGCTTTCAGAGCATAGTCCTTGAATGCAGACTGCAGAAGACTGCAGGGCTGAGAGTGAAAGGTGTCTCTGTGAAGTCGGGATCGCACAATCCAGGAGGTCTGAACACGAGGGGGCAGGAGGAACTTCATGGAGCTTCTCTCTACCAGCATTCACAAACAGGTCCCAGAATCCTCCATAAGCTCAAAGGAAGGGTCCAACTTTATAACCTCTGCTAGATGCCAGGCAAGCAATGTGAGCAAGTGCAAGCAGTGAAGAGCAGCAAATACTGTTGATGCACTCAGAGACAGGCAGCTCCCCAAGACTAATTGCATTCTTCATATGTACGTACATACCTGTGCACATAGATAGGGGACAACTGTGCATCCATTTGCTTGAACCTTAGCCAACTTGTGCTCTCTCTATACGGTACTTGGAGCACCTTTCTCAGAAGCTCTGTGTTGAGTACTCCTGTAGCTCCCCTTGATAACCTTTGTTTAAGAAAGACAAACTTCCTTTGCAAGTGTTTCTTGTTAAGATACCAGCGAACAAATCAATATCTAGGGACACTAAGAAAACACGAGGCACTGGGACAACATGTTTGGGTGGAAGCTGATAACAGACCTTCAGGAAAAAGAGCTCATGAGGAAAGTGCTTAGCCAGTACAGACACCTCCTCGCATCTCCAAAACAGCACATGCACTACAGCATTTTCTCTCTGCTGACACTGGAAAGCTAAACAGCAAGGGCAGCAGAACAGAAAGGTGAATAAAGTAGCTTGGCATAACTGAGTACTCAAAACCACAAACTGAGCAGGTATTTTCAGCTTCTGCTCATACCCATCATCCACAATTGAAATCTACTACCTGTACAGCACCCATGTGGGGATGAGAAGTCTGCTTCCTCTCAGGTTAACTCATCATTTTCTAGCACAGGCAACTTCTGATTTTTATATTTGGGAATGACATGAGAAATGCCACAACCACAGAAATTTAAATATAATACAGATTTTCCTCTCCTTGTGGTTTCATGGGCCGCAAAATTGTTTCCAGAATGAAATGACAGAGGTTGGTGACATTGGCCACATATGTAAATGATTACGGTGTCCTATGGAGATTAATTGGTTCATGAATAAAGATGAGGAGCTGAGGTGTGCAGGAAAAAAATCATTTATCAATTATATGCCTTAGAAAACTAAAAGATGATGCGGCCTTAACGGCTGAATGGGTTTGAAAGGGAGCCTTGTAAATTGAGTTCTAATTCTGTTCTACTGCATTCGTAATAAAGAGCTGTTAAACTAATTGCATCCTTGTGCGGTTCATGAGCAATGGCACTCAGCTGCATTGCACAGCAAGCAACAGAGATCAGAGTTTAGTTAGATTTCAGTCGTCCTTTGCCCCATGCAGGAAGGATGCTAACAGTTTCCTTTGGCCTCATCAGTAGTGATAGTGGACAAAAAAAAGGGCAAGAGCTTGTATATACTTTTCACAGAATCATAGAATGGTTTGGGTTGGAAGGGACCTTAAACATCGTCTAGTTCCAATCCCCCCTGCCATGGGCAGGGACACCTCCAACTAGATCAGGCTGCCCACCCAAGGCCCCATCCAACCTGGCCTTGAACACCTCCAGGGATGGAGCAGCCACAGCTTCCCTGGGCAACCTGTGCCAGTGCCTCACCACTCTCATGGTGAAGAAAATCTTCCTTATGTCTAGTCTAAATCTCCCCTCTCAAACTTATAATCATTGCCCCTAGTTCGATCACCACATGCCTTCGTAAAATGTCCCTCTCCAACTTTCTTGTACACCCTCTTCAGATTAATTTTGCATTTGAACCTTAGTTTAAAGAACAAAGAAGGACAGCACAGATTCACTTGGCTTTTGTGTTCTGCTTCAGTTACATGGACCCATTGGTGTGATTAACCATTCCTGAATGGACTCACTGCTGATTAACTGGAAATAAGAAGATTCTGGAGGATAAAACCAGTAGCAGAATATGCTAATCCCAAAGAGGGAAAGAGATCTGAGGGATGTGGATGCTGATAGCAGTCAAGCTGTCCTGCTCCTTCTCCTTCTGTGTGTTTGTAAATAGCTTTATTGTTACCAACAGACATACCTGCCTAGCGTGGGCTCTGGTACATGCTGAAATACAGACTTGGATCTAAGAACCTCAATGCAGGGTTATACTTCCTATTTGCAATCTTGCTGCTGGACACTGTGCAAGCCCTGGGATCAAAGAAGACAGCCACACTTAGGTCCTGGCTGAGCTTAAGAGAAAATCTTCTGACACTTGGTTGCTGAAAGCTTCGGGTGCCAGTAATGGGAGTCACTGGAGATTATTCAGTGGCACCACTGCAACTACTCAAACCACCTGACATGATGTTGACTTTCTAGAGTCTGGCTCTCTTTCATCAGCAAGAGCAGTTGCAGAGACCAGCAGGATGGCTGGGCACAACTGAGTATCTCAGAGCATGCTGGTGCAGAGGGTGTTTGAACAATGATACCCTGATTTATCTGGGATATGAGTACCTGGTGTCTTCTGCTGCCACCTTTCAGGGCACTGACATCTTAAACCACCACACAAAGATATGCCAGAGCCTGGTCGGAGTGAGGTACAACACCTATGCAACAACAAGAGTATATGTGTGTTACGACATGTCAGTGCAGAGAGGGAAGGGAGAGACAGCAGGTACAGCCAAGAGAGGGGAATCGCCTCTTTAGAACTGCCCTGAAAGTGTGACTATACTTTAAAAAGCAATATAGTAATGACACCAAGAGGCTTTATATATTGCCAGTCCTAATTCTTAAATGTGTGGTTTCAACAAAGAAATCAAGAGAGCACTTTGTTAATGATCTTCTTTAAAAACTAGGACCTGAATGTTGACTTTAAATAAAAGTCTGTGCATGTCCCAGAGCTACTTGAAGAACTAAGAGGAACTAACAAAGATCAAACTGTTCCCCCACTACTGCAAGGCTTCTGGTCCCATCTGCTTCACTAACATTTGCTGCCACCAGTTCATCATAGCCCATGGTCTACTCAAGGTAGAAGTAATAATTAACCCAGGTGCAGCGAAAACTTTGAACTCAGCCAGAATTTTTGACCAAGCAGCTCTTCATCAGGAACTGTTGATTCATCAGAAACAAAAAGAGTTGTTGGAAAAGATTAGTTTTGAAGAATTTCCAAATTAGAGAAAATACATTTGTTCGAGAAACTCTGAAGCTGCTGAAATCTCACCTTACAGAAATACCTAAATTCCATCTTGCTTCCTCCATGTCTTAAAGAAAATGAATAGAAATGTGAGTTGATTTTCAATAAAATTAATCCAAAGTTTTAAATTGAGTAAAAATTAAACAACAGTTGAAATTATCAAAATTAAATGTTTTGATAAACTCAATTGCTTTTATAGTTGCTTTTCATAGTGTTTTTAAGGCTGCATTTTTCTTTCCAGCTTGACTGAGAAATAATTCCAGATTCTCAGAAATTCTTGAAGGTTAATAAACAATTTACTGCTGTGGGTAGAGCAATTGTGTCTTAGTTTATGATTTTTGTTGCCCAGAACATCACAAATTGCTTCTGACCATAACAAGCATCTGAAGTGTCTAAGCTGAGGGAGGGAGGTAGACAGAATCCATGGGATTCACTGGAACAAATGCAGCCTTCTACCTCCAAGTGAGTTACCGCTGCTTTGGTGGCCATGACTTAGGACCAAGTGTTTCATTACCCTCCAAGATGTCTACAGGAGGTCACAGATGAACTGTATATCAGTCTTCATTGTGAAAGGCTGACAACAGAGGAGCTGATTATCTCTTCCTAAGCAGATGAGATGAGCAGACACAGTGAATGTCAACGTAAGTCAAAAGACAAGTTATAACCCCTAGCAGCTGGATGGAAGCAGGGAAGTTAATGCTTGAGTCTGTTGTCTAAATACATTCCCATCCCTTTCTATTAGTCTGTTGTCTAAATACATTCCCATCCCTTTCTATTACTTCAGTGAGACTTTTTGCTGGTGTTCTGCCTGGGCACAGCCAGAGCACTCCTCAGCAGCTCATAGGCTTTGGTGGTAATTGGTGTATAACTGGTTGGTCATTAGAGCAAAGGGCAGCAAAACAGTATAAACAGATCATATCAGGAAAGGAAAACTGACCTGCTCAGAGTCTAAACTGTCACAGAAATTGTCTTTGTGTGTGATGAGGGCCACAGCACAGCAGCTTTTAAACTTCATGTAAACCATCTCTTTGCAACAAGCTGGAGAACCCACAGGAAAAGCAAACAGAAAAATCTCTGACACCCACCATTTGTCCAAAACTTTCTCCTCAGATAGATGACAGAAAGTGTGCCCTTTCCCCACTTAATTTGCACTTTAAGACATAGAGAAATATGATCCCTTTCTTTCCTTTGTCATCAGCAACTGCACTCCATTGACTTTTCAACCTCCTCTGTTACATCTATCTCAATTGGTCCATTTTTTCTTTAAATTCATCTGTCCATCAAACATTTCCAGATTAAAGTGTGCCTGGGTAACCAAGTTTCATCTTCTGTATTTTTCCCTCTGCTGGCAGCTTCCTCTTACCTACATGAGGGAAGAGCTTCTGAACCACTGGTTTAAAAATCTACTCTGGTGGCAGAGCACTGCATGCTGCCCTTGTTAGGAATGGCTGTTGCACCTTAACAGAACTTCTTATTTATTTGAACAACATCTAGAAAGGATAAAATAGAAACTACAAAGTCTAGGTAAGGTGTCACTGCTTTAGTTTCCCCTGAGCCCTTTTTCCTTTCCCTTTGGTGTCTGGTTAGTGGTGAACTTTATTATGGGGATCTGTAGTGTGGTGTATTTCCACTGAGACATTAACCCTAGGGTACGTGCTGAGGAGTATGATTCACCTCTGCTGCCTTCAGCCATCCAAAGCTTAGCTATTTGGCTTCTTACAGTAGGTCTGCCCTCCTAAATGAAAGAGAGGCAGGACTGAATTTGACCTTCCACCTCCCTAACGCCTGCCTAACTGGAGCACTGGCTCTGATCCAGATCACTCCAAAGATGTTTTAGTGGTGATTAGTTGGTGCAACATAGTCCATATTACCTAACCTTAGCTTCAGGACTTGCTCCCAGACATTTTTCACCCAGTTGTATAGACATAACTCTAAGTTGCACCTACAAAGTCAAATCTAGTTTCTTTATTCACTCTGGCTCCCTGGTGTCCACACTGCAGGTATGTTGACTCACTCCTTGTTCCTCTTCTGGAATGAATTGTCTCTGGAACAAAACCATCTTGTGTTTCAGGGGTCCACTCCCCTGGAAAACCTTTTACATCAGACAGCATGGATGAAACTACCCCATTTTCATTTTGAACCTATACAAGAATTTCAACCAAAGGCTAACATTAGGGTGGGTCGGATGCTGGAGATGTAAAAGAGCAGTTCTTCTCTGCATGCCATGGGCT
>WAAB01023932.1:250736-261774 GCA_013389865.1 Piaya cayana | reverse complement strand
TTTTTTTTTTTAATAACGAAGGCTGGAAGGGGTTTGAGTAGGATTTCAAGAAACAATATTCTGCAACTTTCCCTCGTTATCCTGAGACTTCAACTATACTTATATCTAGCTGAAGTAATAGAGCTTATGTGCACAAATACCCCTATCAGGTTTACCTGCACAGTCATAAATAGAAGAAGTTGCTAGCTGCAGTGATCCATAATGCAAAACAATACAGCATTGGGCTACACTAATTTAAATACCGTAAAATGTTCTAAGTAACAATGTATTTATCAATTCTGGGAGCCTAAAATACAGAATTTTATACTGCATAGGAACAAACAGAAGGACAATGCAAAGTAAAAAACTTGTTATTATGTGAGATTAATTTTCCCTTTAATTTATTTTACATTTACCAGTTAAAATCAGAAGAAGAAACTAAAACAATATACAAAGACTTATACAGTATGCCTCTAGTTCCTTACCTTCTTCCTTAAATAAAATAAAATTACATCTTTCTATATTTTCCAATTGGGACTACATAGCTTGCATTGTTAGATTTGTCTATTATCAGCTTTAAAGTGCACTAAGAATTAGTCCATAAAGTTAAATATTTTCAGTTCCTTGAGACTAATCACATCTGGTAAGAGTTTTTGCACATCTAGGAAAAACAATCCAAAATGATAAAGATACCTTCAAATTAGCTGTGCTTTATGCACATGAGCGCTAAGTACAACAAACATATAGCAAACTTGTCAAAACCTTTTGTAATATTTATCCATTTCAATCCATAAAGTTGCTGGGAAGGAGGTGGATGCAAGGCCCATAAATCTTCAACACAATGCAGACACTTTGACACAAGGAACTCATGCACATTAAAGTATAACTTCTAGTTGCCCACCCACCAGCAGCCAGTAGAGTTAGGCCAAAACTGTTTATAATAATATTCCAGGCCATGAAACTTTGACATATGGCAATAGTCAAATTTCTTCTTTCCCAGAGAGGTAGCAATGCTGAAATTCCCCTCACGGGAGGAAAGCTATGCAGAATATGAAAATCTTCACCTCTCCCTCTGCAATGATTAACAAATTGAAATGGAGATGAAGTTGTACATGGTAGATTAGTTTCTTTCCCTTTAAAGAAGATATTTTGCCAGTAGCACTTTTCAAATCCTTAATCACTTGGAGAGATTAACAGCAAGCCTGGAATACAAGTCGAAACTCTATCTATCTGAAACGTACCATAATGCATGTAGCAGTTTCCTTTGGTAGGATCCAGCTGAATAGCCTTCACGAAGTACTTTTCTGCCTCACTCTTCCGTCCCTTTGAAAAAAAAAAAGGGGAGTGGGGGGAGGGATTATTTTAACAGTGTCTCATTGACCATGTAGAGTTACAATTCCCAAATTCCAGGCACTAGAAAAAAACAACTACTATTATCACTAAACTTAACCTAAATAAACATGAATGTTTAACAGTTACAGTAAGTTTCGTGGTCAGCTACTTCATGCTGCAGATCTCCAGACTGAGGAATAAATGTGTCCAACACTGTCAATGTCCAAGTAATAAAGAAGTGGTAGAAATGTACTGCAAAAAATACTGTTGAGGGCTTTGAGTGAACATGAAGCTCCACATCATTTTTCTGGACAGGCATCAGGATAAGTATTACACAGACCCAAGTCAAAATGAGAAGGGAAGGTAGGAGGGAGCTTTTATCATGGTCTGGAAAAAAAAAAAAANAAAAAAAAAAAAAAAAAAAAGAGGTGGGGGGAGGAGGAAAGGAAAAAACATGTTTTGGTTGTATGAAATCATAGAATCATAGAATATCTCAAGTTGGAAGGGACTCCTAAGGATAAGTGAGTCCAAATCACTGCTCCTCACAGGACTACCTAAAACTAAATCATCATCCAAATGGTCCTTGAACTCCTTCTCTAGGGAGCCTACTCCAGCAACCGGCCATGCTCTCAGTGAAGAACCTTTTCCTAATGTCCAATATAAACTTTCCCTGACGCAGCTTCATTCCATTTCCTCATGTCCTAAATAAGACTATATACACAGCAAAGTCACTACAAACAAAGGTATATAAATAGAAAACATTTTGAATTTTAATATGGCAAGTAAAATTTCATCAGAGATAACTGTGTCAACCATAAAACATAACTGGAAGAAAAGGTAATTTTTTAAGACTATTAATCATAGTATGACAAAATGGTCAGGAAAAAAAACCCAAGCAAACAATATAAATGTTGGTAGAAAGAACAGACGTGTTCTAAACCACAGATTGTCTTATCACTGAAATCACTAAGCCACTAAAGTTGCATTATGGTATGCAAGTGCCAGAGCAGATCCATTAGTGGTCGTTACTCTTTTCATGAAGGAAACAGCAATAATGGATTAGCCTAGTCTGACACTCAAACAACAGTCACCACCAGCTATTCAATAAGACATCTGTGACCTGCTTATCCTTATCCCCATGAAATTAGTTTCTGCGGTTTGTGTTACAAAAAAGAAGGCCTCCAAAACAAAGAAAAGCTAAGCTTAACCACAGTGGAAGAAAGGCATTGTGGTCTGCACCTCTCAAGGTTGCCTTGAGTGTTATTTCACAGATACAAGCATACGGGCATTCTCAAGTTTTGTGGTCTGGAAACAGACATTGCATACATCCTGCACTATCCCCCAAGTTAACATTGTAATAATAACAAGGTCTGTTCACGATTACAGCTGTTCCAGATTCTCAGTATTTCCCTCAAGGGCCTTAAAAACAACTAAAAAAAAAAAAAAGAGAGAGAAAGAAGTTATGCAGCACACCAAGAACTATATCAAGACCAGGTTACATCAAAATTAACATAGAGGCCATATTTCCAAGAGATCATTCTGGTAGAGATATAAGCAGGCTTATCATTTACAATACTCCAGTTTCACAAAATGAATGTTCAATGGATGCAAGAGCATTGCCTTATTATTTATTAAACTTTCTTTGGTAAACCCATAAACCGTATCCACATGGCACAAGGCTCCTGTCACCCAACTGGTGCAACTACATGATAGACTATACTATCTTACACTGCAGTGCCTCTCAACCCTGATTTTTCAAAAAAAAAAACAAACCAAACCCCTCTAACAATCACATGATATGTAGCCCAAACTGATTTTTCCTCATCTACTGGTGCAGTAAAGGCACATCTGTAGCTTAAATGCAACTTCTTTTTTTTTTTAATAGCATACAACCATTGTTGAAATAAAAAAATAATGAAGAAAATAATCTCCAATTGAACACATAACATAAATTCGGGTTAGTATAAAATAATCATTCAAATTAAAATAATCACGGTATTGCAGAGGAGCAAGGGTGATAATTAAACACTAAATTTTGCACATTTAACTTCAAGGTCAGAATTCTTAGTCTGGCAAATGATAACATGACATATGTAAGTCCAGCCTTGAGACTTCAAAATGACAAGCATCAGGCATATGTATCACTACTACTGACAGAATTAACTACAGATTTTGCATCATTGCTTTTTTTTTCCCACAGACTAACATCATTAGTTTTAGCTGGTTGCACTCTATGTCTATTTCTACAATGTAAAAGGACAGTTCATTGAATGCAGTCAAAAATATATAGCTTCTGCCTACAGAACTATGGCTATAAGGCTACAAACGTTTGTCAAACACGATTAATTTTCATTTACTGGGATCATGAAAAATACATGACTGCTCTTCTCTTTTTGGCACTTTCCAAATGGCATATTGCACTCAAGTTCAGGCCACTGAGGAGACCTGGAGTACATAATGATGACAGGTGCCAGCACGCATAGCAGAGGAATGACGGTGCTATTAACATGCTCAAATACTTATCAACAGATAAAGCAGAGGAAAATCTTTCACTATCTCACCCAAGACAAAATGATCTGACTACAAATGATCAGCACAGTTTGACTTGTTCATGTTGGCCATTTTTTTAATATGTCCACATTTGTCAAATTTTTTTAAAAAAAGAATAAAAGCATATTCCTGCAAATCAGCATTCTGAGGAACCTTGCATCACACCAGATAAAACGTCCTTTTTGGTGCCATCTGTCTGCTGCTAAAATGTCAATACCTCAGCATAGATTTAATACACATTATATTTGTGTCAAATTATAAAAAATCTAATCACTTGACAGAATCAGGCTATTTCACAATTAAAATTTAGCATTTAGCAACTTTTTTCAACTACCCAATGTACATCTCAAGTACCACAACAGAATGTACACACTGTGTAGTTAGATTAAGATTGTCCCTTCCCACTATAGGTGCTTGTTGTTAAATAAAAAACATGGCATAGGGAATACAATCCTAACTTTTAAAGAAAACCCAAATAATTGTTTAAACAGCTGAAAAATAATGACTTGGTGCAGGAAAGCATTCTGTGTGCATATTCACCATTATGTGTACTGACCCACACAAACACAGGCATTGAGAGTCACTGGAAGCATCCCAACTTCTAGCAGCAGGGTCTGCAGTTGTATATGCACAACCACATGCCTTGGCAATTTTACAAAGTAAAATATGTAAGTTTACAACTGCAGGCTAGCAGGCTTATTGGAAGGATAAAAAAAGTCATTAATACAATTTTAATGGAAGGACTTGATGGCTCTAAGGATTAATAATGGGATACAAAATTCCTTTCACCTGCTGGTCACCAGTTCACATCCACTCCAGGTCAGTAGCTAATGAAAAGGTCCTATCTGACAGCTACTGGTTTGCTCAGGAGATATGAGCAAGTAGTCATAGCCCAAGCTCTAATGGAGATCCTCTGTGCAGACTCACTGGCATATTTATGGCTTTTCAGTCAAAGACCAACAAGACAGAAATAAAAAAATGGAATAGCAATCTCATTGCCAGTGGGGGGGAAAACCATAATGAAGACAGTTCAATAATCAATTTGGAAGACTGTGCTGATATTCTCCTTATTGGACCTGAACCTTATTCTAATGCCTGTCATAAGGATAAATTTTCAACAGTTTTCTATTGGTAATGAAAACTTTATTTAGGCATGGGGAAGAAAAAACCAAGATTAATTGCCCATGAGTATCACCTTCCAGCAACACCGGCAAATTTAAAAAGAAAAAAGTGAATGTAACTAACACACAGCTCCTATAAACTAGCATGCCAGTTGCCCCTGGTTTCAGAAATACTCCACTGTCCACCAACCACAGTTCATATCAGAATGGCTGGTTGCTTGCAGTTTTGGTAGCCAAACAGTTATAAGTGTTTAGTTATGAAATCAAGGGCTCCATTTTTAAGAACACAGTTCTTAACCCCTCTGCAAGGTTTTTTTTGTTGTTTGTTTCTTCCCCAGAGACCAGGACAATGCATCATATCTCGCTGATACAGTCACACATATTTCTCAATGGTGCTTTTCCTACAAAAGACAATTATGATCACCACGAGAAACAAAAGAGAGCTAGGTAGGAGCAGTTGATGGATTAGTAGAACACCCTGTATTTATCCTTAAAATATTAAAAACTGGGGACAAAAGTACTATTATTATATCCACCTCATTTTTACCTCACCCTGCCTGAAAGCTCTGCCAAATTCATGTTGAGGCAGCTGTTGTACTTATGGCTGTTGGAGGCCCAAGGATCTTAAGATGCTAGTAAAATTTGAAAGATTAATACAGTTGAGCAGCTTTCAATAACCCCCTTGTGGAAACTATGATGACACAGTGGCAACCAGTGAGGTAGTTCAACAAATTAGGTGGTCTCTGCAATTTAAATGAACCTTATATTTTGTAAATATTCATCATTCTTCAAAGTGCGCAGGCCTTTAACTAGTAAAGCAGAGATTTCATTCTTCAATACAGTTTTATCAGCTTTATCAGGTAATAATGTGATTGCATAAGGAACTCAATTCACATCACAAATACAGTTGACTGTCATTCCCCACATCTGCTCTTTTTTTATTTTTTTTGACAAGCATTCAAATTTTTAATAAAAGGAATTGAATTATGAGAAGATTTCTTAATGGAAGATAGATTAAACTACAGAGACTGAATACAGAAAAAATGATTACCTTACATAATTCCTTTTTCCTTTCTAGGACATTTTAAAGTCACAGATAATGACTTTATCACACAAGGACAGTAAAATGGTCTGAACTGAACTTGCAAGTTCATTTCATGTTTCTGTAAGTTACTGCACACCTGCATATCTGTTTCATAACCAGTTCTTCTTGCCTTGCAAAAGTTGCCTTGTTTTAGTTTAAAACTCCATTTGTACCTTAAATGGTTCACTTTCCTCTAAATAGGTCATATTAGTCCTTCTTCAACTATGGATGGATCTTTGTTGACTAAAAATCCATCATCTAGCCTGACTGAGATTCTACTGAAGCTGGTGTAATTTTCCATAAGCCAAGGTTAATTTAGAGAGTAATAACATAAACTGAGCTCTTGAGTCTACACCTACAACGACAATTAATGGCATGATAATCAGAAAGCTGAGATTTAAGCATTGCCCATTGACTTTGATGGGAATCTGTCAGAGTTTAAGCATTTTTGAATGCAACACTATTGCTTATAAACATAGATTTAGGAATCTAAGGCACAGCTGACAACTTCACTGGCTTGAGGTATGATTCAGAGCCTATTAAGGTGATAGTTTCTTCATATAAAGCAGTATGTATCTGATTAAGCAATGATACGTTACAGCAATTTGACATCTATTTTGTTGTTTTATTGGTCTCATATCACAAAAAAAGCATTCTCGGTTTATTAAAGCATTCAAAATAACACAGGATAGAAACATAAGCATAGGATTCTTTTCCTTTGAATTTTATTTGGTTGTTACGTTTGTTGGGATTTTTTTTTTTTTAAGTATATACACATTTTGAAGTCTTTTGGGGGGGAAGCATCTTAAAGTTTAAAAGGAGTTTACCTCATTACATCACTGTTAAAGCAAAGAAAGACCATGTACAGTCTTAAGTAAACTTACAAAGAACAGAGTTTGTTGCAGATCTTGTGATTTATTTACTGTCTAAATCCACATTGAAATGTTCACCTCAGTCATTAAGCTTTAGATTATTTTATATCAAGAATACATAATGAAATGTTAAGTAAATTTGTCAGGCACTTTGTGTCTTCCATTCAGTCTTGAGCCACATTTTTTATGTTCTGATAAAGTAGTGTATTAAGATATACTCATATTTCACTGGCCAGTCTGTAGAACATAAATTCACTATCTCCACATACTGTTTTCACTGAGTCCTATGAATTTTTTCTAAGCTAAATTTGGCTTGTATCATGCATTTTTCTATGATTACTGACAAAATCACTACACAGAGTAATAACTGGTGACCGGTGGCTATACTCAACAATCCAGCACAACAAAAAGATCTCTTTCTTTCACAAAAGCAGTTCATCCTACGTCTATAATACGCTTTAAATTTATGTTGAGTAAAGTGAGAAGTTTAGGGCTCCCCTTTTCCTGTCTACAGGAAGTTAGAAACAAGATATAGAAGATAGGCTCCCTAAAGGAGGTTAGTGAGGGGTTATGTGCCTAAATACCTGCTCAAGAGTAATTTACCAACTAGTTAGATGGATATGTTATATTTAAATGAAAATGCTCCGTTTTACAATTAATTCTGTTACATTTGGCATGCAGCCGAACATAGCTCAGTCCCCTTAGTATATCTACAGATGCAATACTTATGGCACGCGGCCAACGTCAGAAGGTCCATAGATGTCAGTTAATTAAATTTCTGTGGTATGGAAATTCTGACAGTCAACCTGTATGTGTTAATGTTTCAGACACACCAGATAACTAAATCTTAAAAACAAAAAAAAATAACTTATGTTTCTGAAGTCAATAAACATGACTTTCCATGTTGAAGAAGGAAACTCATCCCTCCTATTCCCTACAAGCAAATTGCTTGTAAACTGAAAACAAAAATGAAAACAGCTTCCGATATTTTGTAATTTTCAGAACTAAATCCAAACTTTATGCTTGGATCAGTTTTAACTCTCAAGGCCTTTCAAATGGCAAGAAAAATTGCAGCGTGTCAGACTCCAAAGACAAACTAAATACAGAAAAGTAGCAGTGGCTCCTGCTTGGCTTACCTTGACTTCCTAGAGTGGGTCTTCTAGAAGATTCAATGACATTTATACTTGTTATAACTGGAGTTTAACTGAAATATCCAATTTTCATTAAAAAAAATCTTCCTAGAAACAGTATGAACAGCCAAGGGATTTATTCTCTCAAAATTAAATGAGCTTTGCTCATCTAATTAAATTGACCGATTCAGAAATAGTCTCTTCATAGATTAAAGACTTCTATACGTGTAGGCATTTATTTATCATTCCCAAAAGAAGTATTACTAGAAGTTTTTTTCATTTTTTTAAAGGAATAAACTCTTCCTAGAAAATCATATATAGATTTTACATATAGCATTTCAATTGTTATGTCTTAAAACAAGTCCTGATTCTTTTGACATCATGACTTTTCTACTCCATCCCTGCTTTCTTCCAATTTGTGTAAATCGAGAAAGACAGAGAAAGAGCAGTAATTGATCAGTGACATAAAAAAATAATATGACAGAGCTGTCCAACAGAACTAAAACTTCCTTTCTATGCCAGAACACCAGCAGCAAGTAACTGTAGAAGTAGTAGATACTGAATTAGTCTTCTCATTATTGCACTATGTTCCCCTTTACCTCTGCTGTCCCATTTCTTTCCTGTTCCTTTCATTTATTTCTGTGCTGTCATTTATTTATATTTATTTTGAGATGACTCTTGAGAACTACTGCAACTGCTGAATACAGTGGGGTAACTTAATTCCATAACTAACCAAAAATGGCAGGATACCTCTCTGGATTTCTGTTTGTCAGGAACACAAGCAAAAAACAACCACAGGCGAAAACACGACCCCTCACTGAGAAGGGAGTATTTTGAAATCTGAAGTATTCAATTCCTGGGTTGATACTTGAATGTCACAACCCTGTTTCTTTTATTTTAATCCAAAACATTCTCTGTCATATCTATGTCTGCTCTCTCCCCATCGCTCCTTGGAGAAAACATTTTAAAATAAAAAGAGAAAAATCTAGGGTGATTATTACTGAATTTAATATGGTTTGGAGCCATAACACAGAAATTTTACAAGGTAAAGTAATTTTTTCTTACAGCACTTTTGAGTGATTTTCCACACCAATAAAAAACAGGAGATTAACAGCACTGTGTGGTTCCATGTAAAATGCAAGAAACACTGTGCAATTTTTTCCAAACAAATATAGCAAAGCCTGTAATTCCTAGATGCAACACACTAAATGTTACAATATGGGTCTGTCTCTAAGTACTTGAGCAATTACAGGCAATACTGCAAGCTATGAGGGGTGGTTTGTGGGCTCAAGTTCACTCAAAAACAGATAAAACAAAACCTCAAACCATATTTATTTGTAATTGAAATAAAGCTTCTCAGACTAGCATGTAACAATAACAACCATCCACTGCCTGATGGTAGAGAGGACAGTCAGAAGAGAGGGCTTCTTCATCTTCCCTTTAAGAAGAATAAAGAGAGAGGAGGGAAAAAAAATTAAAAGCCTTACTTATAAATAACTTTTTTAGCATGATAGCCAACCCTTTCTATTCTAGAAGGTCTCCTCGTAAAATGGAAAATTAATTACAACACAGGCTCAAGGCCCCACCTGGCACTGTCATTTTTGACAGATTCATTTTTCTTAGAACAGGGAGACTTGCAATTTTAAAACCTTTTACAAAAATTATGCTTTTCTTTGTGATATAGAAATAAATTACCTGAGAGAGGGATGAGGCTCAGATGCTGTCATATCAAACTCCTATTCTACCAGGAGATTGGCTAGGTCAAAAAATATGTCCCATGGCCAAGCAAATTTCTCAAGTAATTTATTCAGCTTAAAAAGTTAAAGAAATGAAAGTACATCAAGCTAAAGCACTGCAGTATTAAACAGCTACATGTTGTTTCTGAAAAATAAATAATAAAAAAAGGAAAGCACAAACTTAATCCCCAGACAACTAGCTATTTTCTAATTATCCCTCTAGCTAAGCTACTAATCACGCTTTTCAATCATTTATGCTTTTCTAATATATATTCAGGAAAACTGTAGCTTAGTGAGCTGTAATTTTTAGATATAAACATATCACATTATTGAATATATTATGAAATATTTGTGACTTATGTTCCTAGGTAAGAAGACTGTAAATTTATTAGCTAGTCATTTGGAGCTCTTAAGTTAGTATGTTTTTCTTTGCCTATACAGCAGACTGTTCAATTCCACTTGGCATTTCCCGTACACCAAAAGAGCTAACAAGCCTCAAGACAAATATTTGCACTAAAATAAAAACAGAGATAATTGTTTTACTACTAACGAGTCATTATTAACTCTAAAAGTTTTATTGCATGCAAACTAGAACTATACCACTTTGTATTTCAAGAATCAATGACAAATTAACAGCTATACTTGGTTTAGGTTTTGCTAGTTTGTTTTAAGTCAATGAAAGTTATTACAAGCTGAAAAGCATGCTCTCTGTTTTACAAATGTATCTTTAAAGCTGGTCAGGGATAAAGCTTTACTGAGAATAATTTTGTGCAGAAATGCCATTTAATAATTAGAGTTATTGTTGACAGACAAGAGACTGTCAGCAGAACATTTTCAGGTATAGGGAAGGGAAGTTGTTTTCACTTGTATTTTATTTCGGTTTTCACATTACTGCATTATATTGATTTTGCACCTTTTCATATTGCCAGATATACACATGTAAAAATTTGTATAGGCTTTGGAAAAGAAAATATTTCTTCAAGGTTTTCTAACCTCCTCTTCTTGAACAGATATATTTTTCACTGTTCATAAAAACATTTTTAGAAATAATAAAACAATAAAAATAATAAAATAATAAAACTGGACTCTGCCCAGTGGTCCAGCCCTGTTCAATGTCTTTATCAACGACCTGGATGAAGGCATCGAGTGCACCCTCAGCAAGTTTGCAGACGACACGAAGCTGGGTGGAAGTGTCAATCTGCTGGAGGGTGGGGAGGCTCTGCAAAGGGATCTG
>WAAB01023932.1:219548-249998 GCA_013389865.1 Piaya cayana | reverse complement strand
GAGAAGAGGAGGCTGAGAGGAGACCTCATTGCTCTCTATAAATACCTGAGGGGAGGTTGTAGAGAGGAGGGTGCTGGCCTCTTCTCCCAAGTGACAGGGGACAGGACAAGAGGGAATGGCCTCAAGCTCCACCAGGGGAGATTTAGGCTGAACATTAGGAAAAAATTTTTCCCAGAAAGGGTCATTGGTCACTGGAACAGGCTGCCCAGGGAGATGGTTGATTCACCTTCCCTGGAGGTGTTTAAGGCATGGGTGGACAATGTGCTAAGGGACACGGTTTAGTATTTGATAGGAATGGTTGGACTCGATGATGGGGTGGGTCTCTTCCAACCTGGTTATTCTATGATTATTATTCCCTCAAATGTTGGCAGAGATGTTAGTTTGAAAGAGAATGTTGCACAGAAATAACAAACATTGTGTTGTTTTTTGAAGACTTTGCCTGGAATATAGGGCTAATCATGAAAATCATACATTTTTTTAAAATTATATGTTTTTACTAGGCATATTTTATTCAACATTGGTGCAGCCTCACCTCAAGTACTGAGTACACTTCTAGGTCTCACAATTTAAGGATATTAAGGATGCAAAGGTCCATGAATGTGTCCAGAGGAGAGCAAAAAAGCTGGTGAAAGAGCGGGAAGGAATGTTCCTCTGAGGAGAGGCTAAAGACTTGGGGTTTGTCTAGTTCAGACATAAGGAGGCTGAGGGGCAACCTCACTGCTCTCTAGAGCTTCATGAGGAGGGAAAATGTGGAGGGAGGTCCTCATCTCTTCTCTCTGGTGTCCAGGAACTGTACATATGGGAATGGTTCAAAGGGACACCAGGGAACATTGGGAAGCATTTCTCTGCTGACAGGGTGGTCAAACACTGGAACAAGCTTCCTAGAAATGTGGTTGATGCCCCAAGTCATTTGAACAATGCCCTCAGCAACATACTTTAATTTTTGGTCAGCCCTGAATTGCTAAGGCAGTTGGACTAGATGAACACTGTAGGTCCTTTCCAACTGAACTGAACTGAAACGAAATGAACTAAACTATTCTGTTCAATATACAAACCCAAAAGAATTAGCACAAGTAAAAACGAAACAGCATAGGTTTTGCTTTTGCTTACTATTGTTCATGTCACCTCTCACAAAATGCAAGTTTACAATTTACATTACCCTTCAGAATAGTACTGACATTAGCTATGTGCAAACGAGAACTTTGAGGAACAGGTAAAATCAACCTGAGATGATAACACACATTAGTATCTGTCACTTAAAATTACTATAACCATGATGTAAGTTTATCACAGTTGATGAACTTTAATGTACCTTCTTTACAGTTTTACATGCCACCTTGCAAAACACAATCCATTTCCGCAGAAGCCAGTCTTCCTCTAAAATCGCTTTTTAGTAAGAGAGGATAATGGGTATTAATAGCAAAAACATGCCTGTATCTTGGCTTTGATTAAAAACACTGCATTTTAGAAAACTGAAACTAACTTCAGCATGAAAATAAAGTCATATAGAATCATAGAAAGACTCACATTGAAGGAGACCTTGAGATATCACCCTGTCCAATCTCCTGCTAAAATACTAACGTTTTATTTAGATAAAATTTTTCATGCAGGTTATTGTTCAAGTTGGAAATACAATAATTAAAAAACAGATGTAGTTTTCATTGCTAAGCTAATAAATCCATGTAGTGTATGGTACCTTTATTTAAGTGTGCTGTAGGATCCAGTATTAAAATAAAAAATGAAAAAGGAAAGACAATCACAGGTCATTGTGCATTTAGAAAACTTTCAGAGTTCCTAGTTTGTGTTTGAAAGAAGTAAGGCCAGACAGCGTGAACAAAACAAACAGTTTACACTCCAGAATGCTCATTTGTCTCTATGTCCCTGCTAATGAAATTCTGAACAACTTTTCCTGAAGGTTGGGAAAGGATATCCTGCTGTAGCAAGCAAGCAATTTTGCAAACCTCCAACCTAAACAGTGTGCCTAGATCACCCTCACTATGCCTTACAGGAAGGCAAGGGAAAAAGAGGGTACAAGGAGGTGGTCCAGGTATCCAGACTGGCACCACAGAATTAAATTAATCACGTGGTTTAACATGTGGAATTAGATGGAGTTTTGGTGATTGGAGGTTAATCCAGTTGGTGGCCAGTCCCAAGCAGTGTTCCCCAGGGCATAGCAATTGGTCCAGGTTCTATTTAAAATCTTTCTCAATGATCTGGATGAGGAGCTTGAAAGTGTGCAGATGACACAAAGTTAGGTATGACCTCCTACCGTTTTCTGAGGGTAGGAAGGCCCTACAGAGGGATCTGGACAGGCTGAATCAATGGTTCAAGGCCAAATGTATGAGGTTCAACAAGGCTAAGGATTGGATCCGACACTTGGGTCACAACAACTCCATGCAGTGCTACTGACTTGGGGAAGTGTGGCTGGAAAGCTGCCTGGTGGAGAAGGACGTGGGTGTGTTGGTTGACAGCTGGCTGAATATGAGTCAGTTGTGTGCCCAAGTGGCTAAGAAGGCCAAAGGCATCCTGGCCCATATCAGAAACAGCAAGGTCAGCAACACCAGGGAAGTGATTGTCCCCCTATACTCAGCACTGGTGAGGCTGCAGCCTGACTACTGAGTTCAGTTTGGATGTCTCACTACAAGACAGACATGGAGATGCTAAAGTGTGTGCAACTAAGGGAAATGAAGCTGGTGAATAGTCTAGAGCACAAGTCTTATGAGGATCAGCTGAGGGAACGGGGCTGTTAAGTCCAGGGAAGAGGATGCTGGGGGAAGATGTTACTGTGGTTGTTGGGTCTATTTTCCCAAGTAACAAGTGATAGGCCAAGAGGAAATGATCTCAAGTTCCATCAGGAAAGGTTTAGAATGGATGCAAGGAAAAATTTCTTCACCAGAAGGGTTTTCAAGCACTGAAACAAGCTGCCCAGGGAAGTGGTTGAGTCACTATCCCTGGAGGGAATTAAAGAGATGTGGAGATGTGGAGCTTAGGGACATGGTTTAGCAGTGGACTGAGCAGTGTGAGGTTTAAAGTTGGACTTAATAACCTTAAAGGTCTTTTCCACTCTAAATGATTCTATGTCATGTTGCTTTTAGTATGCAGTAATACTGGCAACAGACATGAGGAGGATGAAAGGCTGGAGTTAAAACTAAGCAGCTTAATTGGAATTTAAGTCAGGAAGTAAAATAAAGCTGAATTTGTGAACTTTACATGTTTGACTTTACTGCTAGAGGGTTTTTAATCAGAATTGCTTTTGGCTGGAACTTAGGAACATGCCTGAAACTTTCCTCCTCTCCTCCCTCGCCCCAATTTCACCAATAGAAAAGTTTTCTATCTATATTAGCACTCATTTCCACCCTTCACTTCATCAATCATTTCACATATCTCTCCTGGAAAACAGACAGAATCATTCACACCAGTTTTGTCTCAGCACTTATATGCAGAAACAGGATTGCAAAAATTTGAAGGCTTGGTTTTAACATGAGGGCTAAGAAGCCTCTAAAATGGCTCTCCTCTAATATCTGAAAATTAACTCAAGCAGTCTTTTTTCTCTCCTAAACACAAAGGCTGTGAGAAAATGATCATAAGCCTAGATAGTGAAGTTTAACAGAAGAATAGATCATGGTGGCACCTCACGTTAGGGATGGACTGAAACAACTAGGTCAAAGGAAGCAGCTCTAATATTACTGAATCACAAGGAAGCCTTTGCAGCCTTGCAGGAAGCATGTCAGTTACAGCAATCATATATTTGTGATGGGAATGTTAGTACAGTATTCTAGAAACCAGAAAAATAATCATTTAATGTGAATCACTTAGCAGATGGTACACTGCAAAACTGATTAAGTATAAATGACCAACATAGACACAAAAATCCATATTCTAATGCCAAACCTTTTCATCATCTATTTTACTGGTGAATGTCTTTTCAGACATCGCAGCTGAGAGAATCAAATGCCAAATTTCAATAAATGAAGATAAATGAACTTTTATTTTCATAAATGAAGTAAACACCTGAAAACGTTTCTTCCATATCTAATTACTTTGTCATCAACATGTTGCCTTGTTATACGTTTATGAAGTCCTATGTTGCTATGAGCCAACAGGACAGCAGCACCGTTTTTTCAGCCTGCTTTGCTGTTAATAGAATGGACACGAACCCTTTCTGTACACATTTCCATGAATACAAGAAGAAGCAATAGCAATAAAAATATCAAAAAGTGGTAACAAACAGACTACAATTATGGCACAGAGCACGTATATGTAAGGAACTGTGTGCTGATAAAGGACAGCCAGAGTATTTCATTGCCTATCAATATTCAGTGTTCAAAGTTGCATACAGTTCCTGCCCTATTTGCTAATGAGACACATTCTTCCACACACAAAGATCAGACCATCAAAGCACAATCCACCTCATATGTATCTTACATCTACATCACTGGAAAAAAAAAACAAACGAAAAAAANGCCTATCAATATTCAGTGTTCAAAGTTGCATACAGTTCCTGCCCTATTTGCTAATGAGACACATTCTTCCACACACAAAGATCAGACCATCAAAGCACAATCCACCTCACATGTATCTTACATCTACATCACTGGAAAAAAAACCAACCAAAAACGTTCAATTCTAATATAAGGATTCATGTACATTTGTCATCACTTCCTTCCCAAAGCTGGGGTATGCCACTAATATTTAATCCTATGTCTGAATTTTCATAATGAGGAGATGAAATTAAAAAGTACTTTTTAGCAGTTCACAATATTTGTAAAGAGTTATGGGATTTGCCAATCTTGTTCTTTTGAAGAAAACTGCGAGACCTTGTTTCCCAGAACAACTGCAAGACTTTTCCTAGTACACCTCATATTTCTTATACTCAGCAGTTCAGAGAATGTGCAAAAAATGAGATTGGAGAGGGGGTTAAAGTAGACCTTTGGTGTCAAAGATCTGCTGAGAAACCAATAATGCTGCGTTTTTCCTATCATTCTTAGGTGCAAGATATGAAGATATCTGCCAGAAATTAAGGTAAACTAGGAAATTTGCTGTATAACCTACCTGCAGTTCTATCCCAGAGGAAGGTAATTAGTGAGTGCATGTATTTGTCAATATCCAAGAAATTTTAGTTGTAACAGGAAACTGAAGCAAAAATGTGTCCTTCAGGGCCTGGAACTGGCAACTACCATCTTTACTTCACTTACAAGCTAAAAATTCCCATCCAGGTAGTTTCTAAATCAAACTGTATTTGATATTACATGATAAAACTGAACAAATGTTTATGTTAATTATTTTGTCACTTGTTACTCAAAGAAAATTTGTATAATTTCCCCCTCTTTTCCAAATTCAGATACTTTTGGCAGCAGTGGATGTCCTGAAACTAATTATGAGCTATTTTTCTTCATGGGATTTCTGTGCCCAAGGACATTTTTTGCTTGAAGATTGGACAGGGCATAAACAAAGTCAGAGTAAAATCTTACAGCTGGTGAAAAGTTGGAAAAGATACTCAAACAGATGCACAAGGATTGAAGAGCCATACAAAGGCGTAGCAGTACAGCACAGAAAGGAAATACAAAACTATTGGAGTGACAACAAAAGCAGCTGTACAAGACAGAAACAAGAAAGAGGATATGGTTAGGTAAATGAGAAATGGAAATCAATGGTAAGCCAGTTTTAAAACAGAATTATTTTAGTTGATAAAATAGAAATCCATATTCATCTTCAAAATATGTGAAAACCAAGGAGGGAATGGCACCCTGTTTTAACTGTGATATGGGGCTAGTTTAGCTGGAGCTACATGTTCATCTATACTCAAAAGGCAAAGTAAATTTTGAAGAAATAAAAAAGTTTAAGTCTTCTGATTTTCTTTTTTACAATTAGCTCTTAGTAGTTAAGTATTTCTTTTCACATGCTCAACTGCAGACTCAAAGTACAAGACATATAAAGAATACACGACACCCCTAGCTCTGCCATATGCTGGTACAACAACCCTGGGTCAAACACTAAATATATTTTGTATGAATATCACTACTTGTGACCCAAACTGCTTATAGTAAAGCCCTTTTTTCAACCAGAGAACTATCTATTATGATTTCCTACATGATTATAACTGTCTTTTTGCAGCACAGCGGTGGTGATATTTCAGGAATGGATGCAATGTTTCACAAAGACACTGTCAAAATCCTTAAATAGAAGGCATGACTGAAATAGTGTCACAAATAGGGCAATAAGCAATTTGCAAGACAAAGTCTTCACATCACTTTATGTACTCAGAGGGCTTGGGACCAGCTCCCAGGAGTTGCCGACTAACTTACCGTCAGAGCAAGCAGTTTTCCATAGGTAAGATGGGCTGGGATGTGATCACTCTTGGAACGCAGTGACTCCACGTACCACTGCTCTGCTTCTGGCAGACGGTTCATTCTCATGTAAGCTTCTCCTACAGGGCAAAACAAATGGTAATGAGAACACCTCAAATTTCTCAAGAATTCCATAATCTACTATGTTGTTTATAATTTGCTATGTATTAAGTGGGCAGAGATCTTGAAAACGGTGAAGTGTTTTGAACACCTGCAATGATACACACAAAAAAGACAGACACCTGAGTGAGAAGACTGAGTTACGGTCTTGTTATGGTTCAAAGAGCACAGTTGAGATGAAAGTCTTGGAATAGAATTGCAAGACAGCTCCAGCTGCTAAGCTGTAGTCAACAGTCTCAATTAACGGAAATTTTATCACATCTACTGTAGTTAAGTTATTTCTTTTTAATCAGTCTACATCGCACAGCATGGAGTTGTAGGAAGAACGTGGAAAATGTTTGCATTTAATCATAATACATCACAACCCCAGATTTTTTAAAACTAAGTAAGGTTAAGAAAACAATCCTGAAACTGTATTGGAGGGAGAGGAAAGACAAAAAAATCCTAATCTCTGAATGTAGTTAAAGTAGGTCACCCGTCACAATTAGTTTAAATTAGAATATAGTGTCTTAAGAAGTCACATATGAAATTATCAAAATTGAAAATCTTTTAAAGTGAAATCCTTTATTGTGAGAGGCTGAGGTAGGCAATGTTGAAGAACAACGGATGAATGGGATGTCACAAGGCCATTTACTGTGGTACAGATAATTGTAGTCCTGAAATTTCTGAGAAGGAATTAAGCATACAGAGAAAGTCAGGCTCTTTCTTCAAGAAGCAAACAACCAAATTTCTCAAAGACTGGAAATAAGCAATAAGAAACAAGTATGTTATGGTGAAGAACAGCAGCCTTCTAATTAATACCTGTATTTACACAGCTGTTTCACAAGGTCTTTAGACATAAATATGCCTTTGCTCAAGCCTATGACAGATTGAAAATGCCTACAGCAGAGTCAAGATTTTGTCATCTCACCAGCTGATTAATTCCAAATAAATTGCTAAATATCTTCTCAAAATTGCTAAGTCATATTTTATACCGTGCCACCACTAACGGATCAAGAGACGACTAGAGCGGACCCAAGTAGAAGTCAGCGAAGGCTTTCTCCAGGTGAGTCACTGCCCCCAGTTCTGCATTACGTGGAAATTAACAGCTGTGAGGTCATCAGAGGAAGAGAAAAGGGTCAATGCTTTTTATTCAAGATTAAAGCCAACTACCACATCCTAAAACTCAAAGAAAAAGGTGCCACCTACATGCTCAAAGTAGTAAATTAGAAGGAACTCTTACAATGGGAGTTACCTTAAGTATTTACTGGGGCTATGGAGGATTTTCTTTCTGAGAGAAAATCTGACCAAGTCCAGTTAGATGCTGGATAGGGGATATTCCCAGAGGGTAAGGATTCCTGGCAAAATGTGGCATTTATGTTTGAGTTTCAGGAGTTACGGTGCAGTGTATACAAAATGACCAAACCACAGTCTGCAGATAAAATAAGTGTGATATAGAGTTAGAAGCCACACTGAGCCAAGGCTAAGGGATGCCATCATGATTTTTTATGAGCAAATATAGGTTTTTCCAAGAAGGGGTGCCAGCCTGCAAATCTAGCAGACCAGGATTTCCACTTCACGGATCCACAGAGCATTCTGTACTCATGCACTGGTCTTGGATACTTGATTACATACACAGGAGTAGCTAATGTTTCAGTCCCAGAAGTACTCCAGTTATTCTATTGCTAGTTAGGTCCAAACTAAAAGAATAATTTCAAAAAAGTCAAGCCAAATTTAAAAAAAAAAGTCCAAACAGAAAAGAAACCCCAAAAGATCACCAACATCTTCCAAACCCCTTGATCAAATATGGGGATATCAACATCATATATGTTTTTCTTCAATGTCAGCATTCATAAATAAATGGTTAACATTATACCTTTTTATGAACAAAAAGTCATCAAGTCAAGCGTTGAAAGGATAGAAGAAGCCAGAAGTCAAGCTCAACTCCTCTCCCTAGCTGCATGCTTTATGGCAGAATGTTTAATTGTTTGATTGCATACTATTTTTCCCACAGGCCCCTGTTTCATTTAGCATACAGGAAATGAGGAATCCACATTGCCCTTTTCTAAAGTGGAAAATTCCATCTCAACCTGTTATAGCTTGGCAAAGATTCAAGCAATTAACAATAAGATCCTTTAAAAAGTAATCTAAGCAGCCATAAGAGATGGAGCTATTATCTGCTGGTAGTATATGCTGAAGGCACTGCCAAATTTCAAAAATATCCAAGGTTCTCATCTATTTTCCATGATGGATTCTGATATAAGAAGAGATTAACATCTTCAGAGTACTGGCAAATTCAATTTTTAATAGGTTTTAAGAGACCAACTACTTTACAAGTTAAGCTCCTAAAACTTAGAGGATATTTCTGAGTGGTGCATCTAGAAAAGAAGTTACAGTATGTCAATCTAAGTGTCAAAATGTAAAAAAAGGAATTTTATTCCCCTGAGGACTTTACAGAGACTTCTCTCTATCTGAACAATTTTCTTCTGGAGAATCTGTTTCCTCCCCTTAAGCCCCATATCAAGTATTGCTATACTATAAGCAATTAGAGCATGTCATTACTATACAAGATTACTGTTAAGGGCTGTTATTAATTTCCTCTTCTCAATGATTTACAATTACACTCCTACCTATAAAGAAATTCAAGTTGAAAACTAACAGAGAATCTGCCACCACCATGCTCAAAGTCAGTAATAAAATCAAGCAATTGTTAATTGAAGCATTAATTTAATCAAGTGATATTATGTGTTAGACTCTTGCAATTTTAATAAAAGCTGTCCAAGCTTCAGATAGTTTTCCAACAAAATTACAAAGAAAACATGAATGGATTGACTTCTGTCATTCAGGATGCATTTATGTGTCTGAGATTAAAATAAGAAAAAGAAATTGTTATTTACAATTGTGTATTTCTACAAACCTGCAACATGAGTGGCTTACTCATTAGGAAAACAAGTGTCCATTGGCAGAAAATATGCAAACTGATGGCCCATGTGAGTAGTTTTTGAAACTTACTTTAACAATTACCTAATTTGTAAAATCTTTTAAAACTCACGCAAAAATCTGAAAGGTCACACACGCGTGTGCAAATTGTCTACTGAAACTTGTCTGATCTGTAAAGTTCGAGAGAGTTATACTCCAATTTTCAATCAAAGGTAACAACAGCATAGAAATTCATAAAATGGAAACCCTAAAACATAAATTGACAGTNTGAGTAGTTTTTGAAACTTACTTTAACAATTACCTAATTTGTAAAATCTTTTAAAACTCACGCAAAAATCTGAAAGGTCACACACGCGTGTGCAAATTGTCTACTGAAACTTGTCTGATCTGTAAAGTTCAAGAGAGTTACACTCCAATTTTCAATCAAACGTAACAACAGCATAGAAAGAAATTCATAAAATGGAAACCCTAAAACATAAATTGACAGTTTAGTTTGTCAGCTTTTATCAATATTCAGCCATGTGCAACACTGCCTGAGCAATGAATGGTGGCAAGAAATTCAAAAGCTAACTTAAGTAGAAAGAGACAAATCAGTCATTCAAAAACTTTTCAACTTCCACAATTCAGCTACTATTGTCTGTTATGCACCCTTTTCTTAGCCTATTCCAAAAGAAGGAATCTAAATCATTTAATTGTAACTCTCATTTGCTAATGTAGTACAAGGAAACACATTAATATGCAACTGAAACACTACTTAAAGGAGTGTATACATAGTTTATTAACAAGTCTGTTAACACTTTATGACAAAAGAATGATTAATGGACTACCTTTTAATCAGACTTACACCACTCTTAAATTCTAGTACTCAAGTGCATTTGCCATAGACATGGATCGACTGCAAGACTACCATTCTCCAAAGCAATATTTCCCCATAGTTGACTAGAATTCTAGAATTCAAAATAAACAAAAACTTCCTCCCCCAACAAGCGAAAAAATCCCCAACAAAACCACCCACACCCTGATGCCAGTACAAATTAATTAAGTGTAATTGATAAACAATAACAATCATACTAAACATTAAATATTTATATTAAATAATACTACTAACAAAGGGTCGGTTTGCTAGCACTTATTTCCCCTGAAGGGCTAACTTTACACTCAATAATTAGGTGGAATGTGATCTTAATATAAACCCCTAAGAAAAAAAAAAGACAGTAGGTTTTCTTATACAAATCATACATTGTTAAAAAAGCAGAATCATGAACATATGTTATCTGGTTCTAAATTAATCTCTCAGCTGCTGTTTTCACATCTGCTCTGTTTCATATGCACATTGTTATACCAATTAAAGGTTGTGTCCTTCCAGGGAGCACATTAGACTTACTGTTGACTAAGTACAATAGATCTATCCATGTAGTAGCACTGTGCCTCCTGTGGTCCTCCTCTTAGGACCCCAAAAGATACTGCTGGACAGACAACTGAAAATTTATCTCCCTAAAGGAACTAATACAATGTAAATCTGTCTTGCATCATCCTTGTATATGTTAGCTACCTGTCATCCAATTTGATGGATGGGAAAAATGTAATACAGAAAATACAGAATTTGGCATTCACCAGAGCAGAAGTCAAATCAGAAAGAAAGATGGAGATGCACTTTGAAAAGGAAAATCTCTGAGACATAAATTCAGCCAGGATTTAAATTTCATTTTTCCATCATTTCTTGGAATTGGGAACATAAACAATACCTTAGGAAATGATGGTCAGGTCTACACCCGTGTGTACCACAGTACTATAAGGGATTTGTGTCTTTCATAATGCAGCTGTGCAGCCTCCAAGTGCAAATCAAGGCTGCAGATAGGTTACTGTAAACGCACCTCCTTAGATATGTAACTTCCTTCTTTTTTTTCCTTTAGGTGTCAGTGCATATAATGAGCATAGTTTAATGTGATCCTATATTGATACTTATGACATACCGCAAAAGATTAACAGTCTTGGTTTTAAACATGCCGTGCTTGCACATCTCCGAAACGGTTGAAGCATGTGAACCTAATGAGCATTAAGTTCTGCATAGACTAAGCATATTCTGTTTGGGGTTTTTTTTCCCTCACAGAATAATCTTGAAGATTTCATGGAAGGTATTGTATTTTAAGAGTGCTTTTGATGGATGGGAGTCAATCCACATGTACTTTGGGCAGATTCTTATAGGTCTCAATTAGCCAAAACAAAGCCTTTGATCTAACTAGACCACTAAGGAAAATACTTAAAGTGGAAAACAGATCTAAACAAAGGGCAAAATAAAATCAATTGCAGCATGGAACAGCATGGACTTTTCACAGCTGTTTCCTGTTGTACAAAGATTTCCAGTGAAAGAAGTATATTGATACAAATAGAAGCATTGTGCTCATCTGAGATAGCTTCATTTTCATTTTCCAGCAGATCCACAACAAGTAGTAGATCATATGCATGTCACTAACAATTCATCGCTTAACACATGATCTCACCCTTTTCTTGTCTTTTACTTTACTTACATACATTTTAAAGATTATTTTTAGTCAGTAAAACATAGACATTATTCCAGTAAAATTTTGTTTAAAATATTCCTAAAAGAAGCACATTCTATTAGAATCATGCCTATCTGAGATCCCTAACTTCTAACTTCAGTACTGAACGAAATGTTACAATTACACTTATTTTCATGTAAAACCTCATATGTTTACACTACAAATGCATTCCAGGCTTAGACCCAGCTTTTTCAGAATATTGCCAAAGAAAACTCAAGCATTTCACATGAAATTATAGATCAAGAGTATAACGAGATAAAACTAAGAAAACCTTAAAACTTGGTGCAGATAGGCCCCAAACAAAACTGGTTTCAAACACTGCATCCGCTATGCCCTCAGCAATCCACTGCTGTAACCTTCACACCCAGCTTGAATCCCTCCAGCAAAACTAAGTGAAAAATCAGGAGACGTTGCAGTCAGCCTGGAGATTTATATTCAGCTTTGGACAACAGATATAAACGACCATAGTCTGCAAAGTCTCACAGGGGGAAGAGTTAAAGTAGCAGGATGAGAGTAGGGAGGGGGAGAGAAAGAAGCATAGTCTTTTACTCCCATCACTAATGGAGTGTACTCCACTCATATTTCCCTAGATTATAAAATAAAATATACATATGAAAGAAAATCTTTTTTTTTCCAACCAAAAGCAAAAAAAGTTTGTAATGTACTTTTAGTAAGAACCTACCAGCAAACTGTCATGAGACACATAGCAAGTAAGCAAGTAAGACTGAAGCTCAGACGAGTGCAGGTACCACGTTCCACATAACTTATAATGCGAGATATGCATTTCACAGCTTAATCATCTTTGGCTTTTAAAAAGTCAGTCTTACATAGCATGAACAGTAAAACTATGCCAGCAAAAGTGCTTCTTGGAGTTCTAAACAACATTTAAAAGTAATTCAATAAAAAAGGACTTAATGGGAGCAAGAGGCAAATGGGACAGGAGCCTTAACAACATTAACAGGTTTGTACAAACAGCCACATCCACCCAAAAGCACAATCAAATAAAGTGACAGTTATGTTATAATCATCAACACAGAAAGCCTCTTTGCATGCTAAGTCTTTGTACTATGGTGCAAACCTCTGCACCAGATGTAAAATCTGGCTCCCCTTTGCTGTTCTGTACCTGGCTGACACTTGCACATGATTTGTCTTCTGTCCATGTGTAATGTAGCAGATTAGCAAGGAGAAATCTAAACTCTAATCTCTGCACCATGAACACTATTCACTCTTGCACTGTTACCTTCTTTTGTAACTTGCATTTCTCATTAAAAAAACTTCCTTAAGATCTTACTTAAAATGCATTTAAAAACAGACATTCCTATGTTAGTTGTCAAGGGCAGATTAAACGTGAACAAGGCATTTGTCTTTACAACAGTATCTTGCCAATCAAAATCTGGACAATGCCACCCCGACAACTTTCTTGTTCCTATACAGCATTAAAATAAAGCCTGCATGGTCCACCTCACACCACTTAACTGCCAGGAGCATGAATTACTGTAGCAGGTGGGCCAATGTGGTTTCAAAAGCAATGTAATACAATCAACTGTACAATATCAGATTTCAAGGAATGTAAAAGACATCTAGAGCAGAGGCTGATCCTTAAGCAAGCCTAATATTGGCATTAAAGTGTTCAAGATCCCGCAGGGATCATTTTATCTTTTGACCCTAGGTTTTAATTGAAACTTTAAACAAAATATATTACCTCTTTAATGCAGCTGAGCTGGACTCTGGCCTTTGTAGTGCATGTTGCCATGCCAAGCAAATTAATCTGTGTAACCTTAGCATGTACTTTTTAATTTACATCAAAGAAATATGACATAGAGAAAACATATACCGAGCCAACCCTATACAGCTTGTTGAATAATTGTTTTGATTCTCGTTTTAGAGTTTTAATTTTTAGCTGTTTTGGGTTCTTTTTTTTAAAAAAAAAAAAAAAAAGAAAAGATTTTACTTCTTGGTACAAAGCCAGAGAAACATATGGTTTTCTTAGCTGAGCTGTTGCACACCTGGCAAAATAAATCACGGCAATGGGAGACTAAAATCTACCCTGCAAGTTTTCATACGCACAAACTTAGAACATCTAAGATGCAGGTCTTCTGGTCCTGCCTTTCATGCCATGACTGAACTGCAAAGTAAAATGCATGGCTTGCTTCTGGAGGCCCAATACTTCTTTTTCCTTTATGAGGTGAATTACTTAAGAGTTTTAAAGGATGACAGTCAGGCAGGCAGGCTGACACATTGGAGGAATGAATCACTGGGTCTGTCAGAGCAAAAGATCCATAGAAGCAAGCACAGGTAACGTGTAACACAAACGGAAGCAGGTGGTGTAAAGGCTTAACGCTGCTGGAGTGTTAATGCTACTGCACTCCAAGTGCTGGAGTACAAACCCTAAATCAGTTCAAACTGTTTGTCTCTATTTTCTTTTTTGAGTAAGTCATGTACATTGTACAGGGAAAACGGTTTCCAGAAAAGCTTCAATGCAATTACTGAAAATTATTAAAAATTAGAGGAAGCTCTGTTTTCTTACATCACATGCCAGTGATGT
This sequence comes from Piaya cayana, assembly GCA_013389865.1. Classification (NCBI taxonomy): domain Eukaryota; kingdom Metazoa; phylum Chordata; class Aves; order Cuculiformes; family Coccyzidae; genus Piaya; species Piaya cayana. Next base: position 235,506 of record WAAB01023932.1, on the reverse strand, counting down.
AACAAGGCAACTGCCAGAATCTCAGAATGGATCAAACACAATTACAACTGCAGCAGATAATCCATGAACTTATTCTTGAATTTCATGATAAGCTGTGAAGAATTTTTCCACAAGTAAAGAGACAGAGAAGGTCTCTTCCTTCCCAAGCAGATGGGGAGCACTCCCCCGCTTATCCCCCTTCCTCCTCAGCAATGAGCATACGGTGAGTGGGCACAGCTCAGATTTAGGTTCATGCAGTTCCAAGCACATGAGACAGGACTATCCTATTTCAGTTTTCTAGTCTCCCTTTTAAAGGCAAGAAGTAGGCAGACAAGTTTATGTAATGCTGTTTATCAAAGAAAGTGTTATCATGGAAGTGTTTATGATTTTATCTTGAACATCAAAACAAAAATAAACAAACTGGTTGGCCTCTTGCTGCCCAGTGATATGGTATAAACTGCAGAGTGGATGCATTCCTGTTCTGTCACATCCAACGTAAAGAGATAACTGAATAAATGTTCAGGATTTACCCCACCCAGCTTGAGCTAGCAAGGCCAAGTTAGTTATATGAGCTCCTTTCACAGAAGTACACTTGCAGGGGATTACTTGTATAGTCTAAAATAGATGTCAAAATCAGATGGGCTTAATTACTACCCAGAGGTTTCTTTTTCCTCCTGCAGAGGAAACCTAACTAGCTCTGTCTTATCTAAACTTTACATTATTACAGGTAGGAGAAAGTAACCAAATTCTGCGTCTAACTGCAGTCACATACACTCACGGACATGTGCATCCAGGAGAGCTTTAAACAAAACAGCCTGGGTCTTACTGTTAATAAAACTGCACTACATTCAATTCCAGCCATTGCTGTACTCTGTAAATAGCTTCTCGAATTGTCTTTGCAGCACAGCCAACAACCCAGCAACTAGTGTGGCGCAAGTTCTGGCTTTCCTGCAAAAGCTGCTATCACAGCAGCAACCAAAACACAAATAAAATATATTCTATGTTTAGCATAAGCTGCGCTTTATAGACCTCAGTAATAGCCTGTTGCTTTTTCCAATAGGCTGAAAGGGGCTAAAGGTAAGCTTAGTCGACCCTAACTTGTTATGCTGCTAGGACATCTGTGAAGTGCTGGTGGCTGCCTAAAGGGAATAGAAACCAGAGCATGGGCTAAGCAGTGGAGGGAGGAAGTGTAGCAGCAGCCAAACCCAGCAAAGGACTGAGTTGGTCTTTGTGTTCACTACTGTTTTGTGAGTTAATAAATGCAAATCCCAGGAACAGAGTGAACTTGGATATCGTGAACTGTGCTTATAAAGGAAGCTGAGAAAGGTCTCCTGAACCTAAAAAAGTAATCAATGTGCAAAAAAGGTAAAAAACTAAAGAATCTTATAGGTCATAGTGGTTCTAAAGGCAGCATGGGAAAAGAAAAACAGTGGCAGAGGACCTTGTATTTTAGGCATTGGAAGGGAGAAAAGAAGCCACAGAAGCACCATGACACCTCTTGATCCTAGTGGTTTCTACATTTATTTTTGATTGGTCTACTTTGAACTACTTGAAAGGCATCTTAAATCCTTTTCTGTCCCAGCAAGGAGCTCACAGGGTCTACTAGGCCAGATATTGAAGCTGCCCTTTCAGAGTGAAAACTACTTAAAAGGACCTCTGGAACAATGAATAACCTGTCCTCTTGTTTACAGATCTGAATATTATAAATCATAATTCGTATTATCTTCTTTATCTGTTTAATGTACCCTGTATAAAGATGTGATGAAGAATATGAGGAGCAGAAGTTAAGAGTTTAACAAACTAAGAAAAACAAACAAACCACCCCCAAATCTCAGCTAAATTAATGTTTCTTGCAGTAGTCAAGGGACTCTGCTGAAATTCTGAAGGACAGATAGGCTGGTCCTGAAATAAGAATTCCCTTATTGTAGATAACTAACTAACAGTAGATCAGTTGGGAAATAACTATCTCTGCAGACTTGTTAGAACATCTGATTGGCTTACTAGGAAACTTAAATTCCAACACTCTCATTAAATTTTATGTTATAATCAATCTCACTCCATTTTCTACTAAGTAAATACAATTACTTCTTAATTTCAAAGATAACTAAATGAGAGATTATAAAAAAACCCAAAAACCTGTATGAACTGCACATGGTGTCTCCAAGATACCAGATGAGAGATTCTGGAGGCAGAGAAAAAACCCTAATCCATTCATTCTAAATGCAGAAGTGCTGCATGGACACTCTTTAGTACATCCAGTAACTAACAGTCTCATCATTTTTTCTGTCTTATCCAACATTACAGTTGCTGGCATTTAAGCTCTGAATTCGATTTGGCTCATATCTACTGATGGCAATTATTTTTCTGTTTATTTGAGCACCAGTTGCCTGACTCAGCTTTTTTATTTCATCCTGCCTGACTCTTCAAGTACCTTTCAGAAACACTAGCAATGCACCTACCCATCATGTTGTATAAGCTCTGTGGTGCAAACTGTCTTGGCATTTTCTGTATTGCTTCTTTGTATACTGTAAGGGCATCCTGAAAAGAGAGACACAAGTGGGAAAAATCAGCAATAAAGCACCAATTTCATGAGCAGTCTTTCACATATAAAGTAAAATCAAACTATCTTCCTTCCCTAAATGAAAGGTGCAGAGAGAAAGAAAACACAATCAGTGTCACAAATACCATAAAGATTTCCCATTCCTCATTTACAAAAACTTTACCAAAAATTCAGTGAAGCTTATTACAAGAGATCAGATTAGTTTAAATACTGCAACTCTTTCAAGGTGGAAATTAAAGGAACCTTTTTTTAAAACCCTGATTGACTCATGAATTTATAAACGTATACAACATTCTATCGGCTTACAGAGTATGGAATAATATCAAACTGCGGACAAAAGATTTTCTAACAATTAAGCTACAGTAAGTGACCTAAAAAGAAAGGAATCATAACCCTCACATAATCCTCACAATTAAAGTCTGCTCCACAGAAAGAATGAGATGGATTATAGTGTCAAGAATGTCAAAACTAGATTCCCTTCACAAATGTGTTGTACCTTGAATTACCTGATCACACATTTATGATCCATTCAGCACTTAGGACACTTACTGGTGAGCCTGCTAGCTCTGCATCATTTTCTATAACATCCCATCAAATACTTGCAGTTTGTGAAGGCTGAAATATGCTTGGAAAATATCTAAGTGTATGATCAAATCAAGCTTGGGTCAGAATGCAATGACCACCAGACAGAAATCTGATGGTTTATATTCTTAAAATCCCTTGCACCTTCCAGGTAGGGCATTCCAACTCTACACTATATTGCCCTGCAGACAATATGCTGCTTTTCTCTTACTTTTATGCATGTATTAGTTGTCTATGTCTGTGTTTTAATCAATTAGTAACTGTCATGTGACAGAGCTGAATGACAGAAAATCCATAAAGATTGTGCATGCCTAATCTTAAATGGCTGAGGTAAGAGTTGCAGTCAGAGAGAGTTAAATGGATCAAAACCATGTGTTAACTCCTGTTCTGAAGTATGCCTCACAATGCAAAGACAGAATGGCTTTCTTTCAAATACCGCTAGAGGCCAAAACTCAAGCAGATGTCCAGTGTTAGTAATTTCATGAGGGAGAACGTGGAGAGGAATCACAAGCATCACACTTCCTGTGATTTGCACAGGTAAATGAGATGGTATGTGTTGGGTGCAGGTAGGGTCACATAAAAAATACCCAATCCACTTTCGCACATAAGTCAAGTTATCTGAAAATAGCACATAATAGGATTTTTTTAATTGTTCCAACTTGGTCTTATTTTTAGAGACTCAAAAGTAAACATAATTGCATTTTTTAAACTAAAGATGAACTTACTGCATCTTGAATTAAAAAGCCAGTACACTTTAGGTCAGCTAGTCTGTAGTCAGCCTATGTCCTTTGCGAACCAGCCATGGTCACAAACCCAAGAAGAATGAATTAACACACATCAGATGTGATCATTGTTAATGTTGACTCTGACATCAGAGCATAAAATCAACATTGTCAAAACTGTGGCTGTAGAGAATAAATACTCTCTGTAGAGAACACTTATCTTGATTTGGTGAAATTGAATCAGTTTGTGCCTGCCGTGTATTTTGAAAGTCTGGATGGAAGCAACAGGTATTATTTATACATGAAGGTTTTATCGTATCGTAGATAAATCTGGGGTCTTACCTCGTAGTGTCCTTGTTCATGAAAAAGTTTTCCTAAGTTATAAAGACAGCTAGTAACAGAGCTTTTATGAGCATGAGGATCTTTCAAATTTTCATCAGGGATCTCTGAACACTTCAGGAAAGTCCTCCTGGCTTCCTCTGTCTTCCCTTGGTTCATCAGGATGATACCAGTATTTAAATAGGCAGCTGTGGAGAATGAAAAAAATGTTATGTTTAATGAGGTTCCATTATGTTTTATCTAATCTTTGTTTTACTTCAAAGTAATATCTGAAAGAGATCCTATTGTTATTCAGTTTGGCTTTATTGTAATATAGATCAATGGTGTAAGAGGAACATGTAAGAGGTAAAAGTTCAGAGATGAGGAAAGGAGTAAGTGGCTCTAAAGACTGAGGAAGGAGGTAAAGGAATACCGGCTAGGCAGGGCACTTAATTTTTTTTCCCTCCTATTAGGACTGTATCAAGCATATAGTGCCTTTGTTTGAAATGCTACAAAAATATATGAAAGTTTATACATACAGATATACCTGTATGTGTATATATACATATATAGAAAATTTAACACTTAAGCTTAAAAAAGTCAGCAGTCTCAAAAAGCACACACTTAATTTTGGAACTGATTACTCCCCATTACCCCCAGGCAAGGTAGGAAAAATGAAAGGACTCCAAAAATATTTATATTATTCACTCACACCACATACCATGAAAATCAGGGACTGGCTGTAAGAAACAGAAAAGAGGATCCTGAAAAATTTGAGCAGTAGCATTTATGGGTCATCACCCTGGGTCAAAAGCATTTTAGGTTCTAGTAGTGCTGCATAGTATTAACTCATTATCTAGTTCTTCTCTGCACCACATTAAATGTACTTATTGACCAATAAACATTTGCCTCCAACTGAAATGTGCATAGTTTCACCTTTTCCTTTCTAAATGAAAAACTTCTGAAAAAAGAAAGAAATTGTTATAAAGAGTAGGAATATTTCCTTTAAAAAATATAGTAAGTATTGGTAAGTAAGACTTGTATAGTTGAAATACTTACAAGCAAGTGTGGGTCTGCTACCAATTGCCAGTTTATAGTAATGCAATGCCTCCGAAAACCTACTATTTTCTTGAAGTAGTAATCCTCTGCACAAGGAAAAAAAAGAAAAAAGAAAGAAAAAAGAGAGAGAGGGGGAGATTACTGCAAAGACTAATTTCAAAATAAATATTGAAAACAAAAGGTCACGAAGAAAAATACATTTACTGGTATTTCAGAGATACAACCATCCATATGGCTTTAACAAAGCAGATGTGAAATGCAATAGTTTTGGCTTTCATGGAAACCAGGAGATTCATTTACTTAGTTGAGAAAATGGTAGGTGTGAGACTTCTTGAAGAGGACTATGTATGGTGGAGATACTTGTGAAAAAGTCATTCATGTTTAGCCTGTTATCTTTTTTTTACTTGAAGTAAGCAAATCTTTCTCAGATGCACAATAAAGTTAACCACCTAACACTTTGCATGTATTATCTTAACCAGTCCTTGTTGAGCAATTTCACCAGATTAGCCACTGCACAGCCACTTAGATCAGTTCAATTTTTTCCTGTCTTCTTTCTGCCCCAAACAAATTTAAAAACTAAAGAGGTATAAAAAATGATTAAGAATACTTCCAGTTCTCATCTAGTTTTATAATGCATGGGCTTTAATCAAAGTTTTTAAGACAAGTATCCTTGTAATTTACAATTTGCACCAGCTAACCACAAATTCATGAGAAATAAATGGCCTGGACATCATTAACGTGAATTCACAATTGTATGCTTAAATGAAGGTTCAAAGCATTATGGAATTCCTATAGTTTCAGCTGAAAAAAAAAGCATAACTAAATAAATTAAAATCACAAGGATTTAAAAATCCTGAAAAATTAACATTTCAGAGTGCACTCACACTTTATTATGCAGGTGTGGATGTCCATCTTCATATATCTCAAAGTATCCAGGAAAAAACAAATGTAGCTACTTCTTTTAGGTGGGAGGGTTATCGTATCTCTCTGTAGTTTCCCTAACCTACAGCAATTTTGACTTCTTTCACTATGCTTTTATCTGCTGATAGCTTTTCAAACTGCAAAGTGCTTTGATGTTTTCCATCTCCAGTCTCTAATCAGAGATATTTTATTCCCTTCCAAAAACCTCAGAAAACTTCTTGTATTAAACCAGTAGAGTTTGGGGGAAGGAAAGAGTAGGGTAGTTAGCTCAAGGAGTAACCACCATTGTTTGCGTCCTATTGTTGGGCTGGGATTTAACAGAATGGATGAATATATCTTGTTTCTTCTGTAGTATCTATCAGCACCATGTGGCCTTGCTTTTGAAACTCTCTCAACTATCTTGGGATTAGGTAGTAAATCATTTTTAACTTCTGATTAGTGCAAAAATAATTGTCATTTTTGTCACTGTAAACTATGATGCTTATTCTTGTATGAACTTCTATTTAACTGTGTTCAGNATCACTGAGCATTTATTGACAGTTGCACCAAATTGGAAAATCAAAAAAGCTCAACAGATGGGTGCTGCATGAGCTGAACAAGAAATTTAAAAAGTCGTCATTACAAATTCTGCTCTGCACTTAAAAGCCAATAGGTTTTGAGCTATATAAATCACAACAAAAATGACTGATTTCTTGATTACATAGTGACAAGTGATAAAAAATGCATTCTTTATGACAACTGGTGGCATTCTGCAGAGTGGGTAGATCAAGGTGAAGTACTGAAACACTTCATTGAACCAAAGCGGCATCAAAAGAAAGGTTGCAGTCACTGTTTGGTGGTGGGTAAGTGGAACCACACAATACAGCTTTCTGAATTCTGGTAAAGCCATCACAGTAGAGAAGTATTGCCGAGAAACCATAAAAACACACCAATAAATGCAATGCTGAAGTGCAACATTAGTCAACTGCACAGGACTAATCCTTCTCCACGACAAAGTCCAACTGTACGTCTCTCAGAAGCTACACAAACTGGGCTACAAAGCTAACTCATCCAGATGACTCACCAGACCTCTCTCCCAGTGATTACATTTTCAAGCATTTTGACAACTTCCTTCAGGGGAAGTTCATGGAGAAGTTCAGAACACCTTTGATTTAAGAATTCATCAGTTCCAGGACTCTAGAATTATATTCTACTCAAATAAATTGACTTATTGGCAAAAATGCCTAGATCCTAATGGTTGTTATTGTGATTAATAAATATTATTCTAAGCTGAGATGTAGTGTGAGATACACTGATATTGCAGAACTTACATTTAGCTGGTACTTGCAGAAATTTCAGCAATGAGAGAATAACATTCAGGATATTTTTGGCATGGCAACAAGTTTTTTAAGTATTGACAAATGTCTTGCAAGAAGTAAGAGGTACAATTGTGAAGACAGTAACAGCATTTTCTAAATTTTCTAGAACCTGAATTTTGTTTGTTCTAAAACTCTTTATAGAGTGCAATTATTCCAAGGAAAATTATTATTATGGTGGTATTTTGATCAAGTTTTCTGCTGGCAGCAGGAAATATAACATAAAAATAAATATATAACAACCTAATAATAAATTAGTTGCATGGTCTGACATTTAAGCTGCGTCTTACTTTTTTTTTTTTTTTTTTAAAACCCACATTCTAACACACAATTTTGTGATAAATTTATCACAGAAATTCCGTTCTTATTTTGTTCTGTAATAAATAATTTCACATTAAGAGAAGTAATACAGTAACTGGTCAACAAAGTAAATTACTTTGGTCACTGTATGACATTTCTGCCTTTTGGATTAAAACAACTTTTATTTGTAATTATTATCAAATTAATCTTCCTGTACAGTACATGCTCTAATACTGGAATTCTTGATTTATTACTTGATCCTTTAGGTGTCTGGGTTTTTTCCTACTCCTTTTCTGGAAGACTTTATTTCTTTTAAACCTTGTTCCATTAACAGACATTCTCATTCTCTTTATACATACGCAAAACCAAGCTATTCAGATACAAGAATGAGTACTGAATTCCAGCAAATACTTAGTGGTTTATTTCTGTTTTCTTTGAGGAATGAAATAAAAGGGAGTAATCTAAAAAACTTTGAAAAGGCACAGAATTGACTCTTCTTGTGGAACTGGTCCTGATTGACTGCTAGTTTTCCCTTTGGCTTCTGACAGCACGAAAATGACTGGATTTATGAGTCTCTAGTTCTAGTTTCAGGTTTTAAAAAGTCATAAAAAGGCTCAAAGGAAAACTAAAAAAAATATTATTTTTAGTTCAATAAAATTAATACTGAGGGCGTTATGCTGCTGAGAAATAACTGTCTTGATGTTCACTGATGAAAGGATAAATAGTTACTTATACAGATAAAAAGTTAAAATGATGTAAGTTGCATTAAACTAAAATATTAGGAGAGTTTTAAAAGCAGATATATTTTACTTCAAAGGTGAAAAAATCAGATCCCCTCTAGCTGCAAGATCAAATAAAAGGCAGGCATACAAATACACTCACCAACCTCTATCTAATTATTCACAACATGCAATTAAGACTAAACCCAAACACTTCAGATTTAGAGACTGACAAAATTAATACTGCCTGTGAAATGTCGTGCTTCTCTTTTTAAAGCATGTATTATAATTCTCATCTCTGACTACATTATTGCTCGCTATTACTTCCACAGCTATATTGTCTCATTCACCACCTGGAAGGAATACAAATGAGCAATAGTTCAATATTTGCTTCTGCCTCTACCTTTCTGCAAATGAAACACCTCATTCTTGTAAATATTTACCTTTTGAGCAAGATACAAAGAAGTTAGCTCTAGGATCAAATGACAAAATACTGTTTATATCAAAATTAGTTTAAGAAAAATCTGTAGGTCTTCAGGTCCTGTATTCTTTCCATTGCTGCATTTCACAGCATCTAAGCCATTCCTAAGACAAAAATAGTTGTGATTTTCAGCTAAGCATTACATCTGAGAGGCACACCCAAGGTTCTGAGAAACAGTGCAGTTCAGCCTTGCTGCCACATGACTTAGTCACTGGTCAGCAAAGACTGCAGGTCCAGTGAACGAACAGCACTCCAAAGCAAGGGCCCTGGGAGAGGAGCATGGATCTCATTCTTGATGCTTTCTGTTAGCTGCTCCAGCAACACTGAGTTCAGTCAGCAAGTCCCAGAGTTGCCTTTGAAAGTAGCTCATCCTGAAAATTGCTCATCATGATTAAGGCAAACATGAAACTAAGATACATGCTCAAGTGAGTAATTGCCACAAGGAGTATGTCCTTCACTAGATGGCTGCAAAGAGATCATCAGAACAAATGTTACCAAAAGGGTCTGTTCAGCACTTGAAGCTTTCCAAAGAAGCTGAGAATTTGAATTCAATTATCTTTGTAGTCTGCTAAGTTATATTAACAACTCCTCAACAAGTTTCAAGTGGGATTTTGATTATATAGTCTTTCCTTCTCCTTCAGAAATAGGTGAAATATGGATTATTTTGTCACAGAAACACTTGCTTTTCCTTCATCAAAGCTGAGTTTGGAGTTTTGTTCACTTCAGGAGAGAGGCCAAAGCCACGAGAAGGAAGTTCAATATGTCTCCTATGCCTTATTTTCACATGTTTTAGCATTTACCATCTTTAAGGCAGAGAATTTTCATCCAAGACACTCAAAATTGGTTTAAAATCATTAAAAGTAAAACTCAGGTGACGTTATAAACATATATCAAGGGCAAAATCCGAAATAAACGCCAATTCAACTAGAGAATTGCAGAACGACCTTCAAGCAAACTGACCATGCCTATACTGAGAGTAGATGTGGTGTCATAAACTGTGAACTAATTGCTGCATAATTACCATAGTAAGCTAAGCTTGCAAGAAATGAGCTGAATAGCTGCAGAACAGAGAAGCATCAGCAGAGGGAGATGAAATGGGATCCACAGGCTATAACAATGGAAGTCTATGACTTTCTGTGGTATAAAACATTTATTAGGCCTCGTGAACAGCAAAATAAGTTTGGTTTTTGCAAAAGTAAGCGGTTGGTAAAAGGAGTGGCCAGCAGCAAAAAACTGCATCTGATAAAACAGATAAATTGGGTGGTGGTCTGTCAACTAAGTGGCACGTGGGGTGAGTTAGAAGCCTCACAACCTGATGTCGCTTAAGATGAAAAACAAAGACACCCCCAGAAGCATGTACTAAGCTCTCTGCCTTGCAGGCATGGCAAACAGCCAACTCCACACTTCTGAAGATACAACTGACCCTGCCAAGGGCCAATCAACACATAGTAACTGGACTTAGTCCTCATCAAGAGGCACAGAAATGTTTTTGAAAGGTATAAAATTGATACCTGAAAACCCTTTTACTTGCTTTATATCTACTTCTTAACAAGTTATAAGTGTTTAAGCGCTAATGTAGCAGTAAACTTATCAAGGCAATTCTGAATTTGTTTTAATCTGTCATTTGAATTACTACTTACTGCCTTCAGCACTGCAAAATCATCTCTTTGACTGCAACCCCATTTGGGCTGAACCACATGTATTAACTCTGCGAGTAACAAACTCTAAGGAGGGTCTCGCAGGTAACTGGATTCTGACTTGTAGCAAAAAGATATATAAGTGCACACACACAGCCTTAAGTTATAAATCATCAACAAAGCCTGAGATGTTTAACCCTTTGACTCTCTACAGGAGGACCTCCTTAGCCACCTGTAAGAATCTCACCTGGTTAATCACAGAATCACCGGGTTGGAAGAGACCCACTGGATCATCGAGTCCAACCACTCCCACAAAACACTAAACCATGTCCCTCAGGACCCCGTCCACCCGTAACTTAAACACCTCCAGGGAAGGCGAATCAACCACCTCCCTGGGCACCTCCTTGAATTTCTCACTATCTGTTTGCTCAGCTCCATTTTGATAGTCCAAATTTTCCTTCCTTAGACCACTAATTTCCCTCCAGCTGATTGCACGAGAGTTGAAGTCAGAAATTGGCAATGACAGATGGAGTCTCTTCTTCCTCATCTACTGGCTCTCAAAACTTTTAGACAAAATTAGTTCTTTTCCCCTCACCTGGAAAGGAGTGATTAATGGATCATTGGCAATGTAAAAAAATGGTAAACTCTTTCTAAAAGAGCTGGTGCCTGCATATTACCAAGTATTTGGAGGGGGGAAGACTAAATTAGCCAAAACTTTTCAATTTGGCTAGTAAATCTATGTACTTGCACAATCAAACAATTTACAGTTTGTTTTTCATGCTTAATACTATGCTTTATTACACTGAAGGCATCTTTAAAAAGTTCAGAGTGTATTTGTAGTGCTGAAATATATAACTCTACTCCATTTCCTTTTAAAGGAGACAGTTGATTCTGTTAAGGAAGTTCCTTCTATAGCCAGCAGTGGATCTACTCTCTACATGCCTTTCCTCTTCTTTGTTCATACTTTGAAATGATAACTGTTCTTTGGATATCACTAACAGAAGAGAGAAGAGGCAGATGGAAAGAATACAAAAGTAGTGATACAGTGCAAAGCATCGAATGCAAGCCAGTGGTGGAGCAAAGCAATTGGCACACATTATGTACCTATTTTTAGTGGTTATAGAGACACAAAGCCTTCCATCTTCCTTACACAAGAAGAAACAAAGGAAAATATATCCTTGGAATAAGGATGCTTGACACAGAAGAGTAAACACAAGTAATAAAGAGCTCAAAGTCTTTTAGTAATTTTAAATAAAATTCCTACACTTGGTAAGAATACCAAGCTAAATAAATAAAAAAGCCTCCTCTCTCACACACAACCCCCCCAAAAAAAAAAAAATCAAGCCAAACACAAGATCAGTTGCTTCAAGTTTGCAGTTCCAAGACTTTTGAGTTTTTCAGTCCACCTTCCAGTAGTAAGGCAGATAAATTAAAACATTAATTGAAACAGGCAACTTCTGTTCAAAGAAACTTTACTGATATAATTGGGAAAATGTGAAGTCTATCAGATGGGGAGAAAGCAAGGAAGAAGTCAATGGCTCCTTTAGCTTAGTAAGACAAGTACCGTGGAAGAATGAAGTTCCCTGTAGAGATATATGAAGATGAGATTACTTGGAAAAGAAAAAGCTACTTAAACCATTGGACACAAAGCAAAGAGTTATAAATTGATCACGAATTAATATAGGATTAAGTAGGAGACAAGTTCTAACTATCACAGTAGCAAAATAATTACTTTTCAACAGGATTTCTTGTGTCTGTATTGCTTGTAGCAAAATTTACAATGGGGTATGAATCGTGTAGGAAATGCAGGAAATGTGCTGACTGCTTGCAAGAGTAGCAGACTTCAACCAGTGACTTAGGAAGTTGCTCATAATTCTGTTTGTCTAATACGATGAAAAAGGAAAGGAAAAAAAGAAAAAAGAAAAAGGAAAAAGGAAAAGGGAAAAAGAGAAAAAGAGAACTAAGTCCTGACCCTCTAGAGACTATGCGCACTGCTTCTATAGAATTGGGCATTTAAATAAATGCAGAAAAACATTTTCCCCTGATGAGTTCTTTGCACCCTGAATTCTCTAAGCTGTAAATTTCTATCTATCTTGTTTGACCAACAACTCGAAAAATCTTCCTGTCTTCTTTCTCTGCCTTGGTTTTGACCTAAAGTAATGGCATAAAACTGTTCTCAGGGACTAAAAAGCAGTAACAAAATACAGTCAGTAGACAGGCCATAGTTTTTCTCAGATAACACGTTAACCTCTTCCCGGTGTAGTCCTTTTAAAGCCAGAGGATCTACTAAGAAAGCAAACTCCTCAATGACTAAAGCTGGCATAAAGCGACCACATACAACACGTAGGAACCGTTAACTGTCATCAAGGTCAACATGTGCGTTAGAGAAACAACTATACAATTTTCAGATAAGGTGCAACATTTAAGTAGTTTAATCAATTTTGTTTTACTGGTTCACAACAGTTAATACAGAGCCTGTTTACTAGTATTTTGCCATGACTGCACTATATCCATGCCTCAAGCTACAGTCATCCCACTGATTTAAGGTGAGATTATCAACAAAGAACTATATTTACCTAAATGGTACGCTGGCGAACAAAGAAACAAATGGCAGAAAATCCTCTTTTATTCCCTACACGGATGTGTCTCCAGCCATGGAGCAATAGAGGATGTGCTTTGCCTAAGGCAACTGTCTCACTGTCATGTGCAAAACTACTCAGTAGAAAGATAGGTATGGATGCTACGGCAGCCCTGTACATGAAACTTTTAAGCCTGGTCTTTAATTAAGTCTTTTTTGGTTTGGTGTTTTGGGGGGTTTTTTGTTTGTTTTTTTTTTTAAAGTAATTAAGCCATTTAACTACTTCACTAAATGAGATATAAACTATTGTAAGAGTCTACAACTAGGTCTCATCAACAAGAAAGCCACTCATTAAGGAACAGTAGGAATAGGGATGTCTTCCAATAACATCCTGTTAGCAAATATGTAAATGGAGCTTAATTCCTACTTTTGCAATCAATAAGAAACCACATATAGCCAGGAGACATTAAGACAGAATGATCATTCCCTTTGCAGAACTCACAAAACACAGACACAAAAAATCAAAGCAAAATAATCACCCCCAGAATAACCTCTTGTCTTTCAGACACTGCAGTCAAAACCCTGTCTGTTCTTCTAGTTCTAGGGAAGAGCTTTCCAAGTGCAAGCAAACTGGTCAGCAAATAGAGTCCTCCTCTTTTCTTTGTTACTGGGGCAGTTTAGTTGGGACTAGTGCCATTTCAGCATTGCATGAATTCTCAAATTCTCACAGCTTCCGTTTCTTTGACAGAGAGAGGGCTGCCGTAAGCAGGAAGAGTAGCGTTACTACTGACTTTCTCCTTCGTCTGGACACTGGGCAGTGGTGTGCTGTGCCAACAGTGCTCAAACAAGGTATCTATTCCCTTTCACGTGCCCTAACAGGCAACACAGGTTAAGAGCTGCAGAGAATTTCTTATGAGAAGAAACTTTCACAAAATGGAATGGCAACATCTCCTATTCAGTCTGGGAGTCCCATAGTTATTTTTCTGATTTTATAAATGGACAAAGTTTACATAAAGACAACAAACCACCACAGTTTCAAATATTGAGGCATGTAATTGAATAGCTAGGCCACTGTATGTATTTCAGCTCTCAATATTACCAACAAAGGTATCTACTTTAAGCAGGCCCTACAAAGAGCCCTGGAGCAGAGTCCTGCACTGCAGGACACTACCACTGACCCAAGTGACCTTCGGGTAGTACCTCAAGAGCTGATCTCACAATACAGTAAGATTTTATCAAGACAACTTTTGTTACATTAAGACACAAATTTCAGCCATTGTCTTCAACAGTGGAAGAAGCAGCTGGCAAAGCAGAGATTAATTCTGAACAGGTTTGTAACAAGTTTGCATTCACAGCTGAGAAAAAGCTTTCAAGTACTTAAACAGACAACAGACTAAACATCCTCTTTGCTATTTAACTCACCATCCTGCATTGTAAAAACGTGTAGTCCATCAAGGAAGAGGAACCATAACCCTGACTTGTTTCCTACTACGTGCAGTGGTGCAGCAAATTTGTCTCAGGTAGGTTCAAATACAGTTCAACATGGGTTAGTAGGCAAGTCTGCTTTTAGTGCTTTTTGTTTCTGATAGTTCAGCAAAGGACATTTTTATGCCAGCATCCTTAAAAGGCAGAAGCAGAGGAAACACAATTTTAGATGCTATATAGTCTAACAACAACAGACAAGGAAGAACTTCACTAATGTTGCTTTTTACCCAACAATGCGGAGTTAAGCTTTGCATATAACAAATTTCTGCAATCCCACACTTTGCAGAACTAAAATTTCAGTTAGTATTTAAGACTGCAACCTAAGAGAAACCTAAGAAGTCCACATTTATTGACAAAATACACTAAGCTTTTTACCCAAAGTAAAGTTTATGGAAATTCAAACTTTGAACTTATTCAAAGAAATCTAATTATTTCAATAAGAAACTTGTACGCAGCCCTGTATCACTAAAGGTAGAATGAGATATTTTGCGAAAGAAGCAAAAGCATGGCTGTTTGAATGACCTCTAACATTTTTAGGGCACTGTATGTTCCAAAAATACAACACTGAAAGTAATTAGTATAATTTTAAAGCATTATTCAATATTTACATGAGATTGTGAATATCCTTAACATTGGCTGAAAAACTCATGGTAATATAGATTACTGATACTGATGACAAAAGAACAGTCCAAGCAGAGCTGTGCCTAAATATAAATAAACGCAAAACTGTTTTTTTGACTGATAAGCAATTTTACTTTAGGCAATAACTAGAAGCAATATGAAACTACAAAAAAAAAAATCCCATGAGCTTTAGGTAACAATCATAAGGCAACAAAGATTGAAAAGAAAAATCCTAAAATAGTTTGGTTGTAATCTACTGAACATTGCCTAGTACGGAAGAACAAATTACTGTTTTTCTACAGCTCTGTCCTAGATACCTTATGGTATTAAAATATCTGGATTCCAATGTTTAAAGAAAAGGCATGGAAAAGGATCTATGTTTATGCTGATTTACTATCCTATGAAATATAGCTGAAATCAGCAGTGTTACATAGCTTTGAGAAGCTGGCTTTCAGATTTATTTGTAAATATTACCTGCAGAGCTGTCTCAAGACATCAGAGAAGTTATTTATAAGAGGCCACTTTATATGTACTTTCTAAGTAGAAGCAGCCTTATTGGAGTCATATTGTAATACATTTTCTATCTACAGCATAAGACAACTGAAATCCTTTCTGCACTGAAATTGCTATGAAAATAATAA
>WAAB01023932.1:197190-217965 GCA_013389865.1 Piaya cayana | reverse complement strand
AAGCAATATGAAACAAAAAAAAAAAAAATCCCATGAGCTTTAGGTAACAATCATAAGGCAACAAAGATTGAAAAGAAAAATCCTAAAATAGTTTGGTTGTAATCTACTGAACATTGCCTAGTACGGAAGAACAAATTACTGTTTTTCTACAGCTCTGTCCTAGATACCTTATGGTATTAAAATATCTGGATTCCAATGTTTAAAGAAAAGGCATGGAAAAGGATCTATGTTTATGCTGATTTACTATCCTATGAAATATAGCTGAAATCAGCAGTGTTACATAGCTTTGAGAAGCTGGCTTTCAGATTTATTTGTAAATATTACCTGCAGAGCTGTCTCAAGACATCAGAGAAGTTATTTATAAGAGGCCACTTTATATGTACTTTCTAAGTAGAAGCAGCCTTATTGAAGTCATATTGTAATACATTTTCTATCTACAGCATAAGACAACTGAAATCCTTTCTGCACTGAAATTGCTATGAAAATAATAAGTTATTTCAGAGTTGCCAGGAATTTGCCCTTTGAGGCTTCCATGCAACTTTCAGAAAACAAGCTTCCAAACAAGAATTCAAGTCCCCAGCCAAAACTCTGGTTTCCTAAATTCTAGGCCACAGATCCAGATTCTATCTTCAAGACACATTACGTCACAAGCTATCCTGAGGCATAAGCTATGCACAAGTGACACTTAGGTTTATTTGGATCTAAAAAATATCAACAGAACAAACCCATTTAAACTCATATCTGAAGTAGTGATAAGCATCCAAACCAATGTTAATGTCAATGTTGGCAAGAGGTTTGTTTTTTTTTTTCTGTCTTTTAAATAAATAAAAATAATAACAGCAAAATTTCTGCTGGTCTCTGAAAGTTTAGGAATTTACTTACGGTTACAGAATTGACACATTTGGCCACTATAGGAAATTACATGTACAGAGTCAGAAAAAGCTTCAAATGGAGATCATGTAGTTAAGTAATCTAAATTAATTCAGTTTAAATTGTCCTAAATGGCAAAATTATTTGTTTCCCAGAGGTACAAGGTATAACAGAAAATAAAAGTACATCACTGAAATCAGCCATTCCTCTAATCTGTTAAATTCTCTGGGCTTTAATGCTTTCATAGCCAACTGCTAAGCCAATCTCACATTTTAGTGTCTTGAAAAAGAAGGAAATAGATCATCAAATGCTTCTGTTTATGTAGCTTCTCTCTTAGACTGCTACCCATTGAAAATTGTGAGTCAATAATTTGTTCCTTGATCAGATAGCAGTTTGATTTGTTATTGCTGTGACTGAACACTGGGCTGCACGTGCCAATTAATTTCTATCAAATACTGAGGCATAAGTGCTAGAAAAACTAAAGAGGATGTGAGACTACAGTATATTCATGATATATTATGGCTAAAATACAGTAATTAGAAAGGATGTAACAGCATTTTTTTCCCTAAAGTTCTACTAAATGACTGTTTCAGTTTCAAAGGTTTGTACTAAAAACCTGAAACAGCAAACCTAACTCACCTCTTGCAGGCACACACAAGAAGTATTTTTCCATTGCAGTATTTTTTGTAAAAGACTAACAGAACTTCACATCATGGATGGGCTGAATTTGCAAGTGAGCTCCTCAGATCTTATGCTTAAAATAATTGATTCATTTGTGGTCTCATAATATCAAAGCCCACTCTGTTCATCACCCAGTTTTCATGCTGGATATGGAAGTATCCAACACAGGGAAAGACCATAAAAACAAAAAAAATTCTGCAAGATCCTTTTTTGCATATGCATATATATACACATACTATAGAGCAAACACTTCCCTCTGAATATACTTCCTTAACTTTCACAGGTATTCATAAGGTAACTTCATGCCTTATGTATTCCAAACAGCATTTTAGTTAAATTCCGTTTACACAAATTCTGTAGAATTCCAAGAAATTTTCTATTCAAACAAAATTGTAGGAATGTATTTTATATATCAATGGAAAGCTGGAAAATTACCAGCTTTTTCTGAGAACAGCAAAACTACTGAAATCTGATTTATTTTCTAGCTTTATATCTTTATCAACCAACCCCCTTTCCCCGTATTACTCTGGTATTAACTTCAGTTTCCTTTTATGATATTGTAAGACACAAAAGTACTGTATAAGCATACAAAAAAATTTCAATAGTTATAATTTTCATCCACAAAATGAATGGTATATGAGAAAAACAGGCATATCAATCCTGTCATGGTATTTATTCTCTTACTCATGTACAACAGGATTCTAGTAATTAAACTTCCTTGAACCTGTGCTGTTCTGAAATCAGTCACAGGAGAAAATCATTTTTCTATTTTGACTTTTCAGACCTCTGGAGTTAACTGAGAGTTATTGGTTTATGCTAGGAATTGTTTACACCAAATCCCCCCCCCCAAGTGTTATCCAGATTTTTTTTAGAAGTCTAAACAACACCTCTATATTTTACCTGAGTCAGAAACAGTGGTACTGTTGTCTGCCCATCTATCCATATTTTGTTCAAGTGTGGGGGTTTTTTTGCTTCTTTTAAAGAAAAGAGATTTCTAAGTTTACCTTCTCCACACCCAATACACAAATACAGGATCACGTTGATGAAGAAAAGGTCCTGTTCTCCCCATAGTTTAAGGAGCATGATGAATGAAGTGACTATTGCAAAGCAACATCTAACATAATCTTCATTTCCAGCAAGTAATTCAATAGCCCCATTCACAATAGTTTTCACAGATGATCCTACTCCAGGAAAGCCACACATACTTACAAATTATAAAGCATATCAGCCATGTTGCTGCGGTAGTACAAGGCATTTCTATAGGCGCTTTCAGCTTCAGAAATCTTGCTCTGGCTCTTGAGAACATTTCCAAGGTTACCCCATGCTGTCAAGAGGAGAAAACAGTATTCAGAAAGAGCTACAATCCAATTACACATGACAGAGTATCTGAGTATCAGGAAGTTCCTCAGGGAGACAAACCCCACAAAGAAACAATTTTTATGTAAGGAAAGGGGAGAGGTTGGTTGCTTTCTTTCTGCCAGCTCTGTAGCTCTCCATCTTACTGTGAGACCCACATTTCAGAGCAGTGATCTGCATACTTTTTGCATACTTAGAACTTTTGAGTGGGAAAAGGATCTTTAAGAACAAAATATGTCTCTATGCTTTACAAACCACTATAGGAAAGAGGAAGGACTATTTTATTTTATATTGTCTTTAAGTAAAAGTCCCCAGAGTGGAATGCAGAACTGGGACATCTTTTTTTTTTTTAAGGCTTTCTACTCTAAACAGCAAGAAATTTTCCCAGAGTAGACACAGCTCTCACTGAAATATGAAAATTGACAAATGATGCAGGAATCAAAAGAATGGTTAGATAAGTAACCATGATTAAAAGCATGCCATATGGATATAAGCATATTACACAGATCACTAGTATGCATTTTTCTACTTGGAAAACATGTGGTTCCTTTCCATACAATTTATTGTGTTATTCAATGTGCTTTTATATCCCATCTATAAAGGACTTGAGGTAAAAAATATTTAAGGCTCTAAATGTGTTCCCTTTGCAGTTTTGTTGAGTGGCACAAAAACTGTACTTGCAAAAGAAACTGGAACTAACATTTTATAGAAAACATAACCCATGTTATTCACAATTTCAGAAGATAACTTAACTGACATAACTGTAGTCTATGTGCATACATGGAAAAAACACATGATGCTTATAAATACACCAAATTCATTTCATAAAACAGTTCTACATTCACAAATATTTTTTTTTATGAGCAAGAGTAATGGAAAGATGATGCATACCCTTTCCACAAAATACGCAATACATGGCAAACTATTCTTTTTTCCAGATGCATTAACCATACACATTATCTCAAGCAGCAGTTAAATTCTGCTTCTTCCGTTACTAAAGCTCCTTTTTTAACGGGAATTTGTATCAGTCTCAGGTAATGCAACCTTTCAATGTAGTTGTAACATTACACAATTAAAGAGGTGGACAATTATTTCAGTTAGATATTTCATCCTTACGAAATGCACTGCTTTCAATCTGTTGTGGTTTGCTGCAGAAGTGTCCTGCCACAGGGGTGGAAACAGCAGCAAACACAGCACTTTCTTCTGAGCAGAATAAACTAATCATTGTCGAGAAATCCTTGGTGGATTCACAAAAATTAAATTATCTGACTGTGCACAACACAATTTGTAAAAACAAAGGAAAAAAAACAGTAATTCCATGAGAAAATAGTTATCACTTCCAAGTCACTTATATTTTAACCTAGTATTTTATAAGATGAGAATGAATTAAAAAGTTATTTATCACTGAATTGGCAGAAGTCACGAAAATGTTGCATCATTCTCTTGCTTAATGAAATACAGATGCTAAAAATATTCTCCAACTAACTCAATTTTTACAATCTTTGCTAGCATACATGCAGAATTTTGAATTTATTTCCCCATTACTGCTATTATTTTTTTTTTTTATGCATAAAACATTTTGGAAGCACTAACTAAGGTGACCTGTCAGCTTGTAAGCATTACATTTGTAAGAAAAGCACAGATTTTATTGTTTTTAAACGCATTTGTGAAAACACACTCTGATGTTGCTTGGACAGTACATGACCATCCAGTTTCCCACAGTTGTATCAACCAAACAATCTGTAGCTATAATACTTTTACCTTCACTCTAGTCTCCCACACTAGAGGATTACATCAAAAGACCACTTGGACTACTGATAACAATTTCCTGCTATACAGTTGGTTCATCTTTTTGTCTGTTAGACTGGAAAAAAACCACTATTAACACTGTCAGATGTAAGTTCCTCCTCTAGACTTCATTTCATCCTGTATGCCTGATTATTTAACTGAGTTAATAAAATTTTTAGGGCAATACCTCATTTTACATTCAGCAAAATAATGTGTCAAGCTTTTAATATTAATCAATATTTAGCCTGCATCAATTAATTTGAAAATTATTTCATTTGGACTTTTATCTAAACTTGTAAAATTGTGAATGATTAATTTAATTTAAGGTGATAGACTAGAAGAAGCGATAGTAGCAGAAAATAGCAAATATAAACCATGATAATCTCACAATTTGTCATTAAAAGAAATATGAAAACCAAGGTCTTTTTACATCCCCAAATTATAAAAGCTTAATATAAATCTTCACATCTATTTAAATACAGAATGAGTTAGATGAATGATGAAGCTCTGGCTGGAGATGAAAGCACATGGAACGTTTTGTAGACTAAATGCTTATTTATAGAGATCACACTCAGCCCCAAAAGTTACTAACATCTATCATCTGCAGCGACTACATCATCTTGATTGCTTGTATACGAGAGAGAGAAAGAGAGGATGCTGTACATGGAAAAGAGACTACATCAGTTACTCAAGGAACCTCTCTTCTCTTTTCTGTCTTAAGTAGTGTGACTAACCTTAGGAAAAACAAAGAATTTCAATTATTAACTAAATCTTCGTCATCCAGTTTCTCAATCCATATCTCAAGACAAATTTCTCCTGCAAAACTGTAATAACATTAGTTCAACTATATGCACATTCAACAACAGAAATCAAAGTTTTACGTGGTCATGATGCCACGTTCCTATTAAAAACCTACTCTATGGTTTCAACTAAATTTCAACACTCAACTGTTTTTCATCTGTACATGGTGAGAAATAAAAAATTAATATCTTCAAAGGAAAAAGAAACTAGGTCAGCAATTTAGAACGGATTTTTATTCCACTTATTTTATTTTTTTCATATAAAATCAGTAATACCTGAAATTGCAAAAGGAAATATTTAATAAACAGAAGATGCTAAACTATATATATCACAATTTAATCTTCAGGTTTTCCTCTACTGGGGATTCCATTCAGCACGAGAGAAAAAGCAAGTTGTGAAACAGTTTTATACTATTTACTTTTTGCCTACTACTTAATTCCCTGCTCACCAACTAGAAAATCAAACTAGTCCCTAGTCTTTTAGAAACAGTACTCCACCATACAGCAGGAACAAAGGTAACATTCACATCTCATACACCTATGAAGCAGTCAGCCAATTCAAATTTTTCTTCTTCACATACTTTTCCAGAAATCGTACTCAATATAAACAGACATATTAAAATTTAAAACTTGATTTCATCACCTTGTGTGCTAAGCCACTGGTGAACTAAAAAAATCTTACAATGTTTGAGACTTCCTATACTAGTTAGATCTTTTTGCAGCAAAATGTAACAATTTAAAGATTTGTTGGAGTTGCTTTTAAATAAATAGCAGGAAAAAAATATGTAGCACCAAATCAGAAGATAAATAACTCTTTAAGTGTTACCATTTTGGCCACACCAGACCAGATTTTTATTAGACTTTAAAGATTACTTTTATGCCACCTTGCAGTGACAGCAGGTCAAATTCTTAGGCATTTAATTGCTTTCAAAATGAAAATTAGCATCACAAATTTCAGCTTCAAATTTGACATTATAAATTTCTGAGCAATCTCATAGAAACTGAGGATTAATATTTATCAAGCTTACAAAATACCAGGCTGGCATTTTAAACCTTCTCTAAACCCCTTTATTTTGGAACAGAGCACAACAAACAACACTAAAGCAGGAACAATGTCATCCAAGCTAATCCACCTGGATTTAATGAGCACATACAACTAAAGAGAACAGTTGAACTTTCAGCTTGCAGTTGAATTATGAAAACAAATGAGAACTGAAATGACTGTGTGCAAATATCTTCCATTTAGATAAATCTTCCTCCTCCTACCAGATCAAGGCTTATGCCATGCTATTGAGTGAAACAGAAATGATAAAACAGTAAAGTTTCAGAGAAAAACTTTCGGATGGTGTAAAAGCATATATGTAGATCACTTAATCCAACAGTTTGCTTTAAAAAGCAAACAAAAAACCCCCATACATCAATAACAAAGAGAAACCGAAGTATTAAAGGAGGATTCTCCTTCCTCCCCATCACCCCTATATAAATCCATGCAAAATGAGATAATAAAATCTATTTGGAATTTCACGATCTATTAAGCATATCTGCTGCCCAAATATCTTTGCTGAAACAGGAAGGGAAAAAATCCTAACAAAATTTGCTATAAAATCACTGAAATGCAACATGGTAAACTCTTAAAAATAATACAGCAAAGAAAGGGCAAATACAGGAAAAGACCATCTTTCCCAGGGTGTTATGCTGGGGTCAAGCAATACTGTTTCTGAATGGTAGGAGCAAACATACTTGAAAACTAATGAACTAGATAATACTCCAAGTTTTTAAAAAATGACATTCACAATTCACATCAACAAATTATTGAAATTTTGTACTACTTTTCTCACCTTAAACTATCAGACATCCACAGAATAAAACTTAAAGACCAAATTGATCAATGCATCAAATAATCTGAACTAGATTATTACTTCAGTGAAACAAACTACTTGAACAAAGACTGAAGTATCAAATCATCCATAACCAAACTGTCAGCAGTTCCAAACTAACAACCTTAATTCACACAAAAATGCACATCAAGCAAAGAAAATTTCTACATAGCTTTAGATACTTGTGTGTTATTTACTATTTTTAGCATATGAAATTTATAAGAGATGTTCCAGGTTACATTCTCTTTCTTCATAATCCTTCTGCATTTCTCTGAACTGATGTATAAAAAAAGTTAATGCATAAAAATTATCTTGTATATTTTCCATAAACAGAGTTTGGGGATAAAAAGATGCTAGCCCACAGAAAGAAAAAAACCTTTTCAATTTTTTTTTTATTGCAATGACATCTCTTTTTTGAAAGTTCTGCAAGGGGTCTGTTGTTATGTTCTTATGAAAACAATTCTCCCGGGCAACATATATATGAGAAGGGAAACTAACACATGAATCTCAGTGCAGTGGGAGTACTGAATCCTTGATTGGAAAAAACCACTAGCACGGCAGAAAACCCAAATCTGATATCTGAATAGGCAGTCATTTCAGAATTGTAACAATTATAGTGTTTGATAGGAATGGTTGGACTCAATGATCCAGTGGATCGTTTCCAATCTGGTCATTCTATGATTCTAATTTCTTTAGCAACACAAATATTTGCATGATGCCACTACAGAGGGGGACAGGATAAGTAATTTAAAAAAAAAAAAAAGTATCTGTCCTAATTCAAAGAAATTCTTTTAATGTTCAGCTTCACTAGATAAACAGTATTTGCCTTTTTTGTTAATTCTGAGTAGTACTGATCTCTTTCTTCCCTTTTAAAAAGAAAGCCTAGCTCCCACATATAGCAAAGGACAAGAGAGAAGAGAAAGAAATTTGGCAAAGAAGTTAACTTAACAACCAACAAACTCCTAAAGGAGTAAAATAAAATAGGCTTTTATCTGACAAGCTATTGAAGAATAATTTTTATTTCCTCCATTCCTAATAAAAGAGTGGGAGGAGGGAGATAACATTGTACACCTGACAAAATTTGAGTGAAAGAGGTGATTATCAACATGGTTATCAACACTTAAAGGTGCATTTACTTTTACATTATAAAGTTGATTACTATCAAAATATGCTCACGAACAGTGAAGCTCCTGCACATTCCCCTATTTCAAACCTATGCCATCAGCAATCTGAACTTCATGACAAAGTTATTTCTATTCCCCTGTTTACTTTTGCAGACATTAGATTTCGTAGCTCATCAAAGATGATTAGCACATGGGACAACAGAAGCTGCAAAGCTCCAAAGGAGCATCCTTCTCAAAACCTGTTGGAATTCATAGCCATTATCAAGATATTTATTTGGATGAAAAACTGAAGGGTGAGAATTCTAATTTAACTTCTCCTTCTTCTGTTTCCAGTACTGTCTAAAAGGATTTTCCATTTCCTTCTCTTCCTTTCCACTTATTAGTCAGTTAATACTAAGATATGCACTTTTAACCGCAATCAGGTTTTCAGTATAGTACACTAATAATCTCTTCTTGGTACAGAATCATTATTTGCATTTCAGTTGGTGCACTTCTATGTTTTGTTACAAATTTGATGAGTAAGAAAATCAGAGGGAAACAAAGCAGAACAGTATGACAAAATTTAAAACGTTACAAGGAAGAAATAGTACTAATTAACTTCCAACTTTGAAATGTCATGAAGCCTTTCATTAATTATATCACAGTATGACTTAATTTCAGGTATTTTTCTTGAAATTTGTTACTTAAGTAGTTAGGAGTGAAATGGAACCAAATCTGAAAGAACTAAAATAACTTTTTGGAAAACCAGGAGTTTTTACTACTTTCTAGGTAGTGCTCTGATAAAGTGCCTAAAATAGCATTGGGAAAATGTCTTTGGCCTTTTCCACACCGCGTGTATTAAGGGTGTCAGTTTATATCATGCTGTCACTGTATAAGTTTGATGAACACTACCTTAACTTTTAAAAGTTTGGAGCATAAAATAAAAATAAAACCGAAACCAAACAGAAACACTTCTTCTGCTATTAATTTTCACGTGGTCTTAATACCTGGAGCATGACAATCGAGGTTTCTTGTTTAGAGTACATTTTGGGTTTATTTTTGTTTTCTTTTTACCACCTGTTCTTAACACTTATTCATTTTGCACTATAATAGCTTCTTTACAGCTATTAGTGTGAAAGTCATGAATTACAAGTATTAACGTTGCCTCCTCACCCTGTGGCAATATCACTGCAATGGAGGCAGAGTCAAGTGCAGCAGCATGTTGTGAACCTCTCAGCTCTGTGGTAAAGAAGAGCAAACAGAATACTGAATGTTCTTGGAACTTTAACTAAAACTGTTTTTCTATTCATTCTTAGCATCTCTGTTGAGTATTTCTAGATTGGATATTTTATTAACCAAACAGTTCATTTTATCATCTATCTGAAGCTCCACATTAGAGCTAAAAGACATGCAATACCCTACATAGAGCATCGGATCACTGTTTTTCAAAAAAACAGAGAACTCCGCAACACTGTTGTCAGCAGTGAATGTCTCAGTAAAAATACACTAAACACAATATGTGGCTTGCATAGAAAAACAATTTCTTAGGTTCTTCAAGTGTATAACTTTAAAACAGATAGATTCCTGTCATTAGATTCTGCTCTCTCCTGCTGAAATTCCAGGTGCTAAATGGCTGTTCCCAGGTCTATTATTCAGGTCTGTTCACCTCCTGATACCTTTCTATTTTTATTCTTGCCATTTGTTACTTATCCATTAATTGCAAGTTTTTTCTGCCAAGGATTGTATCTACTATAGGTTTGCACAGTGCCTACTTAACAATGCAGTTAGACACTAATGAAATAGAAATGCACAATAACATCTGGAAGAATGAAATAAAGGTAGAAGAGGAAGTGTTCTTGCAATACAGAAGAGAGATGTAAGGAACATTTTCCCATATATAACTATTATTGTCATAAAATGAGGGCCAGGAAAATGAAGTTACATACAGTTTAAACATTGTGGGAACATTGATATTTGTGTATGCATTTTATATTTTGATATATGTTCTTAACTTCGGTTACAGGGTCTTCCTTCCTAAAACACACATTTCCTGTTTGGGTAAATTAATAATAATAATAAAAAGCTCTCAAATCTGGCTTTCCTTTGAGTCTTCCGAGGAGTTCTGAACATGGTCTATTCATGAGAAATAAGCTACAACATTAAGACCAATGTCTGTAAATAGAAAATCCATCCTACTGGGAAAAAAAAAAATTACAACAGAGTTCAACAAGTTTCCAGTATCCAAGTATTCCAAATTACCTTTGCTGAGTAACACATGAAGAAAGAGCACAGTACTATTTGTATCGTTCACATTTGAAATACTATAACCATGCTATAAAGAACAAAACTTTTTCCTTCTTGTCGAAAGGTTAGATTCATCAGAAGCTTATGGCTTTTTCCTTTCAAGGGTACTACTTGATAAGGAAGAGTGGTCCTCCAATCTTTAGTACACACATTTCATCAAGCAATCACTTTGTTCTAGAGGAGGAAAGAGTTACATGAATAGAGGCACTACAGGTTTCTCCAACAAAAATTCTGAAAGTTCAGCTGCACCATCAAAAAAAAGGCAGTGAAGAGAGCTCAACATTTTAAATATTTTTAATATGGTACAGACCAAGTATTTCTCGACAAGATATTCAAAAGATCAATTAGACAATGTTTGCTAAGTGCTTTGAGAACATAAAAGGTCATATGAATGCTGAAGGTTACTACTTCAAAACTTGAACAGATATTGCTTAAGTTCTGCATAATGTTCCGTACAAGGTATTTATATTTTTCCTATTACTCCAAGGAAATAATGTGGGTGTTTTTTTTCAAAAAACGTAATATTTTCATTCATATAATTTGCAACAATTTTCCTCCAAAAATATTACTTGTTAATAGACACATTTTGATCGTGTTACCTAATTTTGCTAACTTAACAGCAAAAGTGCCCTGTCTCTTGTTCTCTGAGGGATAAATGGTTTATATACACATAATTTATGAGTTTAATCTACTTTACTCATTGATTTTTTTTTTGTATCAGTGGGTATGTGGTAATGTTGAAACAGACTGTATTAGAGATTTACCACTTCCTAAGTTTTATATATTATTCTTCCTTTTATTAAGAATGTTATTTATATTATTTGTTCAACACTTCATTTGTTGATCAATTCCAGGGCTTTTGGAATGACAGCAGGTGAAAGAAAGACATAATTGAAAACTATGCGGAGTTCTGAAAGCTATCCAACACCATGTCAGCACGGGTACTTAAGCAACTGACTTTTGGCAGGCAGCGCTCCATTTGTATTTCTTAGTTATGAAACCCTGATGCAAATGGATATGAATGCAAGACGCTTTCTAGTATGCTCAGCATCACTGCCTGATATATTCACTCCACTTGCTCCACATTTACTCCTCAAAGGATAGCATAGTGGCTCTGTCTGCTCAATGAACCTGCAAGATGAGACTGAGCAGCTGGCAAAGTGTTCTTAAGCTTCACTATTTACTTTCTTTAGTCTAGAGTATGGACTTCTCATTCTGCCTAGGACATACTAGCAGATTTCAGTAATCCAATTAGCATAATAAATCTAATCTCAAGTACTTAAGGGCTCCATAATCTGACTGAATAGTAAATATCAAATTAACAGAGTCTTTAGTGAGAATCAAGAAAAAAACAAGCTATCAAAGAAAAATTATAAGTATACTCACATACTCCTACTTCTCCTAGACAACCTTACTACATGTGACAGATTACTAGATGAAGAAATTCTCAGCAGTACCTTTCTTTGAGCTGCCACATGATCTTCCTTATTAGTTTTTGTTATATATCAACAATGTAAAATATTTTCAGAGTAACATTATAGAAATATTTAACAGTATATCCCTCACTCAATATTAGTCAACAGATAACTTCAGGAAGAATCATGCTTCCCAACTACTCATTTCTCACATGGAGATGGCATCTCAAGTCTCTCAGGAGTTGCCTCAGTGGCATCCTGCATGGGCAGCCCTGCCACTTCTCCAACAAAAGAAACACAATACTCCAGACACAGATTCAGACCATAAAGCCACTGCTTACACGGTAAAACCTCTAAGATTCAAACCAAAAATCACCACCCCACTGCAACATCGTAGGCATTCTTTATAAATAAACAAATAAACACAACACCAACATCCACACTATTCTGGATACTTAGAACCATAAAGGTTGGAAAAGACTTATAAAATCACACAGGCCTTACAAGGAGCAGCTGAGATAACTGGGGTTGTTTAGCCTGGAGGAGGCTGAGAGGAGACCTTATTGCTCTCTATAAATACCTGAGGGGAGGTTGTAGAGAGGAGGGAGCTGGCCTCTTCTCCCAAGTGACAGGGGACAGGACAAGAGGGAATGGCCTCAAGCTCCACCAGGAGGAGGTTTAGGCTGAACATTAGGAAAAAATTTTTCACGGAAAGGGTCATTGGGCATTGGAACAGGCTGCCCAGGGAGGTGGTTGATTCATCTTCCCTGGAGGTGTTTAAGGCACGGGTGGATGAGGTGCTGAGGGGCATGGTTTAGTGTTTGATAGGAATGGTTGGACTCGATGATCCAGTGGGTGTCTTCTAACCTGGTTATTCTATGATTCTATGAAACAGCAGCTCTGGTAGAATTACTGTTTTAAAGAATAGATGTACCTACCACTCTCCTGTCCATTCAGGTCTGCCAGCCTTTCCTTCATGCTAGAAGGATTTTTGGGAAGGCTATGATATGAATCATATCAATAAACTGATCCAGGTTAGGCAAAGAAAAATAAAGGCAGATTATAGTACTTTCAACATCTAATCTAGTCACTGTTCTGAGACACAAGAGAGTCTGACCCATTCAAAATAAGAAGCTTCATCAGCTATGCGCGCACTGCAACTGTGTAAACACTGTAAGTCATTACTGCCAAAAACTTCCCATACCATGAAACTTCACAAGGGTCAGGAACCAAGCAGGGAACCAAAGCTGACCCAGAAGTCTCATAAGGAATTGAATCCACCACCTCTACAAAATACAAGTCATTCAAGAAAGTGAGAGGAGAGCAAAGCAGCAGAAAAATACAGGTGGAAGAGAAGAACTCCAGGCACTCCAGACACGACAGGATTAACTCTGAGAAACTCTTTAGAGCACAAAATTGACTCAGGCAAGGAGGTGACCAATTAATAAATCTGTCAAATTATATAACTTCTAAAAAACAGGCACTGTTCTAAAAAGAAAAAAAAAATCTATGCTATATTTCAAAAGCATCACATGTCTTAAGTGGTGAACTCTAAGCCAGTCTCCTGCAGAAATGGAAGGGTACACTTAACCAAATGAAATGACAGCCCCGGTCCTCAAACCTAGAGAACAGAGAGAACAGCATCTTGGAAATGTGCCAGAGGAGCCACAGAAGGGGAAATCAGTGCTAGAGTTTGTCAAACTAAGAGATTCAAAAAGAGCTCTCAAACGACATATGTCAGACTTCAAAAAGGCAAATTAGTACATCCAGAAAGCAGGCTTTTCATGACACTTCAAGTTGTATGGTTTTGTTTTGTTTTAAATTACTCACTAAGGCAAGACAGAGCCTGTGAAACTTTGTCAGTCGATTCATATCCAAACTGGTATGGAAATATAGGTAGCAGGGAAGAAAATGGGTCATGAAATGGCCAGCAGTGAAAGTGAAGACGCTAATATGATTAAGTATGGCCTTCTATCTACTATCTTCTATATCTACTGTGTTCTAACAACCTAAAGGAAAGTTCAGTGTTAGAGCATCCAAGCAAAGAGAAGAAAGGACATTGAGCACTCAGTCCCTCCATTTTATTATCTTTTCTGTAATTTCAAACAAAACTCTGTGCAAGCCTTTTGTGCATACTATAACTGCATCAAACATCATTTAACATCTGCATGTGTGAGTGCTGGTAATGATGAGTCCAAGCTTGAGTGTTAATAAAACTCCTTGTTACAAAGGAGGGGTATTCAAAATCTTAATGAAAGATTTTGTATTTATCTATCTACACTGGGATTTTTTACTGCCATAAGAGATATAAAGAGGCATGTGAGGAAATTACTGTCCTGTCCATATTAGAGGGTTTTTTCTCTACTTTTTTCTCTATGATACACAGAACGGTACCTAGAACCATAGAACGATACCTAGAACAATACCTAGACGACCTCCTAGAGCCACAGAACAATACATAGAACGACAGAACAGTACCTAGAACGATACCTAGAACCACAGAACAATACCTAGAACCATAGAACAATACCCAGAACCATAGAACCATTCATTTCTCCTCACAGCAAATTGCTCCCTGAACAAAATACAGTCTGAAGAAGCAGCAAGGTTGTCCCTAGAAGTGCCGTATAGCGCTGGGCCACCAGGAGTTTCCACAAAGAAACTGCATGAAGGTGGTACCTCCAAGGCAAACCAGGTCTGCACCCAAGACTTTCTCCTGTTTTACCTCAGTGTTTACAGGCAGGGACCCAAAGATCTTTAGGGTTGTGAAGTTAAAACATTCTGGGATGAGTTACCGAGACTAGGCTAGCAACTAATATGTAAAATTACCATCTGCTTTATCCACACTGAAGAAAGCATAGCATTCAAAAATGCAAATGTCTAGTTCTTTCATTGAAATATTTCCTTTCTATAACAACTAATTTTTAGAAATGTAAAGTATATGTATACCTAGTGAAGGTAAACAAATCTTGTGTATCTACTGACACTACTGGGGAGGACTGAAAGTTTTGTGTCATGTTCTGCATGTGACATTCCTGCTTATATCTGCTGCTATTTGAACATCTGTAGTAGTTTATATTGGCAATTTTGCATATTTATCTCTGCTCAACTCAAGTTGGTTCTCATTTTGAATTGGTTCTTTTGATTATTCTTACTGAAGTGCACTACTCTATCCAGTTTTTGAAGTACCATCTACTCCTTCTGCAGCACTTCTCCCATCCCTGCAGTCCAGAACCAAGCCTCCTTTTTTGTTATTTGGGGTTTGGGTTTTTTTGTAATGATGTAAGTTGGGTGCTTGTTATAACCACTTCTCTGGAAGTGTTAAGAATAAAGATCAAATGCATTGTATCTGAACAAAGGGAAGTAGGAAAAAAAACTATGAAAGGTGCAAGTATCTTCAATGTATTTTCTATGGTGGAAGAAAGCATTGTAAATAGGTATTGTAAAGACTTATGTAATGGGACCTTAGTGTGTACTGGTATGAAATCCATTACAGATAGGAAAATGAAGACATGTAACCCATGGTGAAAATCAGCAAGTAAAGAAAAACTTCTCATAGTTGACACATTTCGAAAAAAAGGTAAAATAATGAACCAATTAGATGACTAACACAATTAAACAAACACACTCCAAACATGCTGGACAGATGAGCTGAGACCAATAGCATGAGGTTTAACAAGGCCAAGTACAGAGTCTTGCACTTGGGACACAACAACCCCATGCAGTGCTACAGGCTTAGGGAAGAGTAGCTAGAAATCTGCCTGGCAGCGAAGGACAAGGGGGTGTTGGTTGACAACTGACTGAATATGAGCCAGCAGTGTGCCCAGGTGGCCATGAAGGCCAATGGCATCTTAGCTTGTATCAGAAATGGCGTGACCAGCAGGTCCAGGGAAAATGTTGTGCCCCTTTACTCCGCACTGGTGAGGTTGCACCTCAAATACTGTGTTCAGTTTTGGGCCCCTCACTACAAGAGAGTCACTGAGGTGCTGGAGCACATTCAGAAACAATCAGCAAAGCTGGTTAAAGGACTGGATGACAAGACTTATGTACAGCAGCTGAGGGAACTGGGGTTGATTAGCCCGGAGAAACAGAGGCTGAAGCAAGACCTTATCACTACAAACATCTTGAAGGACATTGTAGCAATATGGGTGTTGGTCTATTCTCCCAGCCAATAGGACAAGAGGAAATGGCCTCACATTGCACCAGGGGAGGTACAAATTAGACATTAGGAAAAATTTCTTCACCCAAAGAGTTATCAGACACTGGAACAGGCTGCCCAGGGAGGTAGTTGAGTCACCATCCCTGGAGGTATTTAAAAGACAGGCAGATGAAGTACTAACGCATATGGTTTAGTAGTGGACAGGTACAGTTGGACTTGATCTCAAAGGTCTTTTCCAACCAAAGGGCTATATGATTCTTTAAAATTGAAAACCAATATAGATAATCTTGTTTTTCTCCAATAGTAACTCCTGCCATCAAAAAAATAGTAACTTTTTCTCTAATAGTAACTCTTGCCATTAAACACATGGATATGGACTGAAGGTCTGATTTTCTATCAAACTACAAAATAAAATCTATAATTTTCTAGCAAAGAAAGCACCAAACTTAATCCTTTTCACTTGATATGCTAAATAAAAACCCCATCTGGCCATAGCTAATCCCGCCTCAACCAGTGATGGGTTCTTTTTGCATTGTCATTTTTAGCACAGATGAGTTTGTTGAATGCATTTGCAGAGCACCTCAGGGAAGGTGAGGGAAGAAATAACAGTCTGATGAGTACATGTCTCAAAATAGGGTAATGAAGTCTATGTCTCAAAATTGTTTATTTCTTTAAATTCTTAGTATACACAAAGGGAAAAAAGGGCTAGCTAGCAGTTCATAGCAGATTCCCTTCCTATCCCTTTGCTATTTAAGATTCACAGATTAGAGATACTGTTGGACTGCGTTCAAGGGAAGAAAAAAAAATAAAAAAAGGTTAGTAACCTTGTTTCCAGTCCTGCTGAAGGAAAAGATATCCCATATTGACTTGGGTTTCAGAGGAAATTACAGTACTATTTAAGAACTGAAAGGAAAAAACACTGTCACTAGAGTATAAATTCAGACATTGAACTGAAGTGTAAACTACTTACTTTCAGTTCTCCAACATATTTAGCACAACCAGGCTGTTCTGCTGAGGCTGGGCTGATTGGACTTGATCTCAATGCTCTATGCTGAAATGCTCTAGATAACTATGCCTGTTTCCCTAACAACTTACTAATGGCCATCACATTTTCTAATCACCCAGAGAAGCAGTACCACCCATTTAGAGAGGCCTACACTATTTTCAGAGAGTAGTCTTTTCATTTAATTTTCAAACAGTTACTAGTTGAGCTTTCTTTCTGAAGCTGTTGCAAGTGGCAGGCAGAAAAAGTATTTTCCATTTATTTCAAGAACTCTGAAGCAACTTGTACAACACTTATCCTTCCAATTCTGTTTTTATTGTGAACAAAGACACCAAATGCATCACAGTATATCCCTACACAATTTGTAAAAGGTAATAATACTTACATAGCCATATAGATTTAATATATTTAAAAATATAGTAGGTAACATGAACTATAACCTCTGAATTTTTTACTTACATAAGATAATTTCATTATCAAGTGCATTTCCCCATATGGTAGCTGTTATAAGGGTTGTTACTGATGGTTGGAAACATTTTACAACACTGACAGAAGGTATACTACCTTTAAAGTAATTTCTTCTTTAAAAAACACCCAAACTTAAGTTTCTGACCTGAGCTGAAATTAATAATAGAAGTCAAGGAAAATATCCCTACATTTAGTCAAAAGTTTAATTACTGGAGACTTATGTTGAAGGTTTTGGGAAGACAGAAAATTAGTTTATGCTATGGTCTGATAAAAATAGGCAATACAAGTTCTTTTATAGAGGGAAAAACTGAAATTGAAGTGGTTTGTGCATAAGCTAAAGAGTTCACTAACAAAATCATAACGAACTGGTAAATACGTAGTTCCAGATGGTATGCTCATATCACTGATATTTTTAAGCAGTGGTAATATGTAAACATTTTATGCATAATTATTAGCAGGTTTTACATTTTTCAAATCATTCACCTCAATCTATACCAAAATTACTTCCTCTTCTAAGTTTTCTTTCAAAATCAGCATTTTCCACTCACTACAATGTTGAGTCAGATATTTACCACTTTTAGAGTGCTTTTATTGAAGTCAAATGAATCAAAGGAAGAATAAAGAGTTATATTTTGGGCCACTGGCCCTAAGATAATTTGGAGATTTACTGAGAAGTTACATATAAAAATGAATAAATGCATTGAAACATTGGAATGTAATCCCAAATGCTCAAAATATTTTGAAATGCCCAATGTGGTATTTGTCAAAATACTCTGGATAGGAGGAATAATAAAGTGTGAAGAACCAGCTGTGTACCAGAGCTATTGAAAACAAAGTTATAAAGGTATTGCAAGAGAATCCAGCTTGTCAGCACAGTGTAAGCTCTTAATACTAAGCATATTCAAAGAATAACATACCTTAAAATATGCCTTCTCCTTTTGCCTCCAGTCATCACTACTGACAGAAGAATATTGATAAACATGGAAAATACTGGTTTATTGCATGCTTTTCATTTGAGGGAAATTCCATTTCTTTAGCTAGTTTGCTACAAGGTCTTATAACTACTTTTTCTTGACACTCTATTAGCTGGTAATTTCATTGTCTGTTGAAGAAGGGACCTCTTACTGACAGCTACCGTTAGCAAGAAATCATTTTCTAAGAGTAGATAAGGATAACAGCAGCAAGCTGTCAAATCAGATGGAAATAGCTTTCAGTATTTACTTATATCCAAGCGCACAAAACTAGAGCATACAATCTTTACAATGACAGCTATGAATTTTTTTTTTAATTGGAGGAGAAACTCTCAAGTGAGAACAAATTTGGGTGCATTTATAAAAGCAATGAATTTAACCAGAATAAAAATAACTCATGTGATTCTTTTTCCTCCCTGTCTACAATAAACACTTGAAACAGCTTCTAGAGCAGCAGCTTGATGCATTAGTAATAGAAAAATAAAGAGGAAATTAACACTACAAATTAGTCAACATAGATTAAAAAAATCTGGTGTTTTACAAAGTATTAAAACAAAGAGGTGTTTGGTTTGGGTTTTTAAAGTTTAGATCAAAAGGTAGGTACTACACTACACCAATGACATTACAGAAGCTAAATTAACTCAAAGTAGGACTATAAGAGGCAATATTAACTGTAAATCACAGATTATCTGAATGGTTTCACAATAAACAATATTTATTTATTTTTAGTCTTTTTGTTAACCACCTATCACAACTATCTACGTAATTTGATTCCAACAGAAAAGTTTATTTAAATGAAGAAACTCAACCCTCTCACCTCAAATTTGTCTTAATGTAGGAGATACTACAGATTAATCTCTTTTTTTTTTGGTACCCCCTGCAGAACTGACTCAGGAAGGGGCTGAAGCACATACTCAAGTCACATTAACCTGCTCAAGATGTGAATATACAACATTTCATTATCACAATAATGTGGCAATACTGCTTTCAGAAGCAGCCTCGTATCTGTTTCTTACT
Source organism: Piaya cayana (assembly GCA_013389865.1). Taxonomy (NCBI): domain Eukaryota; kingdom Metazoa; phylum Chordata; class Aves; order Cuculiformes; family Coccyzidae; genus Piaya; species Piaya cayana. The sequence goes on along the minus strand of WAAB01023932.1, from coordinate 198,153 downwards.
GTATGTTCCTTTGCAAAAAGAGAGGTCACATATAAGAATTTAGAAAAAGTTGACTGAGTGGTTAAAAATAAGCACCTAGCTATTGTACCAGCTCAAATGTGTCTGGGAAGGATCTTCCAAAGCTTACTTACAAATGTCACAGCAACACCAAGAGACTAAAATTTCTTCAGCAAATGTGACAAAGCAACTAATACTTCTGCAGCAGTTGAACAAGCTAAGTCTTTCTCTTATTTTCTAGTTCTTTAATCACTGTCTGTAACAGTACAGCAAATTTACCTGAACATCAAAGATGATAATGATGTGGACTGCAAGGTACAAAATGGTCTGAAGGAAAAAGGTCATGCTTTTTGAAGCCTACCTTTGGTACTACAGAGAAAACTAGAGATAACAAGATGTTATGAGAACAATTATTTTGTGTGTCATTATAATTTTATAATAAATATTAAGTAATCATCGTCACAGTATGATTCTCAGTCTAACTGAAAGAAAGATATGACAGCTACCACCCCTTTTTAACTTTGTTTTCATATTTTGAGAGGCCTCCTTCACTATATAAAAACACTCAATGTGAGCTGTTTTATATCAGTTGGGCTGCTCATTATGTGGAAGACAGCACAGAGAAATACTTGCAACTTTTCTTCCCCAGTGTCAAAACATGTATACAGCTCCTTCAGGATCCATAAACTACACTAATCAATCTTGCCTGTTTTTCCTTCATGTGCTGACAAAGTGGAACAAGGCAAGCCTCAGATCACTTTAAAGATATTTGAAATACTAGTAGTAACCAAAATGGCAAATGAAAAAGTCCCAATAACAGATGCAACTAAGGCATCCCAAGTTGTCATTACAACTCCACCAGCTAAGGGTCAGCAGCTGCCTGCTGCACAGAGAGGCAGCCAGGAAAGCCAGCATGTGCATGAGGCCTCATGGGTGGCATTATCACCTTTTACTCACTTGATTCTC
>WAAB01023932.1:67588-197064 GCA_013389865.1 Piaya cayana | reverse complement strand
TCCAGTCATCACTACTGACAGAAGAATATTGATAAACATGGAAAATACTGGTTTATTGCATGCTTTTTGTTTGAGGGAAATTCCATTTCTTTAGCTAGTTTGCTACAAGGTCTTATAACTACTTTTTCTTGACACTCTATTAGCTGGTAATTTCATTGTCTGTTGAAGAAGGGACCTCTTACTGACAGCTACCGTTAGCAAGAAATCATTTTCTAAGAGTAGATAAGGATAACAGCAGCAAGCTGTCAAATCAGATGGAAATAGCTTTCAGTATTTACTTATATCCAAGCGCACAAAACTAGAGCATACAATCTTTACAATGACAGCTATGAATTTTTTTTTTAATTGGAGGAGAAACTCTCAAGTGAGAACAAATTTGGGTGCATTTATAAAAGCAATGAATTTAACCAGAATAAAAATAACTCATGTGATTCTTTTTCCTCCCTGTCTACAATAAACACTTGAAACAGCTTCTAGAGCAGCAGCTTGATGCATTAGTAATAGAAAAATAAAGAGGAAATTAACACTACAAATTAGTCAACATAGATTAAAAAAATCTGGTGTTTTACAAAGTATTAAAACAAAGAGGTGTTTGGTTTGGGTTTTTAAAGTTTAGATCAAAAGGTAGGTACTACACTACACCAATGACATTACAGAAGCTAAATTAACTCAAAGTAGGACTATAAGAGGCAATATTAACTGTAAATCACAGATTATCTGAATGGTTTCACAATAAACAATATTTATTTATTTTTAGTCTTTTTGTTAACCACCTATCACAACTATCTACGTAATTTGATTCCAACAGAAAAGTTTATTTAAATGAAGAAACTCAACCCTCTCACCTCAAATTTGTCTTAATGTAGGAGATATTACAGATTAATCTTTATTTTTTTTGGTACCCCCTGCAGAACTGACTCAGGAAGGGGCTGAAGCACATACTCAAGTCACACTAACCTGCTCAAGATATATAACAACATATCATTATCACAATAATGTGGCAATACTGCTTTCAGAAGCAGCCTCGTATCTGTTTCTTACTGTATGTTCCTTTGCAAAAAGAGAGGTCACATATAAGAATTTAGAAAAAGTTGACTGAGTGGTTAAAAATAAGCACCTAGCTATTGTACCAGCTCAAATGTGTCTGGGAAGGATCTTCCAAAGCTTACTTACAAATGTCACAGCAACACCAAGAGACTAAAATTTCTTCAGCAAATGTGACAAAGCAACTAATACTTCTGCAGCAGTTGAACAAGCTAAGTCTTTCTCTTATTTTCTAGTTCTTTAATCACTGTCTGTAACAGTACAGCAAATTTACCTGAACATCAAAGATGATAATGATGTGGACTGCAAGGTACAAAATGGTCTGAAGGAAAAAGGTCATGCTTTTTGAAGCCTACCTTTGGTACTACAGAGAAAACTAGAGATAACAAGATGTTATGAGAACAATTATTTTGTGTGTCATTATAATTTTATAATAAATATTAAGTAATCATCGTCACAGTATGATTCTCAGTCTAACTGAAAGAAAGATATGACAGCTACCACCCCTTTTTAACTTTGTTTTCATATTTTGAGAGGCCTCCTTCACTATATAAAAACACTCAATGTGAGCTGTTTTATATCAGTTGGGCTGCTCATTATGTGGAAGACAGCACAGAGAAATACTTGCAACTTTTCCTCCCCAGTGTCAAAACATGTATACAGTTCCTTCAGGATCCATAAACTACACTAATCAATCTTGCCTGTTTTTCCTTCATGTGCTGACAAAGTGGAACAAGGCAAGCCTCAGATCACTTTAAAGATATTTGAAATACTAGTTGTAACCAAAATGGCAAATGAAAAAGTCCCAATAACAGATGCAACTAAGGCATCCCAAGTTGTCATTACAACTCCACCAGCTAAGGGTCAGCAGCTGCCTGCTGCACAGAGAGGCAGCCAGGAAAGCCAGCATGTGCATGAGGCCTCATGGGTGGCATTATCACCTTTTACTCACTTGATTCTCCCCTGGTGTATTTCAGGTTTGCTTGAGAGATGAGCATTTTTTTCTGCACTGTCAGTGACTGACAAGAGCAGCCCAGAGAAACGTAAATTGCAGAAAGCCTGTGGCTGCCTAAGGGGGGTAGAACCTTTCTCACCTGAGGCAGAATGCTATTTCTCTGCCTGCAAGGTACCCATGAGGGAGCCAGAAGGAAGTGCTTAGTAAGGCAATGATGAAGAAGCTGCTGAACAACTTTTCCTTAAAGTCCCACAGCAGCAGAGGTTATATTTTTAAGCAGAACCATCAGGGAAAACAATCCCACTGTTCAAAAATTATCAGAGGTAAGAAAATACTCATGAGAAAGAATGGTTGCAAGTCCTGGAAAACAGAGAAATGAGGAATAGCAGCTTCTTCTTAACAGCCTAAAAGGAAGGAAAACACTCCACTCTACTGTTTGACTGAGCAGTCTATTGTCTCTGTGTCTGAATAGCCTATTTATCACTAGTATTCATAAAATTTAAAAAAAAAAAAGAGGCAAACAAAAATAAATTGTTTTTCCTACATCAACCTCATTTAATTACTGAAAAGTGGTATGAATTGTTGATCTTCTAATGCTTTGGAGGGATTGGCAGCCAGTCTAGTCCAGTCAGGCTTGCCTGATTGTATGAGAGATAGAAAATAAAATTAGCATAGTCAAAGCCAGAGATTATCTAGGAAGTATTCACAATAATGAATAGAGTTGGGTGACAGGCCGCTTTAGCTGGGAATTTGTGATACCAAGCCTTGTTACAATGTGTGTGGGCTAGTAAATATTCAGCTTTTTTTAACAGGATATTTTAAGGAGATTTACACCCAGCTCAGGCATGTCTATATCAACACACTGATGTGCTGCCTTTGCTTCTGCATACCTTACAAGAAACTTAGTGTCAGCTTATATGTCAGGAAACCAGACAATCATATATACATAAGTCTGTGAATACATAGATGTGTATGATGAAAATAGCTTGCCTTGTCTTTTGGAAGCATAATACCCAGGAGCCTAATTTCCAGACAACTCTGAAGTCAATCCTACTATTGAACAAAAATTAGAATTTATTTTTTTAAATCACAAAAACCGTCTCAAAGAGAGCAGACAACTACAACTATTAATACAGTTTAGGATATCTGGGGATCTCCAAGGACAAAAAAGGAACATACATTAACTACTCGAATGCACATACATTTTATTTTCTTCCAAGGAATGCCGGTGTTTTAATGGAAGCTTTCTATCATCACTAAACTGGTAAGCCTCACAGCATCATATAACCACTCTGGTGCACTGTATTGCTGCTGTATTTCTCTTCATTTCTTGCTCTCCTGCTCTAGTTTAGAAAATAAGTAAAAGAAATAGGATGTGCTTGTTCACAGTTAACAAAAAGTCACTTACTGCAGCAACAAGCTTAACAACTTTAACCAGGGTGAGGAAGCATATGAAGAAGAGTTACAAAATCAGACTAGCAATAGACAAGCTACTATAACGCTGCTTTGCAAGGCATCTTATCTGCCAAATCTACTTTTTCACTCCCTATCAGCTCACAGTAACACCTGCATTTGCCTCTTACTATCACAGCTTTTAGACTGTGCATGATAACTGTCTAACCGAGAAGCACACCTCTGACAGCAGACTACTTTGCATCATATAATGGGCTTCTGAGCAGAGAACTGGAAAAACTCAAGTGCAATACATTCAAGAGCTGTCAAAATTTTCTTTCACAGAAAGGCAGAGCAATCAAGTTATCCCTTCTCACTTCTTATGAATTGTGAATAACAAAGGCTTAGTCAATGCCTACATTGCACTCACAGATGGTATTTTGATCGTTCTCATATAAACTCGCTCATGTGCCAAAAGCAGTACAGCCAGGCAGCACAGAGTTTAGCATCCCAGCTGGATCTGACGTATATGCTGAAGCCACAGATCCACAGCTAAACATTGTTACTGATCCCTAAACTAGTTTACTGCCTGTTTGGATGTGTTTACACTAGCTGTAGTCACATTTCATTACAGCATAGATATACCCTTTGAGAGGTAGCTGGGCATTGTAACGAATACCTGACATTTATACATTAACATGAGGGCGTAAGTATTTGACAATACCTCTTTACAGTACTTGTATGCAGGAGAAACTACAGACTGAATAACCTCATTTCCTCCTTTTTATTATGTAGTATCAACATTATTTGCATCAGATGAAATAAAAAAACGGCACCTCACCTGATGCTGTCGTTTACCATTCCTTATACTTTCTAGTCATAGAGAACAGAACATTTGATGAACATATGAAAAACCTTACTTAGTGTTTAAGATACACTCCAAATGGAAAGTTACTAGGGTGGGATGTGTACTACTAATAATACATCTTTAATTCTAAAATACAGAACTAAGATCAACAAAAAATAAAGTGTCATCTTACCTTAGGGTTTCATTTTCTCCATGTTAATGCCAAACCTGTAACATTTAATTAAAATACATTCCTGCTTTTCCTTACTTTTTACTAATGTACATACTACTGCAACTTAAAAGAACATTTCTTGAAGCATCCTCTTTAGATACAGCTAATAAAACCAGATAATTCAAAGACAAAGACAGAAAAGAATGAAAAAAAACATTAACCATAAAAAACCAAAAATTACCTTTAGCAGGGTTTACTTTTATCCCTGACCTATACAGCATCTCCTCATTCTGCCAGTCCCCATTCCTGACAACAGTCTTGAGTCCATAGAAAACAATTAATGCAGCAGTGGAACAAAAAACCAAGTTCTTCAGAAAGCGCTTTTGGGCTTTGACATAAAGGGCCCTGATACCTACTGTAACCAGCAGGCAGAAGCCCATACTGGGAACATACAGCACACGCTCTGCTATTACAAAGCCAACATAGAAAAATAGGTTTGTGGCAGGAATAAAGGGCACTATTAACAATGACAGGGACAGAATGACAATGTTCTCAGTTGAAGGAAGCTGCAGTTTCTGCATTTCATGCTTTTTTATACCATTCTCTTCTTTTGATACAAAGCTTGACTTCACCTCCAGTGTCTTATACTCCATCTCTGAGTGGCAGCTATGCCCATTAGCGTTCTGCTTGCCGTTCATTATAATTCTTCCATTGCATTCTCTCTCATTGCTGGAGCCCTTCAAGCTAATGTAGGCAAGAAGAAGGAGTCCAGCATAGAAGGCCACAGTGTGTAAATTCCTCCAGTCACTGACTGCTTTCAGAAGAGGCACGGCATCCATAGACCAGTCAAAGCTGAGGGTATCTGGGCACAGCAACAGCCAAAGGTTCTTGGTTGGCAGGTAAAAGAAGGTCAGCGTACGTGTGAGAAAACTATCTGAGTCAGCTGCTGGGTTGTCAGAATTAGAAAAACTTGGGGGTTTGTTGCCCATCCAGTATAAGCGGACACCCAGCAGTGCAGTCCCCCAGCAGGTCAACAAACCGATGCTGAGGAAGAGAGTCAAATTCTTTCTCTGTGGGAGAAAAAAAAAAAAATCATCATCAGTATAAATCAGCACCAGGTGTTTAATTCTAAGACTTGTAAGCCAAAGGAAGTGAGAAATATCTGATACAATTTTTTTTTCAATGGAAAAATCATTTGGATCACAAAGTGTTGGGCTATGATGTTGATCACAGACTAAAAGAACATGCTCTTTCATTTAAGCTGTATCAAGCCTCTGTCAGGCTCGAGCCATTACAGATCTTAGGGCTTTCAGTCCTTGTTTAAGATTTAGTTGTGTAACATTTCAAGAACTCTTTACACAACTCTTATAGGAATTTATGAAACCTTACAATGGTTCCTACATGACCTCCCAACCCCTTCTTTGCTTCTGGCGATGGTCAGAACACCAGTTTGCCTTAACTATTTTTGCAGTTTAAAGGATGTTCCAGTTGTATTTTCCCTGGCTAGTGTCTATCCTAAGATTTTTCACCTGAGAGCCAAACAAGCTTTCCAAGAAGGCAAGAGAGTAAAACAGATACAGATTCCAGAAAGGAGCTGGAAGACACAGCATATTAAATACTGTGGTCATTTGGAGCCTTCAGATCTGCCTACTACTGAAAGTCTCACTTCATTTTTCATATCACAGCAAAACAATATATCACTTGTTTTTTCCTTAAGCACAATGTGTTAAGTGCTCTAAAACTTTTCGTATCTTGATAATCTTCTAAATAATATTATGTGAAATGTGCAGCTGCCTCCACCTACCCATACCATCAGGCTAGTAACTCAGAAGAACCTCCACTATTTATGGAATAAGTCAACATGTATCAGCTGGAGATGCTTGTTGGGTTCCCCCCTGCTGCATCCGAAACTGCTTTCTTATTCAAATGCTTGCAGAAACACATCATTTCTGCCTAAATAAGAATCAGGAAGCAAGATTTTCTCACCTATTTCTAGAACTGATGAGCTTAAGCTCTGTTCTCAATTACATGTGCACCCTAAATGAAAGCTGGCTTAGATTATTCTCTCTTTGTAGAATAATCTGTAAAAGCTAAAATATGTGTATTTTTATATTTCAATTCCTCAGATCCCTTTTGTAAGAAAAGAAAAACTACTTGCCAAGTAGCTCCAGATGCAGTGCAAGCATTTTGATAATATTTTGCTCCATTATTACAAAGAATCATTTGTCAATCATTTCTCATTTATTAGCTTTCTGTTTTCTCCATCTCGCACTACACATTCCTGGGACGGTTATTCAATGTTTCCTCAGTTATTCAGAAGCAGGACCTCACAGTGGAACGCTTTATCACATTTCTTTCAAAAAGTTCATTTTTCTCCTTTGTGGGGGGACTCTCCCCATGATATCATGGAATACAGATGATTGTGCTGCTCAGTTATTAAGAGCTTTCTACCATCAGGTTATGATGTTCCAGTAACACAACACTGTCTAGTCAACATAATTTATCTACTTATCTCATGTAGGAAATTTTTCCTTTTCATATCTCTATAGAGTTTCTCCTTGTGAAGTTTAAAATATTTAATAGCAGTTAGATTAATTCATTCAATTTGGAGGCAACAAAGAAGAAATCAATGGAGGCATTAGTACGGAACAAACAATTTAAAATCAGAATATTTATGTACTTATATCCAAAACACTGAAAAAATGTTGGCACTTTTTATACATGAAGCAAAGCCGGAATACACGTATTTCATTTGCTATATTAATTCTGGTATGATTTATTAGCTTTTGTATGTTTCTATACCCTGGAAATTCAACAATTTTTGGGTAATAAATCAATCAAACTCAACATCTAGACTTTATGATGAAAATACTCCCTGGAAAGCCTACTGTAACAACCTACTTTTATTTGTAAGCTGGGTAGTACTTAGCAACTCATCACAGATATTGTTGCATTCCTGCCTGCCAGGTCTGTTTAAATACTTTAAATGCTATGAACTGATGTAAAATGGTAATCACCAAAACTCCCAACTAAATTTACATTTGGAATAAAAAGATTATTCAGATTTTATGGATTTGCATGTACACCCTCACAGCAGAACCTTATATCCCTCTTCATCTTGTCTTTCTATTCCTGTCATATTTTGTTACATGAAAATTTTTATGCCCACTCCTCTAGCTCAATTATTTTCAAACTCCTTTCTTTCTAACATGCATACAAAGAATGCTCAGATGTTAAACATGACCTTTTTTGCTCTTTTTATAAACCCTTCTACAATCTTTTAAGAGGAGGCTGCTTAACGAATAAGTGGCTGGGAAGTAGAAGACAGTTTCATTGCTTGGCTAATTTGTTTGTTTGTTGAAACTAGAAATTTCGACCAGGTCTTTGCTGGAAGACTATATACCACTTGAAACATTAAGACATTCCAAATATTAAGCAAGTGAAAATTTATTAACAGATAAGAAGTGAGCTTTCAGGGATTACTTAGACTGTTGCATTATTTTGTTAATACTTAGCAACTGGAAGAAAATCTTCCTTTCCTAAAGATATAACAATTGCCATTTCCAATTAAACATTGAGAAAGTTCACATTACAAAGTTCTGCAACAAACCCATGCTAGAATAGATATTGCCATTCCTCATGGTTAATGGAGAAAACTGCTAAAAACTTTCAGACCATCATACATCATCAAATGGTAACAATGAAAAGTTTGCCCCTGGCTCCTAGTCCTAGAATGCAAACAATCTGTACCTCAGAGCTAATCCACCTGCACTGCTGGAGTAACTATCTGCAGCCTACTTTTTAGGCTTAAATCTAAGATCTGTAAGGTCCAGATCTTTACGCTTCCTGGTTCCACAAAGAACACAACACATCTATATGCAGTATTGTGCTTCATGCTTTAACAAAACTCTATTTTTTCAACCATTTTACACCAATGTCAGATGAAATACGTAATCATCTACTTGTGCAGCTCAGAGATATCCAAATAGGAGGTTTTCCACACCAACATATCTATTTCCCATGGTGTAAAATACCGGTTAACTAGAGAAGAAGCTCGGGAGGATTCCTCAGCTTAATTAACTGTCTGAAAGAGCGGAGTGCAAATATCTTCTTGTTGCCTCAGACAAATGTTTTGCATCCTTCCTCAGAAACTATTTGAGACACGAGTTTTCTCCAAAGCCAGTAGCTTTACATCTTTTCAAAAATAGCTGCAATTTAACTACAGCTACCAATAACCTGCCTAACAGTGACACGCCATTTTGAATGTTCAGACTGCAGAGGAGGAGGAAGTTTTTTACGGAAAGGGTCATTAGGCATTGGAATATGCTGCCCAGGGAGGTGTTGATTCGCCTTTCCTGGAGGTGTTTAAGGCACGAGTAGATGAGGTCCTGAGGGACATGGTTTAGTGTTTGATGGGAATGGTTGGACTCGATGATCCTATGGGTCTCTTCCAACCCGGTGATTCTGTGATTCTGTGATTCAGATGAGGACATCTGGACTCAGTCCAAAACCGAGACTAAAAATAATACTAACACTTAAACTTACATCACAAAAATTTCAAGTAGGATACCTTTTTTTTTTAAAGAAAAAAATCACACATAGATAGCACTGCCTCAGAAGGGGAATGACAAATTCATCTCTCTTTTCATCCCCACTTTTCCCCCACTCCTAACTCTTGCAGTTTTATCCCCCTGTACTAAGATAGTCAGATAATTAGAAAGGTTTAGCTCACATTTAGGCTTTATTTTCTTCCAGGCTTTGCAAACCAAAGGAAAAAAAAATACAAACACAGTTACAGCAATTTATTAAAATTAAATAGCATAATCAGTTTCACGGTAGAATTTTTTCCTGCAAAGAAAGTACTTTCAGTATGTACTCTGATAAGCACTTTCACTAGCGACTCTTCCTCTGAGCCTCCTAACAGCCTGCGCTCCTCTGACCGCATACATTTAGCGTAGCCCAGCAGCAGGAAGAGATCCTCTGTAATGCTTGGCAGAAAGGATTTGGATTACTGTACTCAGGAGCCCTAATCCAGCCCATCTGCCATATGTTTTGACACCCCCATAAATCCTCTAACCTTTCATAAGTAGTCATTTTCATCTGGGGAAAAAATGAGCACTGATTTAGATCAGATTTAACATCTCTCCTGCCTGCTAACAGTCAAGAACCACCACTGCAATTTCAGTGTTTGTGACTACAGAAGCCTTTTTCATCCCCCTACCAAAATCCATCTGCATGACCCACCCACATTGCACATTTCCCTTGCATTAAATCCTAATTCCTCACTTTATTATAGTGCTCTTAAATAAGGCACTGCAGCAGATCTCCTGATTGGGCAGTCCCTGCCAAAGCTCAGTCATCACCTAAGCTGTATCCAAAGCATTTTCAAAAGGCGTTTTCTTTTAACCATGTCCATTTCACAAAGCAGCATTAAATATGGCACTTAGTCAAGACAGTCCAGATATCAAAATTACCAGGGCTGAGCACACACAAAGTGTTATTTTTAGAAGGCAGGAAATGCAGAATAGAAAGCAGTTAAGTCACTAGGTATTACTCACAGAAGTTTCTTTTCCTACTTAAGAGTTCCTTGAAAATATGTTGGCTTGAGAACAGGGACTTCCCAGTGCATTAAAACACTGCCACATTACTAGACTGACAGTAGCTTGTTTCTGTGATAGGTAAGAGGCTCCTGGATCACTGCTCAGCCAAGTCTGATCTGAACTAGAGTTCAAAACATATCCACACCAGGAATGAAGCTATTCGCCACAATCCCTGCTAGGTCACAGTACTGAACGGGAAGTGGCCTTTACCACTCCCTTCCCACCTGCCCAGTTTGTTCCTGCCTGCATGACCCACTAAAATGAGGTTTGCTGATTTATATTAGTGATGCAACAACAGCTGGCCTGAGTGTCTGGTTTTCCTCTGAACTGGGACTGTCTATAGCTTATCCAATATTGCGACCAACTGTACATGTTAAATGCCATTCATTTATAGTGTTACGAGCCCACACAATTTTTCCTTAAAAAGGAAGTCAGTGCATTCATAAAACAGCTGAAGAGCTGCTTCTGTACTTATTTTTATTGCAATTGGTAAGCAGCACAAGCTAAACATTTCTTATTGAAGTTGACTTGCCTTACTAAAACTTATACTGAGTCGTAAATTAAGGTATTAAAACTTGCCCAAAGTCTTCCTCTAAAATCTTTAAGTCTTATATATAAAACTTTAAGTTAAAGAAAACAACACCACATCCCTCAACCTCTTAGCTAAAAAAAAGTTACAGTGACTACGACGGAAAAGATGAATTGCACTAAGAACAGAAACTGTATGAATGATTGGAGGCAGCAGAGGAGCAGAAGGGACTACCTTAGCTTGATAAATCTGTGCGTATGATCAGTGTAACAGAGAAGGCTCTCTGGGGAGAAGTATACATAGCCAGATGCAGCATGACCATGGTGATGCTATGGTACCTACTCAGGGTTAATTCACCCATCTGCAAGAACAAGAACTTAACACAGGAGAGTAGAAGCCCACTGGAACCAAAAGACATTGCTGCACTGCTAGACTGCTCAGGACTGCTGCTCAACACTGCTGTTGCCAGCACATAGGTATATAGGTAGTCCAGCAGTCATATCTGCATTTCACGTAACAAGCATTGTCTCATTTGAGAAGGAGGGAGGCTGCTGCACTTTCTGCAGTAGTCAAAATGCTGACAGCTTACTGAACATTCAGGTATGTTGGAAGGCAGAACTGGAATTCAACATAATCTTCCAAAAACCAGAGAAATTACCCTGTATATAATATAACATAATCCAGTACAAAAGGCAAGGGGCAAGCCTGCTTAAAGCTATGCAAGTATGAGATGTGAAGCAAGTAGTCGGCTCTTCTTCTGAGAAGTATCAAGTTATCACAGAACACAAGCAACTCTCTTAAACCACTGTGGAAAAGATAAACATCATTTTGAGACTAGAGAAGAAAGCACTTTCTACAAGACATACAAAGTAATCCGTGCACTCTTCTCAATATTAGTGAAGCCTGAAAGTGTCTGGTTCCATAGAACTTTCAGAAATAAATGGAGAAACTGAAGAGAGGTCAGAGGAGGGGAATTAAACTGAGTTAAGATCAAGAAAAACACATCCCACAAGATAAAAATTAATACAAGCTGTTTAGACATGACAGCTGCCTTCTAGTACATATATGACTGCTGCAAATAGGAAAGGGATATTCTGTTATCTATATTCATGTCCCACAGATAAGAATAATAAGCTTCAGTTCAAGAAAGAAAGAATCGGGTCAGCTATCAAGAGATGCCTTCCACTGCTCGATAGACAGATGTGCTGGAAAAATCTGCCATGGAGTTTGGCTCTGTGGTTTTATGCTGCCTTTAAGAATAGATTAAACATGTATCTTGACAGAAGGACAGAAATATTGTCAGCTTTGTCTTAGGGACAGAATAATGCACTGTATGGCCTCTTGAGACAATTTTTTGTCATAACCTTCTCTGATTACCATAACAGTATCATCAGCCTTTCAACTGAAAATAAGCACATTTCTCGCCTTGTGACCTTTTAAAGTATAAGCCATCCATGCTGTGTTAATTTCTGCATTAAGAACTAGAGTTTTCTGCAATCCTACTTTGTCTTTGCCTTTATTTCACTTCCCTTAGATGCAGAAAAAGTGTGAGTTAATGTGATCCTCCCATTTTGTTCCCCAAGTCACATTAGTACCTTCCAAACACTTCCAAAAACCGCCTCTGGTGAACTAACATTCTTTTCTTTACCACCAGTTGTGCAAATGTGTAAATTCATGTCATTTTCACCAACAACCCCCCCCAAAAAAACAACAAAAAACTCTGATAATAATGGTTTGCAGTCTTCATGCATCCATCAATTTAAAGGTGATTGCTGTCCACTTCTGTCCATGAGACATTCTCTTGTTCTAGAACATATTTCTTAAAAATTACTGTGCATAAATACTTCTGCAAAGCAGAAGAAAAATGCTGAGGAAAAGTTGTTAAAAAACAATCCAGGAAAGTCAGTGAATTATTTCTAACCTGGAAACCATATTGTAAAAACTCTGGTTTTTTCTTGCTACATTTCCTCTTCTGCATAAGCACCCTTCTACACACAGATATGTACATACATTATGTTGTAAAAATAAAACATAGAAAGACAGTTATTTTGTGTTGAAAGCTTTAGTGTAACATCTAACAATGTAAATATTGGTTTCTGTTTGGATAATAAAAAAATAATTCAAGCTTTCTAGTTGGTAGAATAGAGCCATCAAAGTCAGTAATTTACACTAGCTAACAGCCACATTTCAAGTTCACCAAGTGAAAATGCTAAGAGCAATATTGACTCAAAAAAGTTGGCGCTATAATGTTACAACTGCTTGATAATGTGCAAGATATATATAAAAAGGAGATTAAGGAAAAAAGAGTAAAAGTAAATATTCCAAGAAAGAATCTGCAAAAGGAAGAGCTGGACTCAATGATCTTAAAGGCCTTTTCCAACTTCAATGATTCTATAATGAGACAAAAAAATGCTAGAAATTTTAGAAAATTCTTACTATCAACAGGCTAAGAAATTCAAATATCACACACAATTGCAAAACATTTGAGACTTGGCATTGTCTATGCAGGTGCCTTCTGCAGAGCGATTCATACAGGTTTAAAGGGAAAATTCCAGCTGTGTGAAAGAGCACCAAGTTGCCTCTGCTGCATGGATCACAAGGAAGCAGGATAGGCTCAAGTATGAATGGCTTGGCAAAAGAGAAGTAGCACAGCTTAGCACTGTGCAGAGCCCTTAGGAGAAAGGAAGCTTTATCTAGGTCCTACCAGGAAGGCAAACCCTGTATCTGCTGTAGAGTAACATGGTCCTCTCCACTAACAAATACACCTGAAAATGAGCACCCAAGACCGAGGCCCACCACATCATTTGTATCTCATCCACCATATTAAATAAATTTGATCTGACAATGCTTTTGAACTACTCATCCTGTATGAAGTTCCGTTTAGTAAGTCCTGCTCACCTGAACAGATGGATATGGTTTTCTTTCTTCTAAGGGAAATGTCACGGTTTTGACCCCAGCCAGTAACTAGGGCTTTGTAGGCACTCTCTCTCATCAGATAGGAAGGAATATTGGGGGAGGAGAGGAAGTGAAACTCATGGGCTGAGATAAAGACAGTTTCATAGGACAACAAAGAAAAAGAGAATAAGGATAAAGATAATAATAGAATATACAAGTGATGCACAACGAATTTCTTACTGCCCAATGACCAATACCCAGCCCATCCCCAAGCCATCATCCCCACACAGGGAAACCTGGCCCTCAGACACCTTCCCCTTTATACAGTGAGCAGGATGTTATATGGTATCAAAAATCTTTTTGGCCAGCTTGGGTCAGATGCCTGGCTATGATCTCTCCTAGCTTCTTGTACTCACTACCAGAGAATGGAGAACTAAAAAAATTCCTTGATTTCTTAGCAACAAGTAAAAAAATCACTGTATTATCAACACCCTTCTAATACTAACTCCAAAACACAGTCGCTGCTGTGAAGAAAATCAACCCTGTCCCAGCCAAGCATAAACTTCACCTGGCAACAACTAAACCAATATCTGTTATCAACATTATTCTCATACTAAATATAAAAACCCAGCAGCTACTGGGAAGAAAATTAACTCTATCCTGGCTGAAACCAGGAGAGAAAAATCTGTTCTCGTTTTTTAACAACCTACAGTCACACTTAAGAAAAAAGGAAGCGAAGTATAAAAAGGCTCTTAAGAGCACATACTGCAATCCTACTAACAAATATACTGCCAAAAAATATTATGGCACATTTCACTTGTTTCCTACACTAACAGGATGGCAATAAAGGAAAACTAAAACCTAACAATTGGTTTAATAGCAGTGGGGGGAAAACATTTACTATAAGAATATAAGTAGATACACTCTTTTTAACTGACAAATGCAAATAGAAACTAATTTTATGAGCAAAAGTGTCATTTAATCCCAGATTAAGCCTCAGGCAATGACTAAGCAACTTTATCAATACAGGAAAAGGAAGTCATCCATAGCAAATTTCTGTACATGTCATAAATACCAAGCTTGCTCTAGTTTTGACAGAACAACTTATCTAGATGTAATAGAAATCTATCAGCTGGAAATCCATCAAGGTACAAAAGTCAGTTCCTACAGTGGATAAGAAGCTGCATCTTATGTGTTAATTTTTCCCTGTGCTGAAAAAAAATTGAGCTGTTTTGTTTCTTTCTATCGTACCTTTAAAACATAGCAAAAGAATAAGCAGCAAAGTTATCTTGAAACTATATTCACAATAAAGAAAATATTTCACAAATTTGGACACTTAATTTCAGTTTCTCTAGTAAAGTAAAGCTTAAACACCTACAATATTTTCAAAGATAAACAGATCATATTGCAAGTCCACATGAAGTGGAGAACCCGTTTATCTATTCGGAAGGTGCTTCATATTATCAATATTCATTTAAGATCATACAAATAGTCACTTATTTCCTTTAAAGATATGAATACTTAAAGCCATTTCTGGCAAAGATACTTTATTTTCAGATCATCTGGTTCAGCAAGATGGGGGGGGAAACTGTTAAGTGACTTAAAACCCATTTGCATGACAAGCTGAATACAAGCAATTGTTGTGCTTGAAGTCAGTATCTTTAGAAATAAGGACACATGTCACAGGATCAGCCACTTACTAGTCATGTATTTTAGATGCAGTGCTTATTATAAATAACAGCCGAAGGATATCTCCTAAGGTCTCGCTAAAATCTCTGTATAATTTCCAGTTATTCTGTGCTACAAAAGCATCATGTTTCAAACAATGGGAACCACAAATAACTGGAGAAGCTAAAGGAAACACATCAATGATGATTGGAATTGGAAAGCCTTCAGAAAAAGTGACTTGCACTGAGCAATACACACCTCCAAGATTCAAAGTCACTGCCAACAGCAGATGAAAGGTAATTCAAAGAGAATGCCGACAAACAGCAAGTCACGACCACTGATGAAAAACTTGGTTTCTAAGCATATTGAAAGGAATTCCTCTCATACTCCTAGGGACAACGAATAATCTGAAGCACAACTACATTCCTCCTCTGTCATCTAACCACATCCTATCTCCTCACCTAACCAGGTGGCTATGATCTGGAGATACATGACTGGACATTTGAATAATATTCATATTGTAGGGTGGGAAAAAATTAACTTATAAAAGAAATTAAATTAACAACTTTTGTAAGACCTGACCAGTAAGTGCTGCAATCTCAGAGAAACAAGACTGGAAAAATTAACATTTTAATAACAATTTTATTTGTTCCTCTTTTTCATTGGATCAAGTTAGTCTCTTACAGAATTGCTTATGCTCAAAAACTAATCTGAAGAAAAGAGAGCTTGCTTTGCACTATGCTAATTACTGGGGAAGTTTTTTGTATTAATTCCCTATTGAATATAGTAAATAGAAATGGTAATGAATACCTATAAGAAACTGAAGAGAGAAAATAAATTAAACTTCTAGCAGCAAATAGCACTGACTAGCTACATAAGTAATCACCACGCAATGATAGCATTGTGTTGCAGAGACATGCAGCAATACAAATGCACAAATATAAGAAATTTTAGCCAATAATAAAACCCGCAAACGCTTCAACAGAAAATCTCCTCCAAAGGACATTTGACAAAAATAATAAAATACCTTGAAAGGATGTCCTTTACCTTGTTTCCTTATGCATGAAATAGGAAGAAAATTTTGTTTTAAAAAAATATTAGGTATATTTTTTTTCTGCCCTTAGTCTGGATACCTTTTTAAGGGGTATTTAAAAAGGTTTTCTAAGTATAGTCCTTTTGAAAACATAAACTGCATTACAAGGGTCAGGTTCAGAGGGACAGTTAGAGTTAGAGCAATTACTGGCCTCAGTAAGGCAAAACCAAATCTTTAATAATCTAAATAAACAGAGACTAAAAATGGTTTAGTAGAATATGGATGACAAAGCTTACTCCATATCATGGGATTGTAATTGACATGGTGACTCATTTACTCTCCATTAAACTAATGTGAAGAAATTAGGCAGTTAGCAATCTCCTGTGAACCAACACCAAGATATTTCTCAGCCAAACTATTAGGGGTTGAAGTACTTAAAAGAGGTCAATTACTGGTACTGTAAGAGGTGTGCTGGAGCCCCTTAACATATCACATTAAACTTACTTGAAAGCTTCCACAATTCCCTTGTTAAGCTTAAAGTAAGACCTTCAGTAATTCTTGTTAGGCATTGATCTGTAGTCAAATCAGTTTAGCTGTAAAAAGAATCCACCTTCTCTGAAGGAAATTATAAAATACACATTCTTTGAGAAGAAACTACAAAATTCATTTTCTGCTAAGTACATTCAGTATGAACCACTTGTAAGTTTCTTGGCTTTGTGGATGAAACAAAGCAGGAAGAAATAAATACAGTGCAAATGTAAATCATTTTGCCTGCACATACTCATTCATATTCACACACAGAGACAAAAAGCCCTCCTTATCAATTCCTGGTTTGTAGGCCTGCTGCATTGCAAACGTGTTTCAGGCACTGAGGATGTAAACACAAATCTTTCCTGGACATGGCTCATGGTGCTAACAGCCAGCCATCACGAAATTCATTCCAGTCTCGTTAATGAGTGAGGTTCAGAAGCTCAGCATTTTAGAGTCACAGAATGATGATTTCCATTGAGACTTCAAAGCCAACATTCAGCAGTTCTCCCTCCAAGTTATCATATCACCTATTTAAAGATGCGGGATTTCTTCAAGAATTAAAAAAGGCAAGATTTGGAAGGGGATGTGTTACATTATGCAGACATCTACATCACTGAACGTTTCTGCTACATTAAAACCATCAGAATAAAGATCCTTAAAGTTATTCCTATTTTGAGCTTTCAGCTAGTTTTTAATAAGTCCTTCAAGTGTAAAACACAGATTTGTAGAGATTACCAAACAGACATAATTCATTATAAAAAAATTGGCAAAGGTTAGTGAACTGAACTAGCTTGCCTAAGATCAGGCATTTCATAGTCCAAACAGGAAAAAATTGTACCCTGAAGCAAGACACCAGCTGGCAAAGCAGCAACAAAAGAGCAGAAAGGTAACTTTCCTCAACAAATTCAGCAGAAGGCTGTGGCAATAATCTGTCTCCTTTCAGGACTCTTCAGGTAGGCACTAAGTATGCTGCTGACCCAAATTCAATTGCACCCAAACCTGAGACCTACACTTAACCCAGCCCAAATGAAAGCCACCTCCAGCTTCAAATTTTTATTTCCTTTTTAAATAATAAAATTCAGAAAATCAATGGCCATAATCTTGATGTATAAATTGGGTATGTACGGGCTTTGTATGTTAGAGATTAATCACCTGGCTTTCATTACATTATTGAGTTTGCTGATGAAGGATGGCAGTGCAAAGAAGAAAACAATGGAGCAGAATATGCCAGACTTCTTAAAACCAAAAGACAGGCATAACTGGACTAACAGTCAAATCACATTTCCTGTCTAGTAAATTTAGACTGTGGCTTCTTCACAATATGAAAATTTAGACAGCAATATTACTTTAGGAAGTTCTTTTTATTTGTTTACTTATGGTCTTTATGGTGATCAGTTCCTTACACAAAGCCACATTTTGTCAGCCCAGTGGAGGGAACCAAATATGGGGGTAGAATGCTGAAGAGAGCAGTGCAATTTCATTAATCCGTTCCTGCTACCAAAGATGCCCATAAAACCAAAACTTCCACAAATATCACAAAGACAGTTGCACTCCTGACATGCATTGTAGCTAAACACACATATATCCCCATTTCTTCAGCAAACTGAGATTTGTAATGGTAATACTTACATGAGAGAAGTTAAAACTATTATACCTTAAGTAGTTTCATTTTTCTAAGTCTTCAAATGTAGTTTCACTAACATAAGATACATAACTTACACTAAAATAAGAAATCCTTGAGCCACCATGCATAAAGAAGGATTACATGGACAAAAAACTCCTTCCTGCCTGGCAGTCCTAAGAATACTCATTCTACACAAGCTGCTTGTTTTCAAAGTCAGTGCATAACTTACCCAGATATCATGCTAGTAAAAGTCCAAACTCTTTAATCTTGCACTTTCCTCTTGGAAGTATGCACATCTTCAGTTCCTTGATAATCTTTGGATAGTTAAGATGAACTTCACTTCTAGTGTTTTGTCTGTGCTTCAAACCATCTGCCCCACTTACAGATCCTCCATCAGCTCATCATTCTCCCGTCAAAAGCACCTTTAGACTCCTCCTTACACCTTCTCCACTTATCCCTCATGGATGGACTACCTGTCCTCAAATAGTTCTAAACAGTGGAGATACTTCCAAAGATTTGCTAGAAGTACTATGACAAAATGCACCTGATACCAGTTCTGACATAGATGATATGAAGCAGATCGCTTAACCACTTTCTGTCTCCTTTTGCTCTGATTCTTCCCTACTGCCTCTAAATTCAGATGTTATATTTGTAAAACAAGGAGGAATTTGTAATGTAACCTCCTTTTCCTTCTGTTTTCTCTTTTCTCCTTGTCTTTGAACTTGCAAATATCTGTTATCAGAGTGGCCACAAGAAACTCCCATTGGGGTAGGTCTCAGTCTTTTAAAATAGCCAGAAAACAACATAAATAACCATAGCTCTTAACATGATAAGGTTGTCCTACTGCCAGTTTCTTGCTAATCTAAAAACCTGTGCAGTCTCTAAAAAAAGGTTTCCAGTGGAGACTACAGAATATCTAGTTGGTGGGGGTGAGGGAAGGTGAGAGGAAGACTACTACAGCTTGTACTAAAGTGCCAAGACTGCTATTTATTTATTTATTATATACTTCACTCTCTGAGTGGGGCAGATCCTGTGGCACATGAAGGGTATATATTCTGTTCCTTTTTTTCCTCATTGCCTAATGAGGACATGACTAATTTTCATGTAATGAATTCCAAACTTGCTTTTCCAGATCTAATTTTGCTCAGGAAGAACCAGTATGGCACACTACCACACTACCTGTGATTTTTTTGCATTATGCATCCTGAGATGCCACAGGAAGGGACTGACCATGCTCAATTGATTTTCAAGACAGCAACTAGCCTGAAAAAAGTCAGTAGTTGTTAATCATTCACACACTTCCCAACTCTGCCAATCAATGCAGCAAATAAATTTCTTGACCTTGCTTAGAGAAAAAATGAGGATAACCTTTAAAAACTAGGAGTAGTCACACATTATGGATTTATCTGGCTAGCAATATTCATTGTAGTGATGAAAAATTTGACTGAAAAGGCTAACATTTCTAAATTGCCTACCTCCAAGTTTCATTAAAATTCCTTCAGTCTGCACAGGAGCATAAGAATCATTAACCAAAATACATGCAGGGGCAGAAATGACAACTGCTAAACTTTTCAGGAATCTCTCTGAAGAAACCTTGACGTTTTTCTACTTATTAAAAATTACAACTTCACAATTCACACATCTACATACAAAGTAAGCTGTAAAAACTAACCTGCAATGCTATTTGTACTTCTCTGAAAGAAACTGTTTCAGTATTACTGGGTTGTTTATCTGAGGTGATTACTGAGAGTAATGTTTCTAATATTTAAATGAGGGAAATAATGAAAATGATTAAAAAAAAATCACAATTATGAAAAATCCAGTGACTCCATTTTTAATCACCTACCAGCTTGGAAGCATCATCATCTTAAATGTTTGAAAGCCTTAAGCATGGACTCCACAGACACCAGGACTCTGGGCAAAGTTATATCTAGTCTAGTCTCTTAAAAAAATGACAAATACAGGTTCTTACAGACCTTACTCCAGTCTCGAATTCACAAATGGAAGAATTCGGAAGTTGGAACTTTCCTTCAAAAACAATGTATTTTTCTTCTTTTTGTTCACTGACTTTCTAGAATTATGAAGATACTCTTCTTTCCAAGACAAAACTAGAACTAACACATTTCAAACTATATTTGTTATTTATATTTGTTACGACAGACCCCAGTCTATACAGATATTGCCTTCCTAAGACTGTCATTTTCTTTTCTCAGGGTCGACAGTATGTGCGTGCAATGTAATGATTAGTTTCCCAGTTGACAGCAACAAGCATGAGTAAGCATGACTCGAGTCCTTTGTCCTGGAGGAGATTTGAGTCTAGTATTTCGTTGAAAAAGGAATTAATTTAGTATAATTTGAGCACATACTCATTGCTCAGAGCTCACAATGCATACGGTAGCCCTAGCATGAGAAAGTACCAGCGGAATTAAGCACTCTGAAATCCTGACAGCACACAAGTTAAGGTGGGTGGTACATGCAGACTTAGATAGGCTTTACAAGACCTCTGCACATAAAATTGTCAGTGCATGCCTAAAAGCAGCTGCTTAAGAACTTAAGGATGGGGGTCTGCAAGTGACAGATGAACAGGACACGAAGATTCACCTTTTGGACTTGGGCAAGTGTGATAATTTAGAATCAACCGTGTCCCTACATCCTGCTTTGCATCTTGGCCCAAGTATTTGTGTGAAATTTTTAGTTTACAGTACCCGTAAGTTTCGCTAAAGGGCTGTGGCTTCTCAACCAAGCATTGGGCTGACCCCCTGTCTTACCAGGCAGCTACTCATTGATTCTCATGGGATACTGTGAAGGAAATGCTGGGAAATGCTGCTCTGGTGCAGGGAACAATAGGGAAAGCTGTGGAAAATGAAGATCCATGAAGATGAAAACTAGAGACTGGAGAAAAGTAGGGAACCAGATCTCAAAGATAATAGGCACACTTCTCTGGAGACCTACAAAAGACCATAAAGATCTATGTAAACAAGAGAGAAATAAGAAGTGTTGCCCTTGCAAGGACAAAAGTAGGCAAGGACATAATCTGCTTTCAAACATGACTGTTTGATTATACATAACCCAGCAAATCTGTTCTCTCTTTCTTTCATAAGATTCTGCTTCATTTTAATATTTGTATTCCAAAATAACCTATAAAAGCTTTAAAGATTCTTGGCATATTCCCTTTAAGGAAAAGGTCCAGACAGCACACAACCTCAGAGTGCTGTCAGAGATAGCCTCACCAGGCTAAGACATAAGGCTTAAAACGCTGAGAAAACTGATATACCAACCGGAACTGCATGAAGTGCCAATAAAGAATTCTTTGCATAAAGAGATTCATCTTTGCTTTAAAAAATGTCACTCATCCTGACAGAAAAAAAAAAAAACCTTCTTGAATAAAAGAGCAACTTCTCTTTGCATTAACTTTGATTTTCCAAATGAAACAGATCAACCAACATACAGCATGTTTCAACCTACAGCAAAAATCTAGCATTTCTCTAAGGAGAAGAAACAATTTAGGAGGAAATGTGGCACTTTATTGGGAAGATATTAAATGAGGGCTCAAGAAGCTGGGCTGTCTTTGCCTGGGACCCAAGCTAGGGTACAGTCACGGAGCAGTTTCTTCCAGCCCAGGGCTGAAATGTAAATGTATAGGATGTTAAGCACGTTGTTCATGACCTATCACTTCCTTGCTAGATATAATCAATTTGTCTTTGTAGAATCCAACTCCCCCATGACCCTACACCATCAAAAAAAATCATACCCCTCAAAAAATCTTTAAGTAAATGTCTGTTCACAAGCAGTTCTGCATACCGGAGGATGAGTTCTAAAAATGCAAGTAACAACAGTGGCAACCTTATGAGGAGGTAGGTGCAGAGAGCAGAAATGTCAATTAAGGTACTTTAAATCACTGTAGATGAATATAGAATAACGTAGGATGTCTGAGGATTTTGCAGAAATTAAGTTCTTTCCTGGAGAGAAACACAGATGAGGAAAAGTGCTTGAGCTTTGCTTTTCAAATGCCACAAGTTGTTCATTTTTACCCTGGAGCTACCAGAAAATAGTACTTTATGCTAATTTACCTGTCTTTAGACTAGTTCCTAACCATCCGCAAAGCCAGCCAGAAGAATACCCCCAGCAGAATAGTATCTAACCTTTTCTGATGATGCTGAAACATTTGCTAACTTCTTAGAGAGTATTTTTTCTCTTTTATCCCATAACTGCAATTCATGCAGAATTTGTATTTTAAAATGTCATTAATACTAAGCATGCTGTCCTATAGCTGTAGCCTCAAATAGATTATTTTACAGACCAGTGAAAAAGAAAAGGGTATCATTTATAAATTAAAATACAGTCTTTGGAATTCTGAAAAGAAATAAAAATAAAAAAAATATAATATGGTCTGCAAAAATTCCAGCCTTTTTTCTGTATGTTTTCCTTTTATTACAACATGCTGTCCTTCTGTGACAACATAATCAGTTGATACGAAACATCCTTGTGAAATCAGGAGTATGCTTTAAGGAAAAACACATACAGATGAAGACCTACAGGTGTATATATGTATTGTTAGAAAAGGAAAAGCAGCAGCTAAGAGATACCTTATTTCTGAAATTTCATTTAACAAAGACTATGCTCCAAACAAGTCACTTTAATAGAGCAGCACAAGCATGTTTCAGTGCCATCTAGCTAATGCTCAAGGTAACTTGCATCACAACACAGAGATTTTGTTCTGCAAATATCCTTTCTTCAAACAAAAACAAATGGAGACATGACATATTGTTTTTGCTTCAGATCCATCAGTGTGTTGAAGCATGAAAAGCTTGGGTTGCTCTTTAAATACTTGAGCTTTGATGCATTTATGTGAGGAATGTTAAAAACGTAACCCCAAACCCCTTTATGCTGTGACTGAGCTCTTGATCTGGACAGATCCACATGAATGAGTACTTTAAATACTGTTCTTTCAAGTATAAACATATTAAGCATCATTATGCAACCATTCTGTTCAATTCTTTTGTGCCATACATTAATGGAAGGGTTTAGACAAATGAAAAAAAGGAAGACAAAAACGAAAATAATTTCAGCTTGTTTTAATAAATGGAAAGAGTATTGATGTCTAAAGAAAAGAAATTTGTGAGAGCAAGTGAAGAATATATTTTGAAGACTGGAACACTATGCTTCAAAACCTCTGAAACTTCATTATGCCTCCTCCATAGAATAGGTTTCCAGATACTAAGACATTTTGACTGTGTTAACAGCAACTAAAAACATGCAAGCTCTTTCTGAACTTTAATTAAAAATTTCCCAATTAAAATAATTTGACATTCTAACATTTCTCCCTCTAAAACAAAAATGAGGGGGAAAAGGAGGGGTTTTGACTCAGCAATACGATTTTGTAGCCTCTAAAAAAAAATATATTAATCATAATGGCCCAGTTTTAAATTCTTCTGGCTTGAAAGTGAAGCATTCAAACCTCTTCAGAACTACATGAATAGCTAATATATACCTGCTAAGTCACACCACTGAAAAATCTCAGAAAAGAACAAATATATAAATGAAATTATGCTTGTTCTCCTCTACACAGTAACTGCATTTTGGATGGCAGATTGTGAGAGCAAAACGAATACCCTCAGCCAAAAAACAATCCCACAACTCAGCTAGTCTACTGAATGAAAACCTAAGTAGTTACAAAAGCACAAAGTGGAAGGTTCTGGAACACTGTACCAAGGCCAAATATTGCCACTAGATAATTATCCAACAAATTTAGTCCTTACTTGTCCTATTACTGCTTACTGGAAAAAGGGTAACATTTTGCCCATTTTTAAAACTGGTAGAAAAGACAAACCTGGGAACTGCTGACCTTTCATCCTCACCTCTGTGCCTCAGAATATCATGGAAGAGATCCTGCTAGAAGATGTGCTAAAGCACATGGGGGACATGGAGGTGATTAATGGTGGGCTGCATGGCTTCACCAGGGACAAATCCTGTATGACCAAGTTAGTGGCTTTCTATGATGGGGTAACCACAACAGTGGACATGGGTAAACTGATGGATGTGATCTATCTAGACTTCTGTAAAGCCTTTGACATGGTCCCCCACAACACCCTTCTCTCTAAATTTGAAAGAGATGGATTTGATGGGTGGATGGTTTGGTGGAAAAGAAATTGGTTGGATGATTGTATTCAAAGAGTAGTGGTTAATGGCTTGAAGTCTAGATGGAGATCCGTGACAAGTGCTGTTCCTCAGGGGTCTGTAGTGGGACCAGTGCTGTTTAATATCTTCATCAGTGATACAGACAGCGAGACTGAGTGCACCCTCAGCAAGTCTGCAGATGACACCAAGCTGAGTGGTGTAGCTGCCACACTGGAAGGATAGGATGTCATTCAGAGGGACCTGGACAGGCTGGAGAAGTGGACTTGTGACAACCTCATGAGGTTCAACAAGGCCAAGTGCAAGGTCCTGCACCTGAGTTGGGGCAATCCCCATTTTCAGTACAGGATGAGAGGATGATGTGATTGAGAGCTGCCCTGCAGAGAAAGATTTCAGGGTGCTGGTCAATGAGAAGCTTGACATGAGCTGGCAATGTGAGCTCGCAGCCCAGAAGGTCAAGTATCCTGGGCTGCATCAAAAGAAACGTGGCCAGCAAGGTGAGGGAGGTGATTCTGCCCATCTACTCCTCTCTTGTGAGATGTCACCTGGAGTATTGTGTCCAGTTCTGGAATCCTCACCTTAAGAAGGATATGNTTAGAAAAGGAAAAGCAGCAGCTAAGAGATACCTTATTTCTGAAATTTCATTTAACAAAGACTATGCTCCAAACAAGTCACTTTAATAGAGCAGCACAAGCATGTTTCAGTGCCATCTAGCTAATGCTCAAGGTAACTTGCATCGCAACACAGAGATTTTGTTCTGCAAATATCATTTCTTCAAACAAAAACAAATGGAGACATGACATATTGTTTTTGCTTCAGATCCATCAGTGTGTTGAAGCATGAAAAGCTTGGGTTGCTCTTTAAATACTTGAGCTTTGATGCATTTATGTGAGGAATGTTAAAAACGTAACCCCAAACCCCTTTATGCTGTGACTGAGCTCTTGATCTGGACAGATCCACATGAATGAGTACTTTAAATACTGTTCTTTCAAGTATAAACATATTAAGCATCATTATGCAACCATTCTGTTCAATTCTTTTGTGCCATACATTAATGGAAGGGTTTAGACAAATGAAAAAAAGGAAGACAAAAACGAAAATAATTTCAGCTTGTTTTAATAAATGGAAAGAGTATTGATGTCTAAAGAAAAGACATTTGTAAGAGCAAGTGAAGAATATACTCTGAAGACTGGAACACTATGCTTCAAAACCTCTGAAACTTCATTATGCCTCCTCCATAGAATAGGTTTCCAGATACTAAGACATTTTGACTGTGTTAACAGCAACTAAAAACATGCAAGCTCTTTCTGAACTTTAATTAAAAATTTCCCAATTAAAATAACTTGACATTCTAACACTTCTCCTTCCAAAACAAAAATGAGAGGGAAAAGCAGGGGTTTTGATTCAGCAATATGATTTCATAGCCTCTAAAAACCCATATATTAATCATAATGGCCCAGCTTTAAATTCTTCTGGCTTGAAAGTGAAGCATTCAAACCTCTTCAGAACTACATGAATAGCTAATATATACCTGCTAAGTCACACCACTGAAAAATCTCAGAAAAGAACAAATATATANCCCACTATTGCCACTAGATAATAAAGCAACAAATTTAGCCCGCACTTGTCCTATTAAATAACCTTTAATTACTTCATCCCCTTGTCCCCTCCTCCTTTTTTTTTTTTTTGTGTAACATTTAACCAAGTCCCCTCCAAGTACCTAGTAATACTTTGTACCATTAGTTTATGATATGGTATATGACCTTGCTCATGACACCTGATGTGTTTGTTCTACCCAAGCAGAAGCAGTGGCTACAAGCTTGCTCCATCAAACTCTACCATCTTCCCTGCCCTCCCACATCAGACCCAGCTCTTCCTCCCCTGCCCACCTTGACTCTCAGCTAGATACGGATTCCTCTCCTTGCCCTTCCCACCAGCTGTCCCAACTGACAACTACCTCTTTGGCAGCCGGCTGGGACACTGCTGTTGGTTACAGATTGGTAGAGAGTAAGGGAACTGTGAAGCAGGGAAGGAGTAAGAAAGCCCTTCCCACTGTAGAGGAGGATCAGGTTCATGACCACTTGAGAAACATGAACATATATAAGTCTATGGGACCTGATGAGAAGCACCCCAGAGTCCTGAGGGAATTGGCCAATGTGGTTGCCAAGCCACTCTCCACAATATTTGAAAAGCCATGGCAGTCAGGAGAAGTCCCTGCTGACTGGAAAAAGGGTAACATTTTGCCCATTTTTAAAACTGGTAGAAAAGACAAACCTGGGAACTGGTGACCTTTCATCCTCACCTCTGTGCCTCAGAATATCATGGAAGCGATCCTGCTAGAAGATGTGCTAAAGCACATGGGGGACATGGAGGTGATTAATGGTAGGCAGCATGGCTTCACCGGGGCAAATCCTGTATGACCAAGTTAGTGGCTTTCTATGATGGGGTAACCACAACAGTGGACATGGGTAAACTGATGGATGTGATCTATTTAGACTTCTGTAAAGCCTTTGACATGGTCCTCCACAACACCCTTCTCTCTAAATTTGAAAGAGATGGATTTGATGGGTGGATGGTTTGGTGGAAAAGAAATTGGTTGGATGATCGTATTCAAAGAGTAGTGGTTAATGGCTTGAAGTCTAGATGGAGATCCGTGACAAGTGCTGTTCCTCAGGGGTCTGTAGTAGGACCAGTGCTGTTTAATATCTTCATCAGTGATACAGACAGCGAGACTGAGTGCACCCTCAGCAAGTCTGCAGATAAGACCAAGCTGAGTGGTGTAGTTGCCACACTGGAAGGATAGGATGTCATTCAGAGGGACCTGGACAGGCTGGAGAAGTGGACTTGTGACAACCTCATGAGGTTCAACAAGGTCAAGTGCAAGGTCCTGCACCTGCGTTGGGGCAACCCCCATTTTCAGTACAGGATGAGAGGATGATGTGATTGAGAGCTGCCCTGCAGAGAAAGATTTCAGGGTGCTGGTCAATGAGAAGCTTGACATGAGCTGGCAATGTGAGCTCGCAGCCCAGAAGGTCAAGTATCCTGGGCTGCATCAAAAGAAACGTGGCCAGCAAGGTGAGGGAGGTGATTCTGCCTGTCTGCTCCTCTCTTGTGAGATGTCACCTGGAGTATTGTGTCCAGTTCTGGAATCCTCAACTTAAGAAGGATATGAAGCTGTTGGAACGAGTCCAGAGGAGGACTGCTAGGATGATCGGAGGACTGGAGCACCTCCCATATGAGGAGGCTGAAAAAACTGAGGTTGTTCAGCCTGGAGAAGAGAAGGCTCAGAGGAGATCTTATAGTGACCTTCCAACATCAAAAGCGGGCCTACAAGAAAGCTGGAGAGGGACTACTTACAAAGACTTGTACAGATAGGACTAGGGGGAGTGGCTATAAACTGTAGAGAGACATATTTAGACTAGACATAAGGAGGAATTTCTTCACTATGAGAGTGGTGAGGCACTGGCACAGGTTGCCTAGGGAAGTTTTAAAGGGACCTTTAAAGGTCCCTTCCAACCCAAACTATTCTATGATTCCAAGAGAGGGAAGAAGCAGCTTTGCAACGCACCTGTAGGACAGTGAAACAACATTGCCTGAAGGGAACCTGAAGCAAAATAAGCCAATAAGTGGACTAAAGATGAAGTGTTTAGAGCAGTTAAGTTTTTTGATAGGCTATCCTTTTTCAGACTAGAGAAAATTTTCAGATACTAATGGCAGAGATAGCACACTCGTACAATGAATTGGCAGGTACTCAAACAGATGCAATGCTAAAATAACTATTGAAGCACTCTCCCGCCCTGCTAGACATAAAGAATCATAGAACAGTTTGGGGTTTAAAGGTCACCTACTCCATCTCCCCCTGCAATGCACAAGGACTTCTTTGCCTACATACAGACAAGCTCCACAACACACAAAGACACTGCAGAATTTTTCACAGACTGGGGGGCAGGGGGATGTCAGTGTCTTTCATTGTTTTGTTTGGCTCTTTGGGGGTTTGGTTTTGGGATTTTTTTTTTATTTCGGTGGGGCGGGGGGGGTGTTAAACCATGACAATTGTAAATATATTTGGCAGAATAAATCAACTGTTCTTCATGAGAACATAATAGTTTCCAACTGACAATAACTGTCAGCTTACACAAATTGATCTTATTTAGTGAATTAACTGTCTTCATTGTTTCATTAACGTTAACTGCTTAAGGATAAGCCTGAAAGTTTCCAGTAGAGAATAAACAGGGTTAAAATAGCTTTGAGAAATCCAAGCTTAGCTTCTGAGGTGGATAAACAAATGAAGAATGAAGACCTCTATTTGGAGACATTTTTAGTCAGCTAATAGCCTTTCTGTTATCCGAAGTAAAAAGTTTCCCCTAAGCCTTCATTTGTTTGTGTGTCTCAACTGGAAACAGACTGATAAACAAAATTATTACTTAATACACATAACTGCTGTTTTAACAGTCATAATCACATGTCTTTTCAACAGTCTCACCCATAAAAAAAGCAGAGGATGTGACCAACAGTAAAATCAGAGCAGTTCCAGTCATTCTCCCTAACATGTAACAGATCTCAAATTCCTTCCACTTTCCTGAACTGCATATAGAAGAAACCAGGCAGTGAAGGATTCAAAGAGCAAACCAGGTAGAGTTTGTTTGATACACAGACATTGAAAGTTATGAAATGTCTTCAAGAGTTGTACTTTGTAAGGTAGCATCTCTCCTCTCCATGACCAGCCAGCTGTTCTTACAGGCCAAGATCCCCGGGAACAGCGATGGGTCCACTTTATGCCTAGACAGAGACAGGCACACTGTGCTTGGTCATGGAGCAATGCTCATAGACAATACATTCAATGCTTTACCCTGGAAACAAAGTTCAAATAGGAATATGAGCCTGGAAAATCTAATAAATACATCTCCAGGCATTTTAGGAGTTAGCTCAGTTTTTCTTACCATCTCATGTCTGTCTTAGATGCTAATTTGTACAGCCATTTGGGCACCTAGAATAGCACAAAAAGTTGCTACCCTCCAAAAATTTATCATAACAGTCTGCTATTGGGGACATACTTTCATGAGTAATTTAAAGCAATGGTATACATCTTCCTTTCTACATCATGTAACAAGTACTTCATGCATGCTAAACAAGGTCCCGTGGAAAGCCTAAAAAAAAGGTTAATACAATTTTCAGAAATTATTTAGAAAGTGATCTCCTGACTCCATACAATTTTTCCACAATGACTGAAAATCATTGGAGCCTGTTAATTACACTGAAACTCTTACAGACATCTTCCTCTCTGCTATGCAAACCCATAAGAGTATACAACTTGTCCAATGGATTAGAGTAATTGTATTAATTCTTAGCCAAATATGTCTAGTGGGAATTCTGCCTGGTTTGGCCATCATAGTCCAGCTGACGTACTTCCATCAAGCTGTCAATCATCACCTGACAGGCTTTCAATGCTCATGACCCTGCTGGGAATGCTGAGTGGTGCTTTATCAGGTGCAGCATTTGTACAGAGTGGAGGAGGAAAGCAGCAAGGGAGGCCCTGGGTAAACCTGTGGAATCTGATCTTTCGCTTTGGGCACCTCCTTAGATTTTGGCCTTGCCCCAGGTGGCCAATAGTCACACTATTTTATAGAAATCTTTTGTTAAGTAAGTGTTAGGTGTTCGATGCAAGTTCCTAATGGATTGCACATCTGGCATTATGGGCAAACAAAGCCCATGTGAGGCCACGAATCTGCAGACCAGCAAGGGAACCTGTACAGGTGGGAAACAATCACCTCATTAAAAGAACACCTCCACTGTGCCAAACCAACAGAGCTACAGTGAACAGTGAACTGTTGATGAGTAACTGCAACATCTGCTAACAGAAACAAAGACAGAGCAGATTTCCACACTGCTACAGTATCCAGTGCAGCAGATAAAGGAGAAATGAAGACACTTACCATTTAATAGGGTACATATCACCTCCATAAACTATGATATCTATATGCAAATTACATTTCTCTACAGACTAAGTTTTTTCCCAATCTTACGTTATATTCACATCCGTTGTAAATCATACAAAGTGGCAGAACTGATTAGAGTCTGATAAAGTTAATATACATAAAAAAAGGGGGGAAGATTCAGTACTTAATTTAACTGGCATTGCTTTTACAGTCAAGAAGGCTTAATGTAGTCTGATAAAGTGGTAGATGAGAAAATTTACTAAACATCTCTACTGATGAGAGTTCATTCCAGGATGTAAAACTACAAACTGAAAAGCTGTCATTTTACCACCAGAGTAAAGGATCATATTCTTAAATTCTTCTAACACCAGGCCTTTTCTAGACACAAATTAACCCTCAAAATTTTAAGACTGGATAGTCCATATATCTTTTCTCTGGTTAAGTTTTATTTGGAAAGTTTCTCAGTAAAAACATCTCACAGACAGAAGAGATTATCTCCCAAAATTGCTGGAATTGCTTAGAAACTTCATAAAAAGGACTTCATTCATACTTGAAACCTGCAAACCACAAGGAATAAGAATTTACATCATAAACATCATTTACAGACAATACCATTCCTTTCTTTTTCTCACCTTGAAATGTGAAAAACTACAAAAATGACACACTCTGAGTGTGGAACTGTACTGCTCCCAAAAATTTATTAATAAATTACAGCAAGGCAGCCTACAGAAACGAAGCCTTTTAGAGGAGAGCTGCATATGGAAATAATGGAAATAGTCTACTACTATTATTCCTAATTGACAGAAAACAAATCTAGACAGCAAGAATAATGAACTTGTCTATGGTAATACTGGCCCAGTGTTAGACCCTGCCAAGACCCCAAGATACCTAAAACTTCTACTCATCTTGCTACATCAAGTGTTCAATACGTGTTGGTAAACTTAGGATATGGGAACTATAATCGCAAAGAATATTAATTAATAGAGGGGGGGAAAAGGGCAGATATCAGATTTCTGGGGGCAAAATCTAGCCTTTTATGCACTGCCCTGTGACATGAACATTTTATTCCTTATTCCAATACATTTCTGAGATAACCAGTTACAAGAATAGTAATTGCATTATGTTGTCCTTTCCTAGCCATGTTTCCTAGCCAAACTTCCTATAACTATTGAGGGAAGAAAACAAGACATTTGGGGTTTTGATTTTTTTTAAGTTTTTTTAAATATTAAAGCATTTATACTGTTGCAGATGACATTCAAGAACCATTTTCAAGCACTCATTTATTTGTAAAGCCAAAAAAAGACACAAATATTCTTTGAAAGCTCTGAAGTACTAGCAAACCTATAAGGATTAAGAATATTTATCAAGTAGCCAAAGACTATATCGTATCTTAAATACTAGGAAGAAGGGAAGAAAAAGAGGTAAAAAACCCCAGTCACCAGTTCTCTTCTTGGTAGCAATTAATCTTTTGTATTTGCCAGTTAGCCTAAGTGACTCAGTGCCAAACAAAAGATGAAGTATCAGTCCTTGACAGTGATTAATAAATACTAGAAAACTTGAAGAACATTTTGAATAGCTACTGTAAACAAAACTCTGGCAAGAACTGTAGAATCTTTCAGCTAATTGATGAGCATTTCTAGTCATAATAAATTAAAATGAATTTTTTGTACTTGCATACCATCCAGACTCTCCTAAAAGCTGTACAGAGTATCAAATTGGAATTCCCACTGCAAAAGCAAGGGAAAGTGAAATGTCAAAAAAGTAACATGACACAGGTCACAGTGTACACAGGTCTATGGAGATGAATAGTCTAGTAGGAATCTTTTTCCAGCATAACTTAAAAAAAATATTGAAAACAAACCTATTGACAAATCCTATATTTTGTTTCTGAATATTTTGAATGAGGGAGAGTTTTCCTATCAGCTGATACTGTGCTGTGTAAGAACAGCTCCTATGTAAGCAATGAGGACAGCAAGAAAATTTTGTTCTGAATTCACATGTAACTACAAAATACCATCCTATTTCTGCCCAATACATCTGGGAAGTAGGAATACACACCAATATTACATAAAATGAAAAGCCTGTGTATTCCTAGAGGAGTGAGAAAGAAAGAACTAAACAACAACAAAATTAAGCCATCTACACACAATTACCTTGCAAGCATCAGCACTAGTGAAGCCAGCTTTCCAGTGAATACATACCTCACGACCAGTCTCTTTGTGCCTCATATGGTGCAGCTTTTCAGAACTCAGAACATGCAGCTGCTGCTTGGATTTTTAGTTTCTTAACAAGGTGCTCCTGAGTTATTTCTCTCTCAGGGCAACTTGATGCTTCTTCTGTATTATGAGTCCAATTTTAATGAAGCTTGCAAGCACTCCACCTTTGAGAACATTGTTCCTCTGTCAAATTCCCTTCCCCTTGAATGATAGACATTGAAGTAAATGAGTAGAAAGATGGACAGAAATATCAAACATGGTAATGTAAGCTGCACGTCTTTTAAAATAAACCTACACTAAAACACCACTACTGGTACCTCCTACAACACCATCTTGCTAAAAACCTTCCGTGAGATAAAACTTGCTAATTTTATACCTCCAGTTCAATACCAAACCTGGGGTTTTTTTCACTATCCAAAGAATCATGTTTTATGCTCTGTACTAAATCTTGACCTAGACAATTTTTATAGCTGGGTTGTAAATTCTAGAAGTTCGGAAGTAGCATCTGCTTATTGAAGTCGGAAGAGGATACTAGGAGGAAAGTATAAACAACATTATTCCATTGAAAGGGTGGGGAGAAGTTAATATTGAGATGGCTAAAAGCACTGAGGTTCAAGAACTGTTAGGAAGAGTTCTGAAATTAAATTCCCTCTGGAGAATAAACCAGAACCTGAAGAACTAAAAACAGAACATACACAGAAGGGAAAGCAGTTGCACTAATCACCTGTAACTGGAACAAATTGGTTTTAATGTATTTCTATTTCTCTGATTCATAACAAATTATCTATTTCTAGTAGTTGGCATCAGGTCTTTGTTTCCAATTTGGGTGAAGCAAGCTCCAAAATATGTTTCTTCCTTACCCTTCTGCACAAGGGACAACGCTACTGAACCAGCCTATTCCCTTGGTCCCTTGACAAGACTGTACTTCTCTAGTTCAAGCCTGGAATGTGCTATCAGCCATCATCTGTGCAGTTACGGACTAAATGCTAAAGCTGTCATCTTAATACTTATCTTTTCCCCACAGGTTTTATCCTACGCCACCTCAGTGATGCAAATCACAACAAGCTTTACTCTTGCTTAATAACTGAGACTCGCCTTGGGGTCTGAAGACTTGGTTATAAATATACTAGCTGATCAGCTTTCATTACTGATGTTACCTTCAGAGTGACAAGTTTGGTTTTAAGTGGCATCATACATAAAGTAGTTCATAAAACAGAAGGTAGAGGATTTTTTGTAAAAACGTGTCATAACATTCACTAACCTGGAATAATGATATCTTCCCTTTTAGTTTTGATTGTTGGAGGAAGAAAGGAAGCCTGGTGCTTGGTGCTTCACACAAATATTTTTATGACCGTTTACTTGATTGGGGACAGATATGACATAACTGTTTGAAAGGCCAGTATTTTCCAGAGATACACAATAAAGTGTTTAAATATGCTAAAAGATCTTCAGCTTATCCCATGAATTCAAAATACCTGCTATCACTCAGACAAATAGGCTTTCTAACCAGGTGCTGTTTAATATTTATCTAAACAATAATAAACAATAAAGATTGGTCAAATGCATTTTAAAATCCCTCTTCGTAATAAAAGTTTCTACTAGCCCTAGAGAAAGACATGCACAGCACTCAATCTCACTGGTAAAGCATCTCTTCAACGTGGCTGATAGAGATGCATTCCAATTAGCAGGTGTTTCAGGTTCACTGATTTTTTGCTACTTCATTTTCTTGCTGGAATATTAAAGATTATGTTTAGATAAGACTGAAATTTTCACCTTTAGGTTATCATTTGTCACAATAAAACACCAAAATTGTGTCCTTGGGATGCTACAGAGCCCACATAGAAGCAATTGGTTTGATTTCACTAAAAAAAAAGCCTTCAATGGTAAATTTACTGTCATAGTACGTATAAATTAATCGTGTCTAGATTCGGTGTGTGTGACACAGCAAAAAGCAAAGGAGCATTTCACAGAAACTAGTTGAAGAAAAGTCTTGTTCAGGTCTTGGTCCAATCTGTTGAGCACCTATGACAGAATCTTGCCAATGAGTAACCTGTATTTTCTCCTCTGTCTTCTTAAAATTTACATTTTTATAGATGTGTTTCTTCAGACAAAGCATGAAGGTAAAGGCAAGATCTAAAGGTACTGGACAATTCACTATGAATTAATAAAACATTCTACTTCAATAATTTTTTTTTTCATTTTTCGTCACGATTATAAACTTTTTGAATTTGACTCTATTCATACCAAAAAGCAGGCTTCCAACTAACTTCAAGGAATATTCCCACCATCTGGTGTAAGAGGTTCACTCTTTGCTAGAGGACATGGAAGAAGTCCCTTCAAGCATTATATTTTTATTTTTCAACTATTTGTAAAATAACGCTCAACTCTCAGTCATCATTATGCTGAACTTACATATCGTCTTTTCCAGCTTCCCTTAGGAAATTAAAAAAAAACCAATATCAAAGGATCCAGTTCCTGACTTTCCACCGCTCTTTCTCCAATTTCTAACTTTTTCGCTCATAATTCTCTCATGCAGAGAAAATTCCTAAAAAGTATTGGCTTTCAAATATTAAGATGCTTTATATCAAGGCATAACTTCATTCTTGCATCATGGAAAAATGACATAGCTACAGAACGTATTTTAATTATGGCTTATCTCCTACCACCACACACAGACATTCAGGTTGAATTCACTGATCCGTCTTTAGGAAGATATGGTCAGAGGCTCCTGCACAATTAGCATCTTCAGATTATTCCTCTTTGAATATTGTTTGTATTTTGAAAAGCTGCCACACAAAATTTCTTTATACAGTTGGCCATTTGTCAATCCACTGCATTAACTAGTATTTCTGCAAACAAATTTTGACATCCACTTTTCTAATCCATTTTTGGTAGTAGTCCCTACAACTCATAAAATATGGGACTCTAACCCCTGTCTAATTCAATCCAAATGGCACTCTTGTTAAGTAATAGTTAAAAGCATAATTTAGCAATAGTTTGAAATTGTAAGTAGAAGACAGGAAGGGCAAAGCTGTATCGCAACTTTAGGTTGGTAATAATTTTTTTACCTAACTGAATATGTCTGATCATTAGCTTTAGATTATCATTTCTTCCAAGTAAATTCACTCTAACCCCTTAAACAACTTTGAAATTTCATATCATTAAGCTTAGTTCCCCTTTTCCAGTTCCAAATGTATACATGAGCACAACAGAGTGCCTATGAAAGCAACACTTGGCAACAGAAAAATCAGAGCAGATGGGCAAGGTGCAAAGAGGCACAGAGGATGAGTTTAGCAGGCCAAAACAAAAAAAAAAACAAAAAAACAAAAAAAAAACACACCATGCTTTTCAGATCCCCTGTTGTAATAAAAGGAAAACATACATAAACTAGATATTTCTTAGTCATCTGGAAGTGTTGCAAATAACTGCAAAAGATTACCTCTGTTAGCTTGAGAGCTGCCATTTGCGTTATCTCCTTTCACTTGTGGTATACTGGAGCCCTTTAATTTAAAAATCTCCAACAAATTTCCTTAGAGCATTTTAAATGACTCTTACAAAGTATCTACAAAGACATAGATTCAAACATAGCCCATAGAATATAAGCCCCTAAGATCATAGTTATCTGTGACAAAGTATTTATCCTTCTGGCTTGTCTGCCAGCTACAGAGGTGGCAATAGTCTTTAAAAAAAACAATATGAACTAATTTTTTAAAGCAAAATTGAGATGAGTAAGAAATAGAAGTGCACTAGAAGTGCAAGATACTAATTTAAAAAAAAATGATACTAATTATAAGAATGGATGTTTTCAATTGAAAATTTTACATTTAAAAATTCAGAATTTCTAAGTAAGATGAGCCATCTTTCCTTCAGAAATCTACTACTAGCACAGTGTATGATCTGCGTGCTATATGAATGTATATCAAAGCATAAATGCATACACATTCTTTTCTGTATACTATCACTTCAACTTAGAGAACTAAAATATTAAAGCCTGATCTGTAATCTAAAGTATGAACTCAAGATTCAATGATATCATGTATTCATATTTTTCTTGCTACATTCCATTCTTTTCATTATTTCGTTTTACTTTACAATCTTTCTAAAATAAAAAATGCAATTAAATTCATGTAGGTTCTTCCTTGTTTCCCAGCTGCTCTAATTGCATTGTTATTCTGAGAAACTTATTTTACTGTCAAAGTCTACATCCTGGGTTTATGTGGTGTTCAGGTTCTGGGGGATCAGTTTGTTTTTTGTCAGCCCCCATTCATTGCCTGTAATTAAGTTCATTCTTTTCTCTGTTTCCAACAGTGCTCCAACTTGTTCAACTCCCTCTGGTAACCATTAAATCATTCTGGTTTTCACTGCACTGAACTGTCCTCTGAAGACTTATGTGTCTTTTATTTTCCTTATACAAAGGTAAGGTTGGTTGTTATTAGAAGTGTTTGTTAATTCATAAGAAAAAATGTTACTTGGGCACAAAACCATATCTCGTTCCAATCACATACTAACAACAAATCTAAACCCCTGGATTAAGGCATATGTACAATAACCCCGCACTTGGTATCACAGAAATCTTCTAGTAGAAGAATCGTCTGAAGTCTATTGCTGTTAATTTCAGATGGTAAGCCCTTAGCATCCGGTGTGATGCTGATCGGTATGATTACTGTGGAAATTGATTAACCAGACTGGAGTGGCAACTATAGCTGCATTAACAGTTGCTATCTGAAGTAGCACGGAGTATGCATTTAGGATTTATTTACCCATATTGTGCACTGCTGATTTTTTTTACCATCCAAAGAACACAGAAGTTTCTAATAAATGAAATATTTTCTCTCTGTACGATAGGGACAAGCTACTCAAAGAACTCAGCTTTCCCTTTTCTGCTGTTTCTCTAATAATTGGTGAAATATCAAAGGAGTTTTGTTGAAGATAGAATTTGAAAACCATGCATTACATTATCAGAAAACAAAAAGCCTTTTTACCAATGCTTTGACAGCTTAGAACTTGTTAAACCAAACCAGCCTCCTGGTTTTTTTTGGGGGGGGAACTATCTCTAGAAATTCCCTCTACAAGTCCAGTAATTTGTGGCCTACACACCAAGAAAATATGGTCAAATAGCGACCAAATAATATTTGTGAAGCAAATCTCGATTAAGAACTTAGAATCACAGAACAGTTTGGGTTGGAAGGGACCTTAAAGATCTTCTAGTTCCAAGCCCCTCACCCCCCACCAACTGGCAAACATGTTTGTTCATTCAAAAACAAGTTTAGCATTAGCCACATGAGAACTACTTTTAAAACTCTTTTCACAGCCAGGAAGAACATCAGTTTCCCACATTCAAATAGAATTGCTTAATGGCTTAAGCATAAGTTAAGGGGAAAAAAGGGAGGAGAAAAAAAAGAAAACAAAAGAAAAACAACAATTTCTGAACATAAAGCTCTGCTTCAGGGTTCAGCAAAACCTTTAGGGGACACTGCAGAAAAACTACAGTTCCATGTGAGTTTCATTCTTTTCTGTTGGTAATGGACATATACATAAAAATGTATAGGACATATAAAGGTAATATGTAAAGGACAGTACATAGAACAACGATATAACATTCAAGTACAGAACTGCAGAAATTGTGATAATGTTAACTGGGCATATACATTTAATGAAGGAGTCTATATTTCTGCAAGCAGACTGTGTAAGTCACAATTGCCTATACCAGTTAATGGCAGAATATATCAGATTACTTAAAAACTAGCTATAGAAAACATGATGTACTTGAATTTCCTTCCAAAACCATAACTGACATTACATATAACTAAAAGGAAGAAAAAAAAAGAAAGCAATTTAAACAATTTCCTTATTTGCTGTACTGCACAAAAACGTGGACTTGAAGGGATTCAAGACAAATTTAACCTACATTATCCATGCTATTTAAAAAAAACACATTTCTAGCATTTTTAGTGGGAAAATTCCTCAGAGGTTTTGCTGCACTTTTTCATGTTAACAGGCTTGGAAGAAGTCTATTGATGCTGAGCAGCGTGGCTTTTGGACACAGAAAAAGATTAAGTCTGTGGTAAGCTTTTGGACACACATGTTGTTTTATGGTTGGGTTTTCTTTCTTATTTTTAAATACTTTCTTAAAAAAAAAAATCTGAATATTTCAAGTAGCTCATGTATCTCACTAATGTAACATGTAACCAAAACACTGTAACCAAGTCCAAAGGATGAAACAGCAAGGCAGACCATCTAACAGACAAAAAAAATATAAAAAGCTACCCCCTGAGGATTTGAAGCTGTCTGCTACACTACAAGTAAAACAAATAACTGTATTAAAACATGAATTTATTACCCCAGTGAGGCAGCGAGTTTCGTACTTGCTATCAAGTACCACAGAATGCAAGGTCACACATCAAATAAGCTTTTATAAAATTTCACTTTTCATTAGTCTGCCAAAGCTTATAAAAAAACATGCGAACACTGCCTACAATAAGGATAGAGGACATCTGCTGCATCCTCTGGCTGATAAGAACAGCTCTGCTGATTAATATAGGAATGGTTAGCGTGTATAGATACCCAAATTTTGTCTTCCCTATAATACACTCAGCTTCTCAAACAGTTCTCCATTTTTTTCTTATCATTACTCTTTTCTCCCTTATACTTTAGGCAGCTAGTCCAAAGGGCTGGACTTCAGCAGGCATTGAAATTCTTTCATTTGAATATATACAGGGGGGGAAAAAAAAAAGGCTTTAATTGGGATTGGTATAGACCTGAAGGTAAAATCGCTAGGCATTAAGGACTATGTCAAAGAGCACTGTCTTCATGAATAAACCTACTAAATCACTGCTGCTTCAGAATAAAGTTATCATTTCAGACTGAACTTATTTCTAGTAGGAAATCAGGCTATAACTGAAAGAGAGATCTATGTCACCTCACTACAATACAAATATATTGCCTCCTTACTGGATATAGAGTCACAAACACAAACAAGGCAGATGCTATAGTGAAGAAGCTATACTGACACCTGTTTCTTCATTTTTTCTCCTGACAATGGCAGGGGTTATTATCAGATTACCAGAGCACAGAGGAACCATCTGGGTACTGCAGAGTCTTGAGACCAACCTGAGAGACCAAGGACACATCAACCTTTTTGCCACTGTACAGTCACAGATGGCTGACAACACACCATATCACAAGCAGGGCAGTGCCAAGGTAGAAATGGTTAGTTGCAAGGACCTAGAGTTAATATATATTAAGATACGAGAGAGCAAAACTGATTTTCTAGGCTGAAAACTGATGGATTTGAGAGAGGAGTGTTTTGTAAAATTGCATTTACAAACTACACAACTCAAAAATATAATACATCAACACAGATACCAAAACAATAATTAAAATATGAACACGGTTATATTGTTTCTTTTTGTTGTTTTGGTTTTAAATCTGGGTTACAGGTAATACCTGAAGTGCAGCTGCACGTAAAAAGTGGGACTGTTTAGAGACCAAGTAATCTGCCACAACTGCAGCCAGTTCTCAGTTCTGTCTTACAGTACCCCAGCATAAAGTAAGAAGCCCAATTTTCATTATGTAAGGAATTTTTCCTCCTCATTTTCAAAAGAAATCCTGAAAAGATTTAGTCTATACATTCGCAAAACAGAAAGCAAATTAAAATTTTCCAAAGTTAATATAGACCTTGATTACGAAGGGTTCCTTCTGATTTTGGAAGGCCTGAGACAATGACAGTGCTAAGTTATTTTGACTGCAGGGTGTCCTGATTAAAAAAAGACTATAAATAGTCAGGTCAAATCATGACTAGTGTATATATATTTGCTTGTCTGACTCCAAACTTTGTGCACTGATACCAATCTAGTATTAGACAGCCAGGGAACCCATCTACTTACCTTGCCTGGAGATCCATTTTTGCAGTCTGTACCAAGGCCCCTTGAGTTAGCTACCT
Organism: Piaya cayana; assembly: GCA_013389865.1. Lineage (NCBI taxonomy): Eukaryota > Metazoa > Chordata > Aves > Cuculiformes > Coccyzidae > Piaya > Piaya cayana. The sequence continues at coordinate 156,545 of WAAB01023932.1, read as the reverse complement.
TGGAAAATTTCACATTATACCATTATCACTAACTGTAGCATAGACCCATCCTGAAATAAGAGCTTCTTGCCACTAAGACCTTTTACCGAAGTTGACTGAATAAGTTGATTTCTTCTTCCAAGGAAAGATGTCACAGACAGATCAAAGATCCATGTATAGGAGGCAGGTTTTTGCTTTTAAGGGAGTAGTCTGAGTTTATTTCTGTTTTGGATGTTTGTTTTTGTTTGGGGTTTTTTTGTTTGTTTGCACTGGGGGGAAGCTTATTGTCTAGCTTGTTCAGGAATGGCTTCATGGAACTTTTTTCCACATGACATATGTATGTGTGCAAGTCAATGTACAAAGGAATAAAGGTAAAAAAAATACATGAAGCAGGTAACTTCTGTCCAAATGAGATGCAAGAGGGAACTCTGCAGTGCTAGTTGAAAGGGATTTAGAACTGGGATAGAAATACACAGTTTGATGGGGTTTTGTTCTGGAAGAAATTATACTTCGGATTTTTTTAAACAGGTATTTTTTTAATCCATATTGTCAACCAGAATTACCCCCACAAAGTCAAGATCTTGGTTAACAGCTTAGGTCAGAAGAAGTAAAAATATATAATGGCTTAAATAAATAATAAAAAAACCCACAAACCCAAAAGCAACAACAACAAAAAAATCCCTCTACAAAATTGCTAATGCTGACTTTCCACAGGTTTTGAATTACAAAGAGTCAAAAATGCTATATGTAAAACAGTCCAAAGAAGCAAGAACTCAAGTTTAAAAACTGGCATTGCTTTTATTTTAAAACTCATGAGAGCTATTTTGTGGCAGTGTTTTGCCACTTCTAATAACATCTTTTAAGGAGAAAATCTCCAAGTAAGAGATAGAACTACGATAAACATATTTTAAAAATAAACTGCAATCTCACAATCCCAGCTAAATAAACACTGCTGTCAATGCAAGCTTCACTCTGCTCTACAACAGTACAAGCTGCCCAAGATACTTTAAAAACAAGGAGACAAAAAATTATCCATAACCCCCTAAGTCCTACTTTCTGGGAAAGAAAGAATTTACAGACTCCATACAATTCTACCCTCTCTTGTCTCCTGCTCTCTCATTACCTTTATTAACTAAATATGCTCCCACACTCACTTTAAAGACTTCGTTGCTATGGGAATTTATTTCCATATTTTATTGTCAAGGAGATGTAAACAAGATTTTGGTGATTAAATGTCACAGAAGTTCTGGCTTTTGCATAACCCAATCAAATCTACAGCCTTGGAAGTAATCTGTCTATGTGTCTGAGGATCTTACCATTCTGATCGTAAAAAGGTACACATGTTCTACCTGGCATTTAAAAGCAAGGTACACAAATTCTCTTTCCCTTCCTCTAAATGCTTGTAGATAATTTCAACATAATTTGCTCATGTGCATTTCCAATTAGTTTCCTAGAAACTTAGAAACAAAAAAATACTTCGTTTTCCCTCTCCTCCTGATGTGGACTATTCTCAGCATCAAGGGATTCTTCTCCTTTCTAAAAGACATTCGACCTTACTGAGGTTGGAAATTTACCTCCTAACAACTGACCCATAAAGTCAGCTACAGGATTGCAAGTACGTGTTCCTTCCCTCCTGATACCTAATCCACATCACAGCTAGAAAAAGATATACAGGCATGTGTACAAAATATCATTCAGTTCCTCCAGTAAATATGCCAAAAAATGTTTGCTGTCTTCTATCACAACTGATTGTTTCCACTGTAAATCTCATACACTTGTATTTTCCCTCTTTTTAATATTGTACCTGCCAACATAGGTCAATGTTTAGAATTACACAGCTTGGAAAAACTGTGCACGTAGTCATTAAATCATTATGACTTAAATAAAAATCACTGTAAGCCAGGAAATTCAAAATTAAATCTAATACCAAGAGAACAGTCTCCCTCATGGTTCAGGGTTTGCGTATCATAGAATCATAGAATAACCAGGTTGGAAGAGACCCACCGGATCATTGAGTCCAACCATTCCTATCAAACATTAAACCATGCTCCTTAGCACCACATCCACACATCCCTTAAACACCTCCAGGGGAGATGAATCAACCACCTCCCTGGATAGCCTGTTCCAGTACCCAATGACCCTTTCTGTAAAAAATATTTTTCCTAATGTCCAGCCTAAATCTCCCCTGGTGGAGCTTGGCCATTCCCTCTTGTCCTGTTCCTTGTCACTTGGGAGAAGAGGTCATCACCTTCCTCTCTACAACCTTGCTCCTTCAAAAAGTATTATCTCACGTCTGGAATCGGAGTTGATTCCCGTGTACTACGAATGGCCCTCTCCCGAGTAGGATTCTAGGAAGACGACTTACTTGGAGAACACAGTTCTCTCAAGTAGACTCAGGTAATGCTTTCCAAGCACTACAGTTCTGAAACTTCGGTAAATACAGTTATAATGCTCAAAAAAAATCAGAAGCCTGATCTTCATGTACTTGCAGCAGCGTTATCTTCCCCGATGGTGCCATGATGCACTTCAGGGAGTCAGAACTTGAGAGGATCCAGAAGCTGCACCTGTTCCCTAATCTATTTGACTCTTAGGGGAAACATATAGTTTTTTCTCTTCTGCCACTCATCAGCACATGCCCTGTCTGCTGGGAGCAGGCAGTTTAGTTTGCTGTTTAGCTGTGACCAACTAAGTGCAATGGGTTCTTTGAGTAAAGACAACCAGGAGCTAAAACATTCAGCACTTCTTCAAATCAGAGCATTTAGGTGCCTAAAACTGACATACGGAGACTAATGTAAAGTACTCATGATTGAACAATAATATGCAAGATGCAGGCATAAACCTATCTCTCTGGCACTTAACATACACGAGGGATACGTAACTGATGAATAAAATCATGAATGCATGCATTTTATCCAAGACACCAAAATAAGTTTTAGCTGAAAGGCTTAACTCCTGAAGCAAATCCACACTACACTAGGAGACATTTAACCCCTTAAGATACCACTCAGCTTTAGAACTGTTATGTTGTTTTTCCCATTAGACAGCTGACCCACAGCAGAAACAGAGCTAGAGGAAGAAACGACACAGCTTTCAATCTTGTGAACAAACAGAAAACCGATGATGAGTCAGAGCTTATTATCCCTCAAAGTTCACAGGCAGCAAAGTCCCCTTACCTCAGCATAAAATACTTACTATGATACATTACTAACCTCTACAAAAAAGTATGATATTTAACTGTTGTTTGATACAGCTAGTTTAAACAGGAAAAAAGCCAACTCTTGGGGAAAAAAAAGTTTTACAAAGCTTCTTCAATTAGAGAGCTAAAGTAATCAATAAGATTAATAAAAAAACAATACTTGCAAATATTTCCAGCATTCTAAACAGCAGTTGTTGCACACTGTGGTAAGTTTGGTGCTTTCACTTCATTTGCTAAATATTTTGAAAACACTAAAAGCTAGGAGAGTAACACTGTCAGCTTGATATTGTTTGCGAAGGTTTCGTAAACTGGCAAGTAGCAGGCCCACCAATGTCGTGTCATTAAATAACACCATGAAAAATTCACACTCCTTTTGATGTTACTAATTGGCATGTAACCTCTGAATGAAAAATAAGTGCTAATACCAACTGTGCAAAGACCCTGGAAGCTTTTTCAACCTGTGCCTCAAAAGAATTCCTTTTTAAACCAGAGAAGAATGGAACAACACAGCATACTTTGCATTCTACCACGCACTATAAATCTCACTCAAGACTGAAGACACTGACAACCTTTATCTCGCGTACTAACCTCACTATTAAACTGAATGTTTTTTGTGTCTTCACAGTCTATGTAAATATGAAAAGCCTTCTTATTGTATTATTTACTTAGACATTTAATAAAGAAGTCTTAGCCATTTCTATCTTTCTAAAGAGGAATTCTCTAATATAGTGTCCAAAATATTACTGTAAACTTCAAGTGGGTAGACAAATTAATGCAGATTTTGAAGCAATTCCAATAAAGACATTACAGATTTAATATTAAAAAATACTCCATTTTTAGCCAGTGACGTCAGCGAGACTTCTTATGATCCCTCATTTAAAAAAAAACAAAACACAACATTTGCTAAATTTGCCTTTGGATGTTGTATTTCTGTCACATGAGATCTATTTCAGTGGTTCCAATAATCTCACAAAAATATTTTCAGGAAACAACAGCTATTTATATGTATTGACATCCAATTCACCATTACGCCACTGACATCACAGGGACCTGCAGGGGATCAGTATCTCTAAGAAGAAAGATAGTAAGGCCAGTCTTGCTTTTCTTATTTCAGGATCAAAAGGAAAAGCAGCAAGGAGCTGTGGGAACTACAGGAAAGAGAAGCATTAGCTCCTTGAAATTGTCTAGAAAGAAGTAAATTGCAAAAAGGTTCTTTTGTCTAGGAAATATCTGCTGGGGGGAGGGGGAACAATGGTCAAGACCATACAGGACTCATGCTGCTGCCATCCAGCAGAGCAAAAAGCATCAGGCTGGCTGAACTGCAAATATGAGCGATGTATGTGCAGGCACATTCATCTCAGCATTTCCACAATTTTGTCCATGCTTAAAGCTGCCAGGAAAATTAACCTCCAGCTGACCACTGCAGATGAGAGAGGGAACAAACTGGGCCTCAGCTGGCAACAGAGCACCCAATCTTTTCCTCAGCTCTTGAAATGCATAAGGTTAGGCAGCACACAAATGCACCATTTAAACAGCCTAGTGTGCCTGAATATGCAGCTTTTGTTAGACAAAATGAACCTGCAAGAGGTCAGGTCAGGTTTTGAAGCTCTAAGTTATTTATTATTTTTAACTGTGACAAAAACAGTCTCAAGGAAAACCATGTTTAAATATTTGACTCTATGAAGTCTGTCCTGCAGAGGAGCAGATAGTTTCCTAACAGTCTAAACACTGCATTTCAAAGACACAGTGCTAAGGCTGGACCATACCCATGCAAGCGTTCACCATGTCTACCTTACAAAATAATAGCTTACCAATCAGACCTGCCAAAACATCCAGGTCTGTGGCTGAGTTAAAGCATAATAAAATTTCTTAGTTTGCAGAAAATAAGCAGAAAATAATTTATCTAGCTATATTTTAAATAGTAATAAAATATTGCTGCAAAATCACGTCACTTGTAGATGGAGAAAAGAAGGAAGAATAGCAAGACCCACTACTGCACTGCTAGGGCTATAGATCTCCTCAGAAGAAAAGGATAAAACTGCAAATTTAAATCAAGAGCAGCATTTTATTTTGAGATTGCTTTCCAAAGCTTGATAGTTACAAAAGTAGAGACTTCAAAGAGTAAAGAATGCTGAAAGTGGCTTATTTCAAATTTAGAGTGTTCTCAGAAACCAACAGCTTTACCTAATACCCAGCAGGTTCTATTTTGAGCAGGATCATATGTATCGCCCACAACTAAGACTATTCTAAGACCATAAAAGAAAGCAGTGTTTTATAAAACTTGTTTTGGTGGTTGACCATGTCATCCATGGAGGCCCCAGGTTTACATCATTACCTTAAATGAAATATAGGCCTCCAATAAAATTGTTTTTTACAAAACCATTATTATTATGATAGCACAGAAGGTTAGATAATGCATCCTGCAATCCAATTTGTGGTTCGTGTTAAGCTATAAATACCAATAACTAATTCCACATGTGAGACAGGCCTCCCAGAGGGAGATTTTAATTAAATAAGTGATGGGAAAAAGAGAGGTTTCCTTATTTTAGTATAACAACGCCCCTGTACTAACATTATGCTGATCTGGTAAAACGTTACCATAGTGGAGCAGTGGAACATTAGTAGAATATACATCTGGTTTAGTTATTCCTGCAAGGCAGTTTGTACACATAAACCATGGAGCAATATTTTATCATTACCACTGTATTAAAAACAAGCTTTAAATGCATTTGCCCCACCTTTTTAACAGCTAATGTTGTCCAGCTCACAGCTCTATTCCCACTTAAAGAAAAAAGAGAAAAAAAAACCTGACAGCACAATACATTTTTATTAGCATTGTACTACTAATTGGACAGAAGACTGTGTACTGCAATGCTGATTAACAGTTCAGCTTTCAAGCTGGAGACTGCAAGTACAAAGCTCTGAATTTGCATATTCTCCATAATTATACACTTGATCACAGCTCCCTCCCATATTCAAGTTCCCCTCCCACCCCTGCACTCCCAGTGCTTTGACTTGTTCAAGTCTAGACGCTGACGGGCACAATCATCTAATCGCTATGATACATGACAACTCAATCAACCTGCATACCTGCTACGCAACTTACACTCAAAATGTCTCAAGGTCTAAAATGCTGAAAATCAAATACAGACCTAATTTTCCTCCATAAAGAATGCTTTGCCCCAGTAGGGCACCACTTTTTTTTTTTTTTTATTATTATTAAATTGCTCTATTTTCAGGCAACTCATTTACAACCACAGTAAATATTCTTCTATCAAAATCTACTGACTTAAAGACAGCAAATACATTTTTGTCAGCCTGTCAGCCAGTATAAAATAGAGCTAACCAAATGAAATGGGGTCCAAACTGGCAACTTTGCCAGCCAGTGTGAGAGCCTCACAGGCAGAAGGGAATACAAGACTTGGCAAAAGGAAAAAGATCAGCAGCCAAGCTCTACTGAATAACTAATACATAAATGACAGGGGAGAAAGCTAGATAGTTTAATAAGTATGATATGCATTTTTAAAGTGCATTAAGAACAGCTTCTAAATAAGGGGTAATATTAATCTGCTCTGCCGGTGGTCCTGCTCTGCAGCTGCCTTATTCAGAGGCCCTCCCAGTCTACTCAAATCACACTGGGATGCTGTCACATACTTGATGTGACAAATCAGGACACATATGATAATGGCTGTGAGCCCAGCAAACAGCTACTGGTCTTGTGTTGCAGCCACCATTTTGTATTCATTAGACACTGATCCCAAAGTTAAGAACAAAATGCAAAAAAACAGGCTTGTCACCCAGCGCCATCTCCTACCATCTGCTGGAGCATTTTTAAAGCCTTTTTTACCAGTTCATCCTTCAGCAACCACACAAAAGATGGTCAGTAGATTTACTATTCTTTAAATATAATTAACAGTATGTCAGTTTCCCCAGTGATATATTCTTTAAAAGCTACTAAAAGCTGAAAGCCAACAGCCTGGCAGCAAGTCACCCCAGGTCCTCAACCACCCACTCCCTCCCAGATCCCCAACTTTCTGTTCCTTGTTTCTGCCTCTGAACCTCAGTTTTCCTCTCAGTATTTGCCAGTACAACTGTCTGCAGGACAATGATGAGGAGTGGATATAACTGAATTGATTCTGATTTAAAATAACTCCTAAAGACATATTTTTGATATGTTTTTATTGCCTTAAAATGTCTTTATCATACAATGTGAAGATCTCCACAACCCTGAAGCATTTGCTTCAGTTTGCTTTTTATATGCTACCCCTTGTTCCTCTTTGAGACACTTGTCTTGATTTATTCTGATTTTACAATGATTACCCTTACAAAAGGCTCATATTTCACTCCTTTACTTCCCATGGAGTGCTTGGGAACAGGAAATTGTGATGCCATGCAAAGTTGGAGTACAAAAGAGTATACAGACAAGTACTCAAAGAAACACTTCTCATAGCACCCTAGGTCAATGAAGATATTGCTGGTATCACAAGCCCTGCAAGATAGTATGTTCTTACAAAATGTATGTAATTTGTGAATGATTTTTGTAAAAGAATAATAAAAAAGAAGCCTTACTTAAGATATTTTGTAACTGAGGCTAGCTGCTCAGCTCTTGTAAGTGAATCAACGGACGTTTCCTAGTATGAGTTAAGACTTGGTCAGCAGCACTCAATCTGAACATATGTACACGGAAAGGGTAACCTAGTACCTCAGCCAATTAGGAAATTTATTTCAGGCAGATCAAGCAAAATATTCATATTTTTGTTCAGTGTGGTCTCTCCCCATAAAATTCACTCCAGCTAAAATCTAATCCAATTGCCATAAATGTTTATAATCTACAAAGTACATAACTATTATTTCTATCAGCACAGATGGAAAAAAATGAGGCATTGACAGTAGTTTGCTGTCCAAGACAAGTCTGAGGCTGGGTGAAAAAAAAGAAACACAAGCCAAGTCCAAATATAGAGGCCCACAGTTAGGAAGAAAGGCCTTATGTTCTCAGGGTTAGGATGTGGAAACTTGAATTTCACCTGTGTCACTTAAGTCTCTTCTTGACCATTTTTTCTCTGGTTCTGAAGCATAAAAGGGAGAAAAGGCGAAGAAAAAGCTTTTCTCCATGAAAAGTCCATCAGAAATGTTTATGAAGGTTTTGTTTTAGAACAATGAGTGTTCTTTAATAAAAAACTTCCTAGCTCCGTGACTGTATCTTGGTCATTGTAGGGTGCAACAAGGAGAGGCTGTGAGGAACCACAGAATGACTTGTGTTGGAAGAGACCCTAGAGATCATTTAGTTCCAACCCCTTGCCATCAGCAGGGATACCTCCCACTAGATGAGGCTGCTCAAGGCCCCGTCCAGCCTTGTCTTGAAGACTTCCAGGGAGGGGGCATCCACAACTTCCCTGGGCAACCTGTTCCAGTGTCTCACTAGTTTAGATTTAGTGCAAAGTCATGCACAAGGTGTTCAGAATTTTGTAGGCTATATGAACATTTTTAACACCATTTAATTCACTAGGATAAGCTATGAACCAAACTCCTTAAATCACTTCACAAAACCTTATGCTGTATCTTTCAGAATAAAGCTTGATGTTACAGATAATCTTTAAAAATAATTAGTTTCTTGTTTATTTTTGCTCAGTGCTAGGTGCACAATGTATTATACAGTATCCTGACATTCAACAGAGGTCTTATCTATTCCAACATACATGAAAAAAAAAGAAATTATTCTTTCCTCTTCAGTTTTGTCAGAAAAGAACAGGATAACTAAGTCAACGTATCACAGTAGGTGAGACTACTTGCTTTTTTGACTCTACTATTTTCCTGGTATGCCACAGGTATATATTCTGTACAAGCACAAATCATCAATTCCTTATCATCTTTCTCTAAGTTTACAATTTCTTTTCAATTCATCTGAGAATGAAATCAAAATTCTAAAATCACTGTGTTTGAGATAGATTGAAGTGTCATACTTTTATTGCTTTTCTTGGTTATGTCTCAGTCTAAAATGCAACAACACATGTCCCTATGAAAAGATTTCCTTTTGTTAAATCAGTATTTTTCTGAAAGCAAGCAACTTTATTGAAAATAAGATTATGTATACTGAGCTTACTCATTTGTACAGCAAGTGATGTAAGTCAGTCTTGACTTCAGCTGGAGTTTGTGGGTACCACTGAAATACATGCAGTTTTAGAAGATGGAAGTTAAGGTGGTTCGGTGGGCTTGCTTGTTTTCTTATTTTAATTGTTTGTTCTTGGGCAAGAAGTTAAAAAATGATATATATCTGTTTTGTTACAGAAATAATACATTTGACTCACAGCTCCTACTAGGGGAGATAAAAATACATGCCAAAGGAATGCGCCCAGATCTTACACATCTCTGTTAAACTCGAACAATAAGAGCTCTATCTTTGCCTCAGGGAGCCTGCAGATGATATCAGCTGTCACACTTGCACGTCCCACCAAACTAAGCTGAGTATGCAAGATGCAAGAGGATAAGAGCATGAATGAATTCTCCGCAAACGGCAGGCAGATATCCAGTTCTTGATGGTAAACAGAATGAGGAGCAAGCTGCTGGAAGCAAGGAAAGTAATTGAAAAAAATACATCCCTAGTGTCAAGTAATAGCAATGGATAAATAACACACTGTTTAAACAAAATGTAAAAAAAAAAACATACTAAACTTCTTTAAATGCTCTTTCAGCATTAGACATCTGTGCTTATTTTGGGGAGTTAACTAAACTATTAAGAATTACTGCGTACTTGAGAACCCATTTAGCACCTGTTTAACAGTGACTGGTGCCTCACAAATAGCTTAGGAGAAAAAAGACTTACCTTGCATAAAACAGGAATGATCTGATGCATTCTCAGTCGATGGAATACAAAGATATCGTACACTGCTGAAATGGCCAGAACAGTCACTCCTTGTTCCTTCCACAGCATGCTGCATCCTGCGCACAGTCCTGCTCCCAAGATCCAGCCCCAAGTACTCGGTGAGGAACCTCTGGTAGAGCAGTGCTTCACATAACACATCAAGGAAAGCAGAAAGAAGAGGCAGGCTCCAATGTCTGCCCTCCCTACAATCCCTGCTACAGCTTCTGTATGGATCGGATGCGAAGCAAACAGGAGGCCTGCTATCAAGGTCCAGTACCCATCCCCAAATAGGATCCTGGAGAAGTTTGTGAAAAGGCCTGTGACTGTAGCGTGTAACAGGATGTTTACAAGGTGGTAGCCCCATGGGTCCATCCCTCCAACAGCGTGGTTGATGCGGAAGGAGAGTGTGCAGAGAGGTCTGTAGGATTTGTGGCTCCCACTGTGAGTGAGCAGTGTCCCCCAAAAGTCATTGTAGAAGATATGGGTCCACGGCGTCTCAGGCAGAAGGTCCTGGTTTGTCTTGATAGCTCGACTACAAAAGACAAATAAAAACTTCATTTCAACAGAAATAAAAGGGTATCGATGAAAGAGTGTGAAAATGCAGTCACACTTCTGCCACAAGAAAGAATGGCATGGCTTTAGTGCTGCTTTAATTCAAATTTTGAATTTTTACAGGAGGTGTTAAAAAAACTAGTATCTATTGACTCCCCACTAAAGCAAAATTTCCATATAAATTGGCTTTTAAAACATTAGAAACAGATGTTACGCTGCCTCCATTAAATTAAAACACCCTTCAGTGACATGAGTCTTGAGTCTAACCCAGGAGTAATCAGTTAAGATTTGATGAGTTATAATTAAAATGTAAAAGAAATATGAAAAACTGACAAACATTATTGTTGAAACAACAGCTCCTCCAGTAATTCAGAACTAAAACCCCAACTGGCCTTTTATACTGAAAATTTAATTTAGATGTTGGAATGAATCTCACTGACATGGATGAATAATAAATACAAAAGTCTGTAGGAGCATGCAAACCTCTATTACTGTACGGACACACCTACAACTGTCTCATACATATTTTGACTGCAACATTTTCTGGTAGCACCTTGCTGGAGGAAGACAGCAGAACATTTTACTAATGAAAACATACATTTTTAGGTTGTATTAGCTTATGAATTTGAGTTTGTATCAGCTTGATGATTAAAAAAAAAACCAACTCTGCAGCTTTCAGCGTTTATGTTTCCAACTACCTTGGCAAGGACTAGTGTCAGCCGTTAGGAGTATCCATGTCTAATGCAGTACTGTCAAAATCTGTCTGCTATCAAGTTTGTGCTAATCCAATCATTTGCATTTAAAATTTATGCTGTGGAAGAAGGTGTGAGACCTGCTTAGTGCAAAAAGATGACTAGAATTTAATTAATTACTTGCCTTCATAACCAAAGTTTTATTTAAACAATTCTTTAAAGATGCAGTGTTTCTACTACTGAGCTTAACTCATTTAGCATTTCCTCTACCAGTGTAATTAAGAATCCAGCCAGCTCAGGACTCTTCTGCTAAAAATATTAAACAAGAGAGATTATTAATATCTAATTATTTAGTCATACCCTCTTTCTGCCTTTCCAATAAATATCTTTCCACAGTCAACATTTTTTTATTTCAGATGAAGAAAGAAAATTCTAGTGTAAAACTAAGGCCCATGTTTGAAATGCACTAGTCTAATTCATCCTTCAAGGATCCCCTGACATTCTAACCCCAGTAAAACAAGTCCCTTGGAACCTGTATATAAATCCCATTTTATTTTTTTAATGGTATTAGTTTCAGGAATGCTGTCTTATTCTGTTAAGAAAAATGCTCAAATGCTGATACACTATGCCACAGAATCTCCATGTAAACACTCTAAATAACACACAGCTCAGCATTTCCATTGTCCGGAGCACATTGCTGTAATGCTTTCAGATGTGCTTCCTCTCGGTATGTCCTTTTGTCTCTGTATATGAAGGTTATGAAGAGGTCAACTTAAATCCTTTAAGATCTGATGATACTTCCTAGAATACTTGAAAACTTTCATTTTGACTTCTGCTCATACAGTAGACTGAGTTGCTTGTATTTGTTTTCCCAACCCCACACACATTTTTCTCATTTCAGTCCAGTCACAAAAGAACACTGGATGAAAACAAGATCTTTGCTTTCACATTATCTATCTTGTCCTTTGGTGTCGTCCTTTCCTGAAATCTAATTCCTCTGTTTGTGATTTCAGCTTGTAGTATCACTCTCAGACTCACCATAGGGAAACTAGGAATCAGCAAGAACAAAGCAGGTGTTAGACTAGAAAGAGCCCTTTCTCTGAGAACAATGTAACATGCCAGAAAACAGACTCCCAAACCATAAACATAACTAAGAATGGCTGTCAGACGTCAGGAGTTAGAGCAGAAATCTTGAACTGCAGAAGTTTGGGGGTTTTTTCTCTTATGCCAATGTGGTCATTTCCAATACCTGAAGCCATGTAACCACTTTAAACAGAAACACACACAGAACTGCAGCTCTCTGGTACATGTGTATACACCAACTCCACATTACACTGCCACACTTATTAAGAAAAGAGCCCTTTCTCTAAGCAAACAGCTGTTAGGCTTGTAATTTTCACACAGCACATATTCATCCTGGACTACCCTCAACAAAAATAAACTGCTTTTTTCCAAGTTATAAAGAAATCTGTTCTACATGCTGAAGGCATTAATTCACATTCTATTTTATTTACTGCATTAGCAACAAATTTGATGCAACCTTGATCCTATCCTGTTCAGTCCTGTTCACATTCGATACAGTACTGATCACCATGTATTTGGGTACAGATTTCAGCAGCCAGTTCTGAAATACTCCTAGTTGCTCATGCATGTAAAGACAACAGATTCTAGTGCCTGCCAGTCAGCATGAAAAATACTGAAACTAACAGTTTCAGCTTATCCTGTGGCTTAGTCGGGTCAAATGTTGTATTCTTTAGGAGTCAAAATTTGAAATAAAGGTTAAAGTTATTTCCATATTTTTTTTTTTTTTTGCTAAATGTTTTGGGTTTTCTTTTTTTTAAAAAAAAACAAAGAAAAACATCTAGCCGATGCTTTGGGATATTAGAAAAGTCTAATACAAGAGCAAAGTTAGATGTCCTACAGCAAACAATTAAGTTATGCATAAGGTGCTTGTTGACATTCAACTACTCTGATTCATATTGTAACATGTAATAAAAACCACACTTAGCCAACGTTATACTTCACTGCACAGGAGGATGCACGAATATGAGCATCTCTAATACTGGCACCAGGTAGCTCGGTGTCACTTTTCCCTCCAAAGTGTAAGTGAATCAGGTCTCAAACAGCAAGGACAACAGCCTGGACACCAATACTGTGGGTCAGATGGCAACGGCTGGTGGGCTGAGTCTGCCCACGCAGAACCAGCCAGGCTGTGCCCATCTGTATCCCCAGCCTAGCTGTGTAACCACAGTGACAAGAAAAACATGACACAGAATGTTTACATTGGTGAAGAGAAGAAAAACACAAGCTTCATATCTAACAGAAGAATAAAAGTAAGTGATACTAAATTGCTCACATCAGGACCTTGAGGGCACTAAGAAGCCTTGACAGCACTGACAGCTTTTATGGGCTCCCAAATCTGCCCTTGCCCCAGGACCCCACATCACCCCGTATGGACCATCAGCCCCTGCCACAGAAACAGCGGAGTACAGACAGTCCCCAGCTCCCCACAGCCCTGCCTGGACATGAGCCCCACATCCCAGCCTGTCCCTGTCCCCAGGGAGATGCCTGCTCCTGGCGAGACTAAGGCCAATTACTAAGGCTAATTACTAAAATAACAATCTGCTAACTCTGCTACAGTACTGATGCTCAGTCACCCTTTTCATTGGCAAGTTTGAAAGCAATCCCTTTCCATAGCCGGGCAGGTAGCGTTGACCTCTCCTTGCTGTCTTCTGTGCTGGCAGCAACCTGGGCTCTGCACAGATAGGTAGAAAATAATATTAATTGCTGGCTCCGGGAAAGTCTCTGGGATAAAGGAAACTACAAAATGCCTTATTAGCCTTGTCTTCTCCTTCACTCACAGTTTACCTTCAGGTTACATCCTGCAGATTAGTCCAATCTTGCTAATGGGCATAACAAGAGAAACTCTCCAACTGCACTCATCACTCTTAAACAGAGCCGTAAACTCTGCTCTCGCTAAAAGGCAGCAGGTCACCAGGGAAAGACATTTTTCAAAGCTCCAACACAACTGGCATTTTTACTTTCAAGCAGCTTCAGATAAGGTTCACAGACTCAGTCAGGAAACTTGCTTTCTTCAATTTTTAATGCCTGCCCATTTCACGCATCCCAGGAGAGTGGGATATCTTATTCAGTGTACAACAATTGGATGGGTTTGAGAATGGGGAAAAAAAGGAATCAGTGTCTGCTATCAATACTTCAGAAATAGAAGTCTGAAGAAAGACAAAAGCTGTAAAGGCAAAATCATAACTTCTAATTCACTCAAAACAGCCCTTCTACCTCTTGTCATAAATCTCTTATTTTCCTAGGTTGGTACACAACTTGAGTAAAATTCAGTAAGAATTTTTTCATCAAACTTAAAAATGCTGGAGATCCAGCAATTCACACATGCACATGTATACACAAAAAAATTCCCAGATGTTTTTAAAATTAACAGCTATATACATCCTAAACTTCTGCACTAGTGCTAAACTGATCCAGGTGTTAACACCAGGGTAAAAAAACAGATGCAACATTCTGAAGCGATTTATCGCGTTAAACCATATGTCCAGCTTCGATATTGCTAATGGTCCCCATATGCTGAAAATGAACATCAGCATTTGAAGTAGAGAACACATTATAAAGAAAAAGGAGAACTTCCAAACATGCATACAGGAAGCCATTGACCAGCCCTCTGTTACATAAAATAGACAGGCAGTGATGGACTGGCAAGTTTCTGCTTGGAGGTTCTTCATTGTTTTTCCTCAAGATCACCTTAGAATGTTTTTTATTTATTCCTTTTTCATAATAGCAATGGGAGAGAGCCCTACAGTACTTTTACAGTGGATCATAACAAGACATCCTAAGGATGCTTTGAAGATTTTATGTTACTTGCACAGACGACAAGCCTGACAGACGACAGAGCCTATTTTTTTTCTGGAGTACAAACAGCTTCACATCCTCAGAATATCTACCACTCAAAACTACTTACAGGCTATCTGTTAGGCAGGTGCATGGTCAGAAAGCAGGCAAATAGTGTTTGTCATACTTTGGCCAATTCTCATACTTGCCTGCAGACAATATACATGTAGCCTGTATTGATAGAATACTATCCAGTACATAGAGATGTCTTAAGCAAGTAATAAGCATAAGTAAATGAAAACTCATTCCCTTAAATGTTTAATTATAGACTCAAGGGAACTATTTGCCATTCTGGTAGATTTCTGGTGGCAATTATGTCTTACACGTTCTGTATTAAAGTTCATTCCTTCTCAACAGTTGTGGAAGTGGAATTTATCTACAGTTCCAGCCGGCAGTAAAGTTTTACCCATGACACTTCTCAAGAAAAAGATCTCTATATTGTACATCACCTAGGGACCAAAATTCTGTGCATCCTCTATATTTCAAGTTGCAGCTTTCTGTTTCTCTTAATAATATTTTTTTTTAATTTGAATCTCAAATGAACAGCTAATAACTCAGCTGTTTTCAGACAAGAAAAAATGGGTAACAACTAGCTAGGTGATATATAGGATCCTGAGTTGCTGGCCAGGCTCTGAAAATAGGACTCTCTGTACCAAATAAATTGAAGGAAAGCATCTAGATTCAAATAATAATTTAAACTAATTAACAGAAAACCTAACATCACAACAGAGAAATAAAGTTCTAGTAAACTAGTATATAGTTAATTTCTACCAATAGCATGGTCCTTTTCTATACAGAAATTCCTGAATGCATCAAACTTGGAGGTTAAGCACTGAAGACAATATATATTTTTAATATAATATTCCTATCTCATGTAACTGCTAGTGAAAGGTATGAACTGAATATGTAGTTAGTAGAGGGCCTCAGGAGAATATATTATCAAAAGATAACATTATTTATAGAGTTTGGATTATTGCTTTCTTATAGTAGTAATTTCATAGCCAAACTTCAGTTCAGTACTAGAACAAACAGAAACTACAAGTAACAGGACTGAAAATGGAGTTTTACTAATAAAAATTCCTTTGGTGAGACTTTCTTGATTTACGTATAAGCAGAAGGGAAAAATGCACAAGTGACATAACTACAACGACATATCCACTGCCAAAAAATGAACACAGAAAAATCAACTAAAACAACCCCCCAGAAAACAAACGTCATCACAGATGAAGGCTACGGTCTTGTACCACAGTATAAAGACATACAGGTTTTCTAAGCTGCACAAAATTTTTTAAAGGAATTGATCTTTTATTTACATGAACATTTCCATCTGCTGCAGTTTCACTTCTTCCATCAGTAGGCTACAATTCAGCAGCCCATTAGCTGCAGGCTTCTAGACTTTATACCGCTGCAACTTAAGATACATGGTGTTATCTGGAAAAAGGAAGCTGCAGCAGTGGCTACATCCAGTGGTCACTGAATGCTGTTGGACACTGCCTTAACTACACTGAAGTATGCTGCTTGTATTGATTTTCTTATTGACCAATAGAGCTTTGAAAACTTTAAGCAACTACAGGTTCAAAACATTTTGGTTACAAGACAGTTGAGATGGCCTGAAAAATCTTTTCTACCCAGAAAATAAATATTTCAATACCTAACTATAAAGGCTTTCAACTGTATCCTTCTCCATAGCACAAGCCTTTTCATTTCTAAGTGTGTCCTTATCTGCTGAAAGAATCTGGCCTTAATATCACCCCTCAGGGTACCACAGTCCCTATCATTTTAAGTTTTTAGCCTAACATAACAAACACTAAAAGATCAACTATTTGAAATTTGAAACCCTAATAAATACTGAATGCCTGGCATAGTAGTACTTGATTATTCACACACAGGCAAAAAAGCATATGCTGGAGGGAAGTGAGAGAAGTAATTAATATTTTCTGATGCTGAACAATGGTATACCATCAGTCTTCTAATAGAAGGTAGCAGATAAAAACAGAAAGAAGCAGCACTTCTGTTTTGGTGTCTGCACCCTGAGATTCTTCACCCCAGCATGTACAGCAGGTCTGTAAAAAAAACCTTTCCGGAAAAAAATACTTTAATTCCTATACCAGAATATTCTGTTTGCTGTTCTCACAGCTGCTCCATAAGCTACCTTCTTTCTCAGGTACATCATATGACACAAAAATGCTAATTCTGTTCCTTTAAGATTTCATGATGCTTATTGTTTACCTGATAACATATTCTTTTAAATATACATTTAAAGTTATTCTTCAAAATATTTTTCATTACCAAACTACTGCCTGGCAATAACTCATGATTTGTTTATTTTATACATATGCACAACACCAGCTTCTGAAGCATGGTCAGAATTCACAGCTGGAACCTCTGCTGCCCTTTTCAAATCTATTTTAGATTATAAAAGTCGGCCCAACAGGCCTTACTAGATTTACTGTTCTGTAGTACAGTATGGCACTATACTATTTCTCTTTCCCACTTTCCTTTGAAAAAATAAAACATAAATAATTTTTACCATTTCTCCATACAGCAACTCGCAATAGTACAAGGTCAGACATTTTAAGGCTTAAGAGTACAATAGTTAGAAGAAACACTGAGTTTCTCAACTAGATTCATAACATGGATATTAAGCTACTTTTTTATAAGCCACCTTCTGAATATATATATGTGTGTATTTATATATAAACACTTCCAAGACACACATTTTAAGACATTACCTGCAAATGAAAGCATACTATGGAGGAACCACTACAGAACAGCTTATCAGTCATACATCTGCTTCTAAGTTTTTTTCAGTATGTGGCAGACTATACTGAGAAAAAATGCTCAGTAATTGAATTTTTGAAAAACTACCTTTCATTTTTTTCATTCAATCTATTTTTGACACACCAGTTTCAGAAAGTTAATGGAGATTGTACATAATTACACCTAAACACATGCCTTTTGTGCACTCTAAATATAAAGACTTAAAAAACTTTTTGGTGGCACTCTTACTTTTATTTTTAGTGAAGTACTGAAGAGAATACCCAGGAACATGTACACGTACATATATAGAAATAATGAATAGAGAAGAAATTTCTGAACCACAACGTAACATGCAGACACTCTCCTTTTTATATACGAGGCTGGGGAGGATGATGGAGAATAAAGAAAGCATCAAATTATTCTCTAAAGTTCCTTTCTCTGAGACTTTTATTTAAGTACCAAAACCAATCTTCATTACCCAAGGGCTAAACTTAAAAGTTTTACTGTTTTAACCAAAAGTTGTGATTCAAAATAATTTAGAGAAAACACTTTGGCATCTGCATATCTAGAAATCAATTTAGCCTTTATACTGGCTTTAGAACTCACATTGAAAAAGTGTCCTTATTGAATGGGATGGAAAACAAAATCAAACAATCCCAGACCCAGCTATCATTGGTAAGGTTCATGTTTTTCACTATAAGAATCAAGTGATTCACGGAGGACTCAGCCCCACTCTATCTTTCATTATACACAGAACTGCTAAGCACAGACCCCACTACGCTACAAACTATGAGATGTGGAATTTGTACACACCCAAAATTCTTCAGTCTCCAAAATGTCTCTCTCCCTTCAGCCTCATCACAAGATGCATAAATGTATAAAACTCATGTTCTGATACACACCAACTGCACAATTCACATGACATTTCCTACCCAAACAATATCAGACTAGCAGATAATTAAAAAATAACATTGTACAGAATAAGCAGTTTCCATCTAGATCAAGCACATTTTGGTGTCTTAGAAACATTTATGCTGAAGCCGTAGAAGACATTTTTGTATGGCAAAAACCCTGAAACTCCTGCATATATTTTTCTTGTAATATTGCCCAGTTTTAGTAGAACTGCCTTCAAAACTTGCCCAATTGCGTACATGAAAGACTTCCCATAAATATATTAACACATTAGAAAAGGGACCATGTTTAGACAGCAACTTCCAAATAAAGGGGCAAGTGAAAACACAGTGCCTAAAATTTTTCTTCCCTGAAATCAGTCTGGTCTAAGGAATCAACCAAACGCCGCTGGTCTCCAAAACCTTTACTATATTCCAACTATAGTTTACCAATTCCTCTGATATGCAGTCACAGGTGATTACAATCACAGACCTATTTTTAGCCAGATACTACTTATTAGGAGGGCAAGAAAATCCACCTTAAGTATTAAAAAAAAATCTAATTTATTCTCAGTCAGTTCCAAAGCCCAGCTCCACAATCATCCTCACCAAGGATGACGGGTTGCCATTTCAGTGAAGCAGTCTTGAGGAAACACACAAAACAAAGCAAGTTTAACTTGATGGGAAAAGCAGCAAGTAACATTAACATATACTTGAGATAAAACCTAAGGCTTGCATTTCTCTGTGATGATGGTTTGCTCTTCAGTGAATCAGCCAAAATATTTAAAGTACCTTCTCAGAGGATGTGCAGTACCTTCCTTTCTCAGGTTTCTCTTCAGCAAAATTCCTACAGGATATATAGAGAAGCTAACATGTGTCTAGAAAACATTTGTGATGTATATAGTTAGACTTTATCCTCAGGCTTTGAGGATAGGCACCTCAGACAAATTCCTGGAAGCATTTTTACTATTTCATTTTTTCCAGAAAAAAAAAAGGAACTTAATAAAGACTTATGTCAAAATGCTTTTTTAATGAAAATTAATTCTACAAGTAAAACAATCCAGATAATTAAAACCAGTATTTGCTCCCATGAAGATATGTAATGATTTCCAGTGACTAGACAGACTGTTCATCATAGTCCTGGATGAATGTACTTCCCAGCTCTCCAGCTTTCTTACAGGAACACTGAGGGATGCCCTTCATGAATGTACCTTAACAGAATAGACTGGCAGCCATGCATTTCGAAGGCGTGGCTGATACTGAATAAGGTTGAAATGAGTTTTGATGATTTGTTCCATTTTTGTGCCTCACCAACTTATCCAGATGTAGAGACACACTAGAATAAATCAAGTTTTGTGGCATGCTACAGTAATTGTCAAACATGGGAAATTGAAAGCATAGCAGTGTTTAAAATGAATTTTATTTTCTTTGCTTAAGAGCATCCAGGTAGCATGCAATGTTTTGGGAGTGACATCAAAAGGTCTAATCAGAATTATTTTGCAATAGAAAATATGGCGTTTATAGTTGCCATTATATGCTACTCTGCACCAAGCATACTCTCAAGGATTTTAGCGGATGCTGTGAAAGATTGAGCTAAAGAGCCAGGAAATGACAAATGAGTTGAATCATGTTATCAGAACACACAGGATAAAATTCTCATTTCTGATACATTAATGTTAATCTACATTAGTATTGGAATAACCTCTAATTTACATCACTGAAACCAGTAGGATTTTATAATTAACTGCAATTGGCATAAGATTTTATAGCTTTTCAGTAGACCTTTTAGACTTCCAAGTGTAAAAACAAAACAACCAGAAGCCACTCCTTTCTATGTTGTAGAGCAGCTGTTGGGAGACAGGCAGTAAGTAAAAAGGATCTCAGATGGCAGTATGGGTAAACTGAAGTCATTACCAGAATCACATACGTGGATCAACCTTCCTGACAGGACCATTACAGCTAAGTCAAGTCAAGCTGTACTACACAAAGTACCTAGTGTTGAACTGAAATAGATTTTCAAGTCTCTCCAATTCTATGCTAGCCAACTACTTGTGCTTTTCTCCACTAGCAATTTGTGTACCATTTTATTTCATTTATTTTTTTAAACAGCTTTAACTTTCCTTAGAAGTATCCTACAAAGTGAAGGTCTGAAAAATCTACTGGAAGATCAAACTAATATTTAACTGCTAGACTTCCCTACTGTAACATTTAAGTCCAATCATCCCTGACAGCTTCACAATGGAGAACTGCATTTTTCCTGGTAGCTGAGAAACCCAAGTGCAACAAAAGGTTATGATATTTTATAACTCTGGCCTTTAGACAATGACAGCTTTAAGTTCTTCCTAAAGAAACCTAAAGAAGAAAGCCAATCAAACACAATGCCTTACGAAAGCCTTTAAAAGCGAATAGTTTTCTCCTCTCACTAGTCTACATTAAACGCAGAAACGGTTTGTGAGAAAACAATTAATGTGTGCATGACAAATTGTAAGTTATATCTCAATATTCCAGCACTGCTAACGGACAGTGGTAGTTTTGCCATCTCTCTTCATAGGAGAAGGGCCAGTTGAGACAACAGTAAGAAGAAATTTCAAACACGGAGGGGTGGAGGGAAACACAGCTCACTTAACAGAAACTCTTGCAACTCAGTGCAATGACAGTGACAAAAAAGAACCAGTGAAGAAACTGCTTGAGGAGGTCAGTACAGAATTTGACCTTGGAGAGAAGAAGCTTCAACTTCATGTACCTGAGCTTGAACCAAGTCTGTTTTCTACTAGGGATCTATCTATCTATATATATTATATATATATAAATATATATATATATATAATCTGAGTACTGTAATGCCCTATTTTGTTTTTCCAAAAACAACAGTCCATTTACATTTCTACAGTAACTACAGCACATACCTAATACTTACTGTCTGGGGAAGGTTACTTCTTCAGAGTTCAGGCTCCCTCTTTGCTGTCTCCCATAGCATTATGAGTCACCGAAGGTTTATTGAAGAAAATTATAGTTTGCCAAACCATATGAAACAGCAGCATGTATTTATTCTGTATGATGAAACCACCCTAAAGTAACAGAAGGAACAAGGAGTTTCTGCTCTGTGAGACTTGCTGCTTTTTCTAGGGCTCTAGGTTGATCTTGCAACAAAGTAATCATGAATTCAAGACTTTTTTCTTGCCACAGGAAATCAATTGTTTGTAATAATACAATGCTGTATGCTCACAACCCGTTTCCCAGGTTCCTAACATGCTACGGTATGCAGAAAGACACTAAGAAATGAATTACAACATGTAGGCAATAAATAATACCGCTATCCAACCCACACATCCCATCCAACATAGCACTGAAGGCATATGAAGACCTCAGTGTAGACTGACACGTTTTTTTGATGCAACTAGAAGAAATGCTCAGATAGTAAGATATTGCTATCAACTATTTAAGGAAAAAACCCTCTAGATGTTGTATGTAAGCAGCCATCTGTAACTCATTCAAATCAACTTCTTCGTCCTCCTCTAGTTCCTTCTCAATTCTAGCCTTGCAGGATAAACTGTAGAAATCAGTGTGGAACAGAGGAAGCTCCTGCCATATGAGAGGCACTGGGAGCTCACAGGAAACCCCAAAACTCACTATCACCTTTTCAAACTCACTGGGAGTTTGATGCCCCACTCCTGGAAACTGATGTAAGTGTTGACTACAAGGATCATATCCCACGAAGACATTCAGCTTGAATCCCAACAGCAAACGTTTAACTATCAACTACCGAGAAAGATAAAACAGTATTTCTAGAGACACAAGCTACTATTTTTTACTGCTATGGACCAATGTTAGAGGCTAACAAAACAGATGGATGTTTTAAATTAAAGGTCACTTCTGTGGGCTGATATTCTGTAATTTTATGTATAAATCAAGCCAGGTGACTTATTTCCAATAGCTATGAAAATAATAAAATTGGTTTCAATGACCTCAGAGATATATATGCTTATTTGTGGTTGTGGCCCCAGGCAACCCTGAAATCAGCCATTCCATTAAGTCAGAAGCATGGCACACAGCCAAGCTCCTGTAAGAGTTAAAGGTCTTGCACATACTTTCTTTGTATATTTATTTGAATAGAATAGTGACTTTGGGTTTTGGGCCACCCATTACTTCTAGACCTCCCATAATATTTAAAGGAACTGTTCAGTAGAATCTTAGCATTCATCAGTTAGTTTTAGGATGCTAGCTTTTTAAACAAGATGTAAAAGTATAAAAAATTGAAGCAACAGGAAAAAAACATCAAAATAGAGCTTATCTGGAGATATTTTAATGTGTACTTTCCTTTACAGATGAGTCACACAGTATTTTATGTTATTATTATAATTAAGTTGCACCCAAAGAACTTAAATGCTGTTAGAAAGCCAAAGTAAATACATAGTTAAACACAAACTGTCCAATATAATAAAATAAGAATTAGTGTTGACACTTACTGGAAAACAAAGAAAGTACTTCAGGCCAACATACTGTAAAATATTTTTTAAATAAATAAATATTTTCCACTTTTTCCATATCTTTTTCCACTTCTTCTCCAGGGTAACAACAAGAAGTTGTAACAGTTAACTTATATAATCAGGAATAGCACAATGATGCACGCATGCTAGAAAACAATTCCAACTAGAACATTCAAAATAACTTGCAATTGCAAGTAGTCTTAAGGACCCCCTGCTAACTAAATAAACTATCAGTTTCTCAATCAAAGGTCCAGAGCTGGAAAAGTAATCATGTATTACATTTTGATTCAGAATCTTCAAAATTTTTTAATTTAAATTGAAGGAAGTTTCCATAGTAGAAGAAAACATCAGTATATCCTATTTCTCCAGCTGAGCTCTCTCAAATAAGGCACTTTCACAAGGAGAAAACACTATCTGTAATAGAGCAGGGAAAATACGAGTAAACCTGCTAGCACAGAATGAATACACAAAAGCTGTACTTTTTCTTGCTAATGACACTGCTTTTTACTGTTATTTTTTTCTCTCAAATACAGCAAGCATTAAACTGACACAGATAAAGAGAACAAAGGGTTTTTTTAGGACTAGCTAGCAGTAGCCATACTGAAATTCATGGTCCCATCTTTGTATTTTAAAATACAAACTCTGAACAGAAGAAAGTAGCAAGCAAAGTATTCTAGAATAGGGACCAAACTGGGAAGATTTTTCCTTCAACCAGGTACCATAATGAAGGGTGGGGAGGTACCAGTTCCAGCCCGTCCTATTGTCACTGTGAACAATCATCAATTCTACAAGCATGCCTATATGTACACTGCTGCTTTAGAAAGTTAATTCAGTGCTAACATTTAGAGCTCTAAATTTAGGCTTCTGCAATAGAAAAGGACACAAAAGCATGCCTGCTCACTAAACACCAAGGAAGGAATTCAGGAAACCTCTCAGCAATAATAAAAATCAATTTAATAATGAAGAATTAATATTTATTTGTAGAATATCTTTTTAAGTCCTCATTCCTTTTCAGTTTTAAACACAGAGAGAAAAGCATTGCCAAGAACAGGAAAAAAAGGAGTTCCTGAGAGCCACTCCACCTTTTCTGGCACCCAAAAGATTACTAAAAGAAAATAACGGCTTCTCTAAACTGAATTTCACACAGCTCCTGTCACAAATGGACCAACCCTGAAAGGGAAGCTGTTCATTAAACACAGAATAACGGCAACACATCCAACCAGTTAAGTAAATAAATATCAAAGATTGACTCTAAATTAAGCCTGAAAAGTAAAAGTGGATGGAAAAATACAAAATTATAAATTGTTTAGGTTGCTTACATAAAGAAGTATTTTAATTGCCAGATCAGCCTAACTGTTTAAAGAAAGAATAAAAACTAAACCTGCAATAAGGTAACCTCTACCTAAGGCAGAGGTGGTAGGTACTACCATACCTGTCAGCTCATTGTGTTCTCTTCTTGAAAAAAGCAGAAAGTTTTTTGCAGATACCTCACTCCAGTAAGACACCCCACTGTGCTGGCGACACAAGGCTTCCTTCCCACCAGGCATGTTTTGGTTTTGTGGGATTTACTTAAAAACAAGAACAATAATCCACCCTTCCTCTTGGTAGTTATTGCATGGCTTCTTACTGTCTAAAGGATGCTGACAACTCTAGGACACGTTTTTGTAATTTTTCAGAACTTATTTTAGATGCCACGTAATGACTTTTAAACTGAAGTTTCATGGTGATGTTTTTCAAACTCAACTGATTAAAGCTTGTTTAATGGATCTTGAAGAAAATATATTATTCACCTTAATGAGAATTTATGCAAATCACTGCCAGTAACTTCTGCAGAAAACCTATTCAATTAATTATAATTAGGCCTTTTAGTTTTAGGCTTCTAGTTTTTTCTACTAGAAATCATAAGCATGGATTATTTTTCTATTAAATTCTGAGAGATGAAGAGCCTCACTGGTGTGATATACAGTCCTGTATCATTGGACCTGTAAGTACAGAGCCTTTCTCATCTCTGTCATCAATATCAAGTTCAATTATATAATCCCAGATATCTGTGAGTTGGTCACTGATGTTGATAGACACACAAATTACTCCTTGTCTTTAGGAGAGTGATTTTACAGGAAAACTAAACAGAGTATTCAAGTCCCGCGTGTCCCATCCTCCCCGCGCAACACTTTTGAAACTCAGAAATACAGAAAGATATCATATTCTCTAAACATAATACTTTAGAAGTGTTCTTACAATACGTTTTGTGGGCATTTCAGTGAAATGCCTACTTAGCACTGATATAAAATTTTTGCGGAAGTGGCTAAACCGTTCTTTGAATATCTGAACTATTTTTACAGGTATAGATTTACAATAAAGAATATGGTGCTAACCTCTATATTGTAGAGATAGAGAAGTGAGAGGTTATTATGATTAATTAGATCATCTGTTAAGCAGCTCCTCATATAAGTGAAACCCTTATTGTATTGCAACTGCTACCCTAAAACAAGGTACTTTTAGCTCTCCTGAACAAAGAGCTACCTAAGACCACTTTTGGTACCAATTTATCAGCTCAGGCCAGGGAGAAAAATAGCAGATTATTTTCGTTATAGTATTTCTAAAGAAGAGTCTTAATTTTGGAGAACAGCACGACTGTGGTGGATTTTGCATGTTACTATCATGCTGGACTGGGGCAGAATCCAGCCACCGCTTAGCTCACACTCTCTTCCTTGAACTATGAAATCTCATCCCTGATTCCAGAACTAATTCTGCATCACTCTAACTTCATCCATTCCATTCACCAAACTCAGGGCTATTTGGAAGGAAAAGGGAATACAAGCTGAGAAGGGACTGTGAGTTTCTTACGGAGAACTACAATTCAGGGAAGTGAGTTTCTGTCTGTCTCTACTTCCAGATTCTAGTCCTAGAACACCTGTGTGATGACAGCATTCCTCTTTAAAAGCAGTCTAACATATCTTTCGTTGTTCTTGCCCTTTTCTTAGGGTTTCCCATGCTGGAGCCCAACAGGGTAGAAATCAGGTAAAAATAAATGACTGCCTCAAGCAATTCATGTTTTACAAACTTACAGCTGCCCATTGGTGACAATTCTCTATTTTGCCACTTTTACAAACCTCGGGCATGGCCTGTTTTCTGCTACAAAATGGAATTTCTAATCCACAGGGATGGCTGCCATCATAGATGCTATTCATAAAACAGAGGAATTCCTAATTGGACATAAGACACATTCCCTCATCTGTCATGGTTGTTTAATAACATGCCATTTAACCAGGAATGAAAGAGCAGTTCTCTTGGAAAATCAAAACGTGAAAAAGACTGTATGGCTCTAGGTTCTAATTGAGTCTTCTAATCTAGATCAAAACAGTCTCCAACTGTTAGCTCCACAAAAATCAATGAGTGATCTGCAAATCAAGATCTTCCCCTTTGAAGCTTATATTGCCATGACTTAGGAAAAAAGTCTGGTGGGCTAATTCTAACTGCAGTGACATTTTATGTAATGCAGTGCTAGACACTGAAGATCTCACCAAAATATGCATAGGAGTCCATCTACTGTACCCAGAACAGTAAAACTCAAAATTAATGTGCAGGACACCCATCTGCAGCTGAACATGAAGACAACAGTAAGGCTTTGGAGCAGTAAGCAGACTGATTGCAAATTAAAAGGTAAAGTAGAATATTAAATAGCCACATTAAAAAAGTGAAATCATGCTATGCTTCTAATTCACAGGCAGAATTTGGCAGCTGGAACTATATTAGGAATTCTCTAGGTGATGTATGAACCAGTTCAGCCTCTCATGACTGTACCTGTTCTGCAAGCTAGCAGTGGTAAAACTGACATAATAACTAGAATCATAAAGACAAAAAACATCGCTTTTCAACATCCTCAGTAAAGTGACATGGTTCATTTTTTTGAGCATTCACTTAGCCCTTTTAGAAGAGTGGTTACAGTCTGATGACAGAAATCATCTTTCGGATTTCAATACCAGAATCATAGAATGGTTTGGGTTGCAAGAGACATAAAAGGTCAACTAGTTCCAACCCACCTGCTATGGGCAGGGACACCTCTCACTACATCAGGCCCTTGAACTCCACCACTGTACGATCACTGCAGCTCAGGCTGCCTCTGACCTTGATGTTACTGATAAGCTCCCTTGCACTGGTGACCATCAGGTCCAGTATTACGTCCCCTCAGGTAGGGAAGTCTATTACCCGGGTTAAGAAACGACCTCCAATGCACTATAAGATTCTCCTGGACTGTCAACAGCTTGCCCTGCTACTTTTCCAGAATATGTCAGGTTTCTTTCTAAAAGTAAAAAAAGATCCTGTCTTACAGAAAAATAATGCCAATGCATCTGTTAGGGACTTTTACTTCTTAAATCCAAACAACTAAAACATTCACCAAGACCCTAGACCTGATTTCTAAGGGAAGGTACAATAACTTAACAGCCACTAGAAACTAGTGTTCAGGAGAAAAACTCCAACTGATTACTCTTCTGGAAGATCTTTAACTCATGGGATGAAGTTATAAGTATAAATAAAAATTCAGGCATTCCAAGAAAAATATCCCTATAAAGAATTTGTTATGTATGAATGATGCTTTATTGGCTGATTTTTTTTAAGTCAACTAATCAAAGATAATTTAAAGGAAGATAATTGCAGCAGCAGCAGGAATCATAATAGAAAACTGTTAGTATATGTTAAAGTGATGCTTTCATGTACAACATTCAATACTATTAATGGCACAAACTGGCTTTCAGCACTGTAATTTTGAGAACTAGAGTTTCAGAGCCTGAAGTATTTTGCTGCTGTAAGATTTCAGATTTGTTCTGCTCTAAGTTGCCAAAGCTTTTAACATTTCTCCAGTTCTACATCAGATTAGAAGACATTTTTCCTCCTCTTCTACTTTTTTCTTGGCTATTACATTCTCTCATTTCCATCTAAGAATGCAGGATTACTTACAGTACACTGGGGAAAACCAAAACATCACAGTAATTCATACAGTTACTCCCCTTCACTGAAGAAATTAAATTTCAATACAAATCCATTAAGTTGCCCAAATATATGACAGTTCTTGTCAGAAACTTCAATTGCATCCATGGTATTTTTTAATTATTTTTTATACACGTTACTTTCTTTTAAATGAAAGTTTCCACCTTCCTTTTTCAATTCTGATTGTGCCACTGAGTGAAATTAGCTGGTCTAAAAAAACAGCTACAACACATAGACACAGCCACAAACATATATTTCTTCCACTGAGCAAGATTTCCCAATTTAGACATTCTGCATAAGCACTTAGATTCTGATGGCTCCCATGAAGCTAAAACTTACTTCTACGCTATTTTCCTCCCTTGCAAAGTCATTCAGAAATAACTATGGATAAACTTCCTTTTAGTCACGAAAATGATGCTGCACTTCATAGCTTTCCTGTGCACCTCTAGAAAAGAGGAGGAAGTGGCTGCAAGAGTCACAGACAAGCTCGGAAGGAAAAGAAATATTACGTGTCGGAAAACCTTTCCCTGATAAATTACACAGTGACTTCCTAAGCCCAAGCAGTCCAAAATAAATCTAAACAAAAAATACCGGTACATAACTTTGCCTTTGATCTTCACTGCTATTATCACCTTGCTCTGCAGAGAGTTACCAGGTATGGTAACTTTTTAAATATTTATAGAAAATGTCTTCATTTTAGAAAGAATATAGTTTAAACAAGAAAAGGAAGGGTCTGACTACTTGAAACAAAATGTTGGACAGATTTTTTTTTTCTTCCACTACTAAAACGGGGATTTTTCCCCCCAAGTTTCCTTAATAGCAAAAAAAAGATTAAAAGGTTTTTCTATAAGTAAAAGAAATAGTAAGTTTTTACAATGTCTTTTTTACCCTACTTTGTGCTAGTGGTGGATTTATGGATAAATGAATGTGGGGTAAGAGTTGGTTAGTTTTTAACAGATGCTACAATAATCTAGAAATTATTTAGTTTACAGCAAAATAATGGGTTTTTTCCTTGTTGATAGCTGGAGTGAACGATAGAGGTGCTGCCCTCTCTCACCAAGTATTGATTTACAATGCAGTTTTGGCTCGTAGGAACATAAACACTCTTTTTAGCAAGTGTTCAAAATTTCAAATAATGACCTTTTAATTGTCTGGCTAAGAACTTCTTCATGTCAAGTTCTGAAATCCTGGTCCTAAACATAAATCAGAAATCTTTCAACTCTGACTGCGAGCTGTTGCAAACATGGACCCCTTTATTTTTCTCCAATTACATCAACACGTCTGTCATCAAGTACGCTGTTGCTTTATGTTTTTGTAACATACTTACTAACACCTTCCAGTATCCTCTTCTAGGCACCAAAAACTCATTAAAAATATTTGTGCAAAAACCAGTCAGCATAATTTAGGGGCACTGGGGAGGAAGCAAAGATACGTGGAACTGTTTCTTTCATACTACTGTCCTACTATGCCCCAGAGGACCAGGAATTTTAAGAGTAAGCACAGTCACCTACTGTTCTGTGTGAACAAAAGTTAGAGCTAGAAAATTAGGTTAAACTAAACTAAACTGGTTTTTAATTTAGAATGTCCTTGTTCAGTCATTTTGTTATACCCATGCGGGGATGTTCTCAGCACTGCAGATGGGTATTTAGCCACCAAGTTTATCACCTACAATACTATACAGGGGTGTTTTCAAAATTAATTAATGTTAGTACAGCGCTTCAAGAGTATAAAATACTATATAAATACTAAAGGAATTCAGTTACTGTTAATAAGAGAAGATTAGCTAAATCCCCATTCACCACACTGAATGTAAGCATTTTGTACTTTTCAAGTTTACAGACTGCCTATAAAGAGCCTGGCACACACTTTATAAACACTAAATAGCACACTAAAAGCACAGACAGCCTCAACTTGTCATTTCTGTAATCGATTTTGAATGAAGTCAACTCAGAGCAATCACCTCACAGGAACAGGAACCCTGCATGAAATCACAGTTCCCAAAAGAAAAAGCAAGGGGTCTAAGTGCCTTTTCTGCTGTCATGACCCAAAAAGCTATAGAGGGCAATGAGATTGCCTTAACTACTCTGAACTTTGAATCACATTGTAAAGGTCAACAATTATTAGCTGAGTAATAAAAAAAGTTTGTATCTTAATTACTCCCAAAAATTCATGGCTGTTAAAAAGGCATATATAAAACAAAGTTCCTCTAACAGCTCCTTAATATCTTCTTCCTTCCTATCCCCAGTCTCAGTACAACATGATTATTTATTTGTCTTTATAATGTGTTCTAAAAAAATTCTAGGTTCTTAAATTTTGAAAGGCCAGCTGGAATAAGCACATGTGGGGTTGCGCCTACCCTGCTATATGGAACCTACATAACCATTGCCAACATGAGAAATAGATTCCTTCATCCATATTCAAATCAAGAACAGAAATTAGTTTATCAGCCTTCCTTTAAACAGTACAGTTAGAGAATATCATCGCTTTTGACAGCACTGTCAATTCTTCAACAGGAAAAAACGGTTCTGGACAAAAAGACTGAGCTGAGTGCTACACACACTACCCTGTCTTCTTGTCAGTAGTCCCTCACCTGGCCATGCTTCCCAATAGAAACAGCTTAAAAAACACCACTCCACTCCACACTATCAACACAAGTGGGTTTTTAACCCTCTAGCAGGATAGTTAATTCCATTCCAGTACTAAGTAGTCTTCATTAAAATTTACATAACTTACTAAAACCACATGAACTACTCTGCCACACTAAACAGTCCACATTTTCAAATCAGCAGTCAAAAAGAAAAATCCTACCTTGCACATGCATTCATAAGATCAGTAGGAAATCAACACAATTCTGTTTGCTACCACTTCCAGACTACACAAATAAGTCCTTTTACACTCTGCAGAAGTTTAAACATTTCAGAGTTCAAATGTCTGGTAGTACTACAGCAGTGCCAAAGTCTGATGCAATATGCATAGAAAAACAGTTCCTGCCATTCACATCTCACTTAAGTCTCTAGTTCCAGATGCTTGGCTTCAATATCAACATTAAAGGATTCATGACTTCATTTCAGAACATCATTTGTGAGTGTAGTAGCAACCTTCACCACAAGTTTTTTATTCACAAGAGGCAACAACGGTGAGTTGCCCATACCTAAAAAGACATCTGAATACACAGTGGAGTCCTGCCATCACAACTCAGAGAAGCCGTGCACACTGCTACCTGTTCCCAATAGCAATGCTATTTATGTACCTGATTTCTACAACCCAATTAAGTCCACTGTTTCTGAAGAGTCCCATTTTATTGGCACATTCAAGTCTCCATGGTCTTATCCCATTTATGTCCAAATAATTCTGTCAAAAGGAACACTGTTACCTATAACCATGATAGAGGGCCAAAAATGGCAAGTAACAGTGCTGAATATAGCCAGATTAATTTTCAGAGTAAAGTTTCCCTTAAAAAAAAGGATGAGTAAAGTAGATTGCCAGTCTAAGCAATCTGAGAATATGGAGTGATTACCATAATCCAACAGCAAGTAGACTGCTCCTAGAATACCACAGCAAGAACACTCCCCACAATATTAAATTATCCGCTTGCTTTCCACCGCCATTCCCAAACCAAAAAGCTAGCTTTTCACTGACTAGGTTTTCATGTTATTAAGCTAAAAATAAGTTTACTTCACAATGTTATTTCAAAAAAAACCCCATAATTTAAAATCTCTGAATTTTACTGCAAATATTTTATTATAGTTAAAGGTGATTGAGCAACACTGTTATTCTGACAGTGGCAATACTTTAGTGCACCTGCCCCAGGCTTTCTGCACAGCTTGCCCCAAAGAGGCCAAAAAGCTTCAGACCCTTTTATTGAAGCAGTTCATCAATCCTCAGTCAATGCTTACTTCACCCTCGCTTCTACTTTTAAAAATATCAACATCAGGAATGAAACAAAGCAACAAGCAACCAGAGGGGATAAATAAAACTCCTATAAATTACAGACAGAAAAAACAACGCAGCAATATTTCACCACATAACAATACAGAATTCCTTCCTTACTCAGACTTTCAGGATTCTTGAAAAGAAGAATGAAATCCCATGACCAAAAATATAATAACTATAATAACAACATATGAAAAAAGTTACCATGATTCTTTCAAATAGCTAATCACAATGATGTGCCTCAGGGCAGACTTGCTCACTTTGAGTCAGATTTTATTAATTAAGGTTCTGTGATGAATGGTACAACTATTTAATTTGTTGCCGGTTCACTGCTTAAATAATGTATGCTGTACATTTTGTTAGAGAGATGGGTAATAAGGTTGTCTCTTAACGTCAGCTGATTGCTGTAACTCTGGGTCACATTGAATGATCTGGAGAAGCAGGAAATTATGCCTCCATGTCCCAAAGACCAACAATAGCAGCATAAATTCAAGGAGCTTTTGAAGCTGGCTTTGCCAAACATATTATCTCTGAAGTCAAATGAAACACAGCTCAGAGGATCAGTACCCATCAGTATTATTGCCACGCTGAAGCAAATGGGATGCAGCGCTAGGTTTGGTGGTGTCACGTAACTCGGATTACCAGAGTTTTACTGTCTACTGAAACTGCTGACATACACAGATAAATACTTTAGAGATCTACCTTGCTATAAGTATGAAGATTACAAAGACTGTGACGAGCTCAAATACTATTCTGATGTGGGTACGCATACACTGTTAATGCAGAATTCTATTTCAAGCACAAGTAAAATAAAGGCAGAACAGCACTAACTTGCTTGACAAATGAAAATAATTTTAAATAATTCTACCTCCTCCTCCCTTTTCCTTTATATATTTACTTTGGAAGACATTAGTTTGATGGAATGGAGTGGGATTACATCACTGGTGGGGAGTCTACAAGTAATATTGCTAAGACATTATTCATTTTTCTCCATTTAAAAAGAAAAATAGTAAGTCAGTGTTTGGGCCTCCACTTGAGTTCTGAATTGAAGACACTCATCATGGTAGAGTATCCCATTTGGAAATTTCCTTTCTTTTGTTGTGGGAGGAGGAGAATAAAATTCTACTTAGTAACTAAGCAAACATGACAGTCCTGAAAGAAAAATATTAGAAGTTAATATTTTCATTGCACAGTATTTCAGGGCAGAAAATTTGAAAGTATGTAAAAAAGCTTTTAAGATTTAAGTAGAAATGCATATTTGGATCT
Organism: Piaya cayana; assembly: GCA_013389865.1. Classification (NCBI taxonomy): domain Eukaryota; kingdom Metazoa; phylum Chordata; class Aves; order Cuculiformes; family Coccyzidae; genus Piaya; species Piaya cayana. Next base: position 123,024 of record WAAB01023932.1, on the reverse strand, counting down.
TGCCTTACTGACGGAAATGGGATTTTGAGAATTAATTAGCTTCAGAAAGATCTGGATTTATCTGAATAGTCTAGCAGTATGAAAAATGAAAGATCAGCAATGAATCATTTAGCTCTGCAAACAATTGCATTTCATGCCAAATTCTCCTTTCAAAGACTCCTTGTGTCCTCACAGCACATGAAGTAGGTTATAGGCTTTAAAACTACCATACATAACGGAACAGTTGCTGCTCTGTGTTTATGATTATGACCAATCCAATAACTAAATTATCAGTCAGTATGTTCCCCATGAATTTCTTTAAACTCTTTTAACTGATAGACGTTTGGAAGTGGTTGCTACCAAACAATGATGTTTAGTGCCTGCTTGTGCGTATGTACAGAAGAATTATCTATTCACACATGTACACATTACTTCTAAATACTGGACTGTACCTTACTTCAAATGCCAAAATGTAACCTTTGTTGTTACAAAACCAATTTTGTTTGCCCCTTTCCATGCCAACTATCTGAAATGTTCACGTTTCATTGCTTACTTGAAATAACTTGATAATTGCAGACTTCAAGCCACTAACATTTTATGGCAACCCAAGTGAGATGGCACATGAAAATCTTTCTAAGCGTGAAACAAGATGCCTGCATTTTTCATGTTTAAAGACTGCCTGTAAAAAGGAGGAAAGCAAAGGCTTTCCAGTCATCAAAATTAAATGTACTGAAAGCAATATACAGTGTGTGCAGATAATGACCCATCCTAATGAACTGCATTTGTAAGCAGAAGTTATCAGCACTACTTCCCTTAATTTCTCACAATTTTTGAGCTTGAATTATGCCTGTAACTCTTCTGAAAAATCCTGCTTTGTTTTCCTTAAAGTTCTCTGCAGTTTATTCCATACCTCTCTGTTCAGACTGTGAAACAAGTCGCAGCTCAGTACTTCCTGAATAAGCAGCAGAGACATCTCTGTTCAATTTCTTCCTAGATTAGCTGTAAAGGACTTTTACCCAAATGATTTTATACAAAAGCAAGTGTCTCCAGTTGTTAGAAGCCTGACTTAAAAGTCTAACACATAATTCCATGGAAGCACTACCCAGGGAAAAAGGCATCTATTCACACAACAAACATGCACTTATGCATGGGTTCACAACACAACCCGCGGAGAGAGTTGTGAGGCTATTCTGCCAGCAGCAAATTAGACCCTATGAAAGGGAATGCTTATTTTATAAAGCTAGTACTGAGAATCTGTTTCTTATAACACATTTTCCAAAGCATAACAGAGCTCCTCTGTCCCTCCCACATTACTGGACTATACACCCGCAGATCAGTGAAAGGTCACAGATCTGTGAATCAGCTGTGTTTGATACTCCACGGAAGCAAGGCTGTGTAGCCAGCATATGAAAAATTTGGACCACAGCAGGAGAGCATAGAGCAAGGGCCAAAAGAGTAAGCTTATGCTGAGCACATAAGACACAACAGGTCTGTAAAAGTAATGATAATGACTTCCAGCCTTCAAGAAATACTCTGTGGCATTCCAAATCATTATAGCAGCACCAGTTTTCCTGCCCTGACCTGTAAGATGTCATCCTCTTAACAGCTGACCCAGATGAGTATATGCTTTTTAAAAATTTAATTATAAGAATGTAGAATTACTTGTTGGATGGGAAGATGGGTTGATTTAGGTGTGAATGAGCATATCCTGTTGAAAGCATTCAGAAGAAATTGAAGTAGGAAGACAGCAATAGCAAGTGAACAACAGGAGACAAGGGCTTTGCAGAAAGCTTGCCTGTCGTGGAAGCTTTTAACAGCTGAAATAATGAAGCACCATGCCATCCCCCAACACACACATACACCCTCAAGATAAGTCACCACTTAGTTGGAGCCACATGTGCCCAATTATCTTCCTTCAACAAGGACTTCCCAGACAACTGGGAAAACCTGCATGTACATCTTTCTGTGCTACCATGAAGACATAAAAGGTGAGGTAGGGGAAAGGGAGGGAAAGTCTTAAATAAAGTGAGAAATCAAAAGAAATTGATTATTTTGGAATTGTGATGAAGGAAGTAGAAGAGCTAAAATTGTTTTCAGGTCTTAAGCGCTGCAAATGCACCTGTCTAGGAGGACATGGTGACCCAGGCTGATGATTCATGTCTTGCAGCTCAGTATGCAGGGGCCCACAGAGACACTCCACTCTTGTTAGGCTCTCATCAGAACAGGAAAGAAAACCTCTCATCGCTCTCCCCTAGCTTATCTCACGGACCTTCTGAAAGAATATTTGAGAGCACTGATGCTTCCACCTAACATTCAAACCTTCCATGTACATATATCTAATTGAACAACCCACTCAAGCACCAGCTCTCTTAGCAGATGAGCTCCTGCCCTTACAAGATAAAGATGGTAGTCTGCCATCTCTGAGTTCTGAGGAGCAGCATTATGTTCCAGAAAAAAAAGGGAGCAATTAGGCTTGCACTAATTAATCCTTTTGCCTATTTAGACAAATCTCTTCAGTGTAAGGACTTTCTCCCATATGATTACAGTAGATGCTGCACAATGAAGCCTGCTCTCAGCTGGCGTCCCTCACTACTTCAAAGTGAGTGTAAGTGGCAGGGGACCCACTACCTCTCTGTGTTCTTATTAGTGAGACAGTTGGATGTTTTCAGCTGGAACAGGGTACCTAACCTGGGAGGAGGCAAAGGAGGGCAACAAGGAATAGCTTCAAGTTGTAAGGAACTAGGCATTGTGTAAAAGAACAGCTATGTATCTACTGATCTCACTGCTCAAGTAGCAGATCAGGATAAAAGGGAGCAATGCTCTTTATCGTTAGAGCAGTCTGCTACAAATTTCTTACTTTCTTACACTCAACACTCAAAATATATGATATTAAATAAGTATTTACCAAAACATTCTCCATGAACAAGTCAGCAAATTAAATTAAGAGACATGGTCTTCAGCTTCCCAGTAGTCTTCTGACATTGACATTTATTATCAGGTTATTAAGAGAACTGGAGAGCCCCCTCTTCAAAGCTATTTTCCCCCAAAACTCTTTACGGAAGAACCCATCATAATATTTATTATACAATCATATTTGTCTGGTTTTAAACTACTTTTCTAAATATAAAGGAAAGCTTTGAGTAACCAATACATTTGTATCCTCATGTACATTCACATGTTTATTGCAACAACACAGTACTTAAACACTGAAACACAAGGATACATTCAAGTATACCAGTGCATGACCTTGTTGCATCTAACTTTCCTTTCATTCACATTACTTTTTCTATAAATAAAGGTTTCATTACATTAGAATAATCTGAAGACAGAATTTTTGACAGGTTTTCATTTAAAGTAAGTAGCAGTGCCCAAAAATGTTTTTGACAAAGATAGCTTTATTACATCTATGTTTGCCACTAAAGAAAAAGCTCTTCTTATTATAAACTGCAACTCAGCTAAAACAAGTAAACAGCCTACTTAGCTCTCACACTCCAGAGAATCACGAGCAAGTGTGAAATGGGGCAATGAACCCAAAATAAAAAATAGCAACTATGTTAACTGTTGAAGGATATGAGAAGCAGAGGAGGTAAATTGAAAGCCAGATGCATGATACCATAAAAGATAAATACTACCTAAGCAAAACACTATAATAACACCAAATTAAAAAATGAACTATCTTATAGTTTCTAATATGCTGAACAATTTACAGCATATAGGAAGAAGGAAGGTCTTTTATACATTTGTACTGAATACGTAATAAATTACTTATACGGTCCAATTTCAGTCTTATTTTAAGACATCAAATGTATCTGCTTTACAAAAAAAGGTAAGTAAAAAAAAAAAACCAAACTTAATCTCCACAGATATTATTTCACCTTTTTTTACTAGTAGGCACCAGAATAAAGGAATACCATTGCTACACATTCACTGGAAAATGTCTAGCTGCATCATTCATTACTACACAACATCAACTTGAGTTATGATCTTCTGCTTACCCTCCTTTATTGAAGGGTAAGATGTAGCAGACTTAAAAGTCAAAAATAACTGGATGTCGAGGACCATGAGGTTCACTCTACATGGAGATATAAAGCACTTTGATGAGCATTACAGGGCTGAAAAGAAGTACAGCCCATACAAGTGAAATATTGCCTCTTTGCTGTTAGAACTCTTTAGGAGAGTTAAGAAAACAGCAGATATGGAAGAAGTACTTAATGCAGGTTACATGTCCTACATCAGGGGCTGTTTTAAAAAAAAGAAGAAAAACAACAAAAATACCAACACGCATAAGACAACCTTGGAAACCGCAGAGTGAGCAGTAAAGTCCTATCAAGGCCTGAAACCTGACCAACAGGTAGGAAGCAAAGGACTATTAATAAACGGTTAACTCTCAGCAGAGAAAGAAGTTGAGTGGTGTGCCCTAGGGAGATGTGCTGAGACTTGCTCTGTTCCATGTATTTATAAATGACCCAGAAGAGATGGAAAAAAATGCTGAAGGCAGGAAATTTTGTAGGTTAGTCAAGACGTAACAGCATTGTGAGATTTTCTCAAGCTATCTAGCAAAACTAAGTTGGAGGTAACTCTTCCTACATATTAAAGCATATGTACATTCATGAACAACAAACTGCTTGTATGTTCCTGACAAGAAAGACTTGTTGACTACTATGCATGGTGCAAGTAAGGCAGCGAGTCTCATGATTTTAAATTGTATAAAGTGGGAGTAACCTTTTTTTTGGTTAAAATTCTGATATAAAAATTCAGAAAAAGGAAATTCACATTTCCTAATACTTTCAAATAGAGCTAAATGAAATAGATTAAAGATTAAACTAGAAAATTAAATGTGTAATAGTGCTCCTAAGTAAATCAAAGGTTTGCTTTCATCCTAACAGATTCAACTTCTAAGACAACAGTGAATTTCCACTACCTTTCACTGGTTTTGACAAAAAGATCAATGCTAACATGTACTAGAAAGAAAAGGGTACTTCCATTTAAAACACAGCAGTTAGAACAAACACATAAACCATACGAAAATCTCAGCATAAATTCTTAATACTGACTGCAAAGTCTCTAGACAGATCCAGAAAGCACCTCAGCTGTTCCTCCTATTAGTAAGTTCTGGGGAAAATGGGAGTAAGGAAACAAAGGAGTAACAATGAAATTTAAGTTTGTTGTTGTTAATTCAATAATAAAAATTAATGTCAGTTTTGAAGAGTTGCAGAAACTCTGATATATTGCAATGATACAATGAAATATATGACAAAATTATCTATTAGTAAGTCTTCATATATTCTACAGGTGTACACATAGCTGAGTACAACATACCTCGAGTATACCTACACACAGAGTAATTAACTTGGACCATGAAGCAAAAGATCTCAGGAGTTATAAAACTCTTAAATCTAAACTCAAGAACTATTCTAATATTCAAGTAGGATATAAAGATTATCTTTTTACATCATTATGTCATGCTATATACTTATGGGTGCACCAAATTACTGGGGTTTATTATTTAAAAGCACCGTAGTTTTGTTTCCCTATTCTTAAGAAAGTGGAAGATAGGGAAATAGAAATCATGCAGATACGAAAAGATGAACATTTTACATTCAAGGAACAACTAAACAGACTGAAATTCTCCCAACAGGAAAAAAGACCACAGAAAAGTCACAGGATAAAGATATGTAAACAATGAGTAGTATATAGAAAGTCAAATATTAAGTGAAGTTTTTGCATTTCTGTTTAACACATGTTCTAACAGACATTCGGTGCAGATCCAAAACGTAGTTTTTTGGTATTAAGGTTCTAGATAAGTATCACTGTTTTCCTCTGCTCTCATACACATCTCTGCTCAGCTGCTGTTCTCTCCTGTGCACAAAATTTTAAGCTAGATTGGTATGCAGTTTGACCAAGGATGACCATTCATGCATTCTTATAATAGAGGGGAAAAAAAAGGTTATGATCAAAGAACACTGGGAAAATTATTAATCAAGTTCCAGCTTGGGGGTTAGAATTTGTATAAAATCTAGCATTATAAATGACAAATTATCACAAACTATGGCCCTTCTGGTTTTAAGTGCTATAATATGAAAATCAGTCTCAACATGAAAAGTGCTTAAAGGTCTAATGTTGTTGAAAACTATTATTACAGAACTTACTCTCCTTAATTTAAAAGGCTTATTTATAATTTTAAACACAGCCATAGAAAAGGCATTGCAAATGACAGCTTGGAAGGTACAAGCACTGCAGCAAAAGGTGCCCACCTAGGAATTTAGTATTAAACAAAAGCTTCTGTTACACATTGAGTTTGACTCTTCTTTGCCTTGCAACATGCAGTCATTTATGCCAACAGCAGAAGTGTTGGTAGAAAAGCCAACAGAGAAATCTAAAACACTGCCAAATTAGAATGTAGTGGTTTATACCTACTCTGCAATAGCCTAAATAGCCGCAGAGTAATTGAGCATTAAGACCTGATTTACTGTGAGAAAAAGGGGACAGGAAATGCCCAATTATTTAATGACCTTTTCCAACCCCACTCCACTGCAGAAATACATAAATAAATAAAACATTCAGAATGCAGCAGGAATAATGAAACAATACTCTTACACAAAACTAGTCGTGGAAGAGAGTTCTCTAATTTAGAAGAAAAGAAAAAGGGTTTTCATAGTAGAAGCAAGAACATGGAGTAGGTGGAATTAACTCTTGGATAATACAGACTCAAATAGTTTATTAAGACTATAAAACATCAGCAGCATAGATAACATCCACAGATGTGGTAAAATCTGCAGGCTATCAGCACTCAATTTCCAGGTCTTTTTAAACAACATCTAGTCTAACTTTATTTTTAGCTCAAAAAAAACACAGATATTTTCACACCAGTCTTAACAAAGTTTTGCTCACTTTTAGAGAAAAAATAATTGAGTACATTTTCTGCATAAGTAGAACATCAGCTTTTAAAACAATCGACTAAGGTAGCCCTTAAATGAAATGGCATCAGCATACAAGTTTTGAAATCAAAGTTGAAAAGTATTTTCTCTTTTATAAGAACATTCACGTACTAGAAAACAAAATCAAGTTCAGAGAGCCATGGGTCCTAAGCAGAGGAGTTTAGTTCTGCTTTTTCTTTAACAGAGTAAAACCAAATCTCTTTGGAAGCAAAGCAGCATTCAGGAAGATACCTGTAACCCAGAGAGTGATGAAAGGGTGAAAAGCTCCATGCTGCTTTAGGAAGAGGAAAGCAGCAGTGTGATTAAAAACACCTGAAGAGACCTTGTGTGTCATGACATTTTTCTCTATCATAGTTTTTCCTCTTGTTCACTTAATAATACAGTATCTTATAGCTATAGTCACAGACATGGTACATGCCAAATACATCAGCCAAATCACTCCTATTTTAAAAACAATCAGACAGTTTCCTGTTTAAGAGCAATTTGGAGCTGTGATAGGATCACAGAAATCTCAACAGTCATCACAGCAAAGACAATCAAAACAAAATGCACACACATATGAAATACACATTCCTACATTACAAACCACAGATACATGTGCTAAAAAGCTTTTATTCCTATAACTTCTGTGTAGCAATTTTTCAATCCAATGAACCAACAAGATGATTCTAGACCGGGAGATACTTTTTTTCCACTCTGTTGGCAAACTACTTACTACAATACTGCCTAAATATTCAAATGTACTAACAAGTTTTTAACACAATAATAGTCCCCCTTAGCTTTCTGTATTTTAGGTTGCTATTTGCAATTTTTAAAAACATTGAGCAAGAAAGTAAGTTTCCCATCTTAGCTGACTGAATCTTTTAGCATTGACTAATCAGTTCCAAATAATAAGGCCCACAGCTCCCAATTAAAAAAGGACTCTGCACCATCCTCCTTGCTTACAACCTTCACTCAAAAAAAAAGCAGAGGTCTCACTAGCCTCAAGTTCAGGATGTAAAACTTGTAACATTTTTCAAATTTCTGTAGACTGTATTTCTTTGTTCAAGTAAACTTCACACACCTGTAAACATGCATACACAACTCCATTTGAGTTCATTTTGAGTATGTCTTCTGGAATTATTCATTAATTTATACATTGGTTTTGGCTCTATTAATCCAGCTGCTGTAAAATATCCAAGTTATTCTGTGCAGTCCTGACACCAAATGCCTATTACTTCCTCTGTACCACTTTTAGGAGGAAAGCAATGGCAGCCCAAGCAGACAAAAAAATTTCACACTATTTGAATCTCCAGTATAATGGTCTTTTATCTAGCGCCCTCAGTGTTTTGAATCAACAGCTACATTTAAAAGAAACAGAATTTGACCACAAACAGGCAGGACACCAGTACACTCCTTTATGAATGTGTTATCTAGCTAGTTTGATGGCATGCCAACGCTACAGTGTTTGAGCACTTAGTATCTTAACCTCACTGCTTAATAACTACATAATGCATCTCATACAGTAAAAGCTCAAGAGTGCAGACAGTGAGGGCAACTGGGAAAATGTGTTCTATCACCCTGTTTGGGACCACCAATGCAGTCTTTGGACCAGATCCTGCTTTCAGGACAGTACAGCTGAAAACAGCTCTCTAATTAGCATCAGACAGGCATAAGCTTGAGCAGAAAGACCAGGGTCAACAGACTGAAGAGTAGGTCAAGCTACCAAAACTCTATGGGACAATACACAAGGCTACAGGACAGCAAAGCTTCTCATCTGTGCCTACAATAAGCTATGCTAAAATCTCTAAATACTCCTCCTCCATCTCACTCCTCCTCTCTTCCAAAGGGGAAGAACAAAATTAAGTGTCTCTGTTGTCAATGTGACACGATCACTAATTAGCAGTTACAATTTTCTGAATAAACACAAATAAGCAGAGGCCAAGTCCACATCACTTGCAGCCAAAAATGTTTATATCGCATCTAAGGGTGAAATTAGCAAAGCATTAAGGAAGCAAAGTCATCCCCTCACAAAATTTCACACTTCCCATCATACAGAAGATAGAAAATATACAGAAACGCTTCCGGAACAGGATCAGTTACATCTAGTCAGCCACTCTTATTCTATTACAAAGACTGATACTTAAAAAACAAAACAACAACAAAAGCATCAGTCAGTAATTAAAGATCAGAAAGTCCATTTCTCAAAGAAAAAAAAATAAAATTACTATTGAACACTGCTCCTGAGTAACTGTTCCATATCCCTGAAGGGATTACACAGTCCAAACTCCAGATGTCTATCTTTGAGAATGAAGGATGATCTGATCATTTTAGACATCAGTTTTAAGAGTGTCATGCCCAAAGTGCCTATTTTTCTCCTCTAGCTTTGAAGGGAGCCCAGAACACCACCTTAGAGGTTAACTTACATATTGGAGCTCTGTTGTTGGATTTCTTCTTCCTTTTCAAACTTTACGTAAGAGTGGGGTTAACAGGCCAACTGTATGTTTTTGCTAATCTGTTACAGTCCGAGCATGGCATAAACGTCACATCTCCCTTAAACTTTGATGAGATGTTTGTCCTTTTTTTAAAAAGGTCAAATTTCCCAGTGGAAAAAAAAGGAGAAAAAAGGATTGCTCCTATCAAAGAACCAGATTTACCTGCAGCTGCTTTGGTTAGATTGAGGTGTCAGCAGCCAGCGAGAATATTCCTTCTCATGGCTCTCCTGGCATCAAGTCAAACTACTTTCAGCCCAACAGGCCAAATCTCAATAGAATACACAGCACAGCGCAGGGGAGAGCTGGACCAGCAAAGTGCAGAAGAGCACAGGGAAATAAAAAATAACACTGAATGAGAAACCAAAGGACATACAAAAGGGATTACAAGTCCTGCCACATTCAGTGTTTTATCTTGATTATGATAAAATATATCAAAATGAAAACAGTCATGTAGAAAATGGAGAAAGAAGACACTTCCTAGGATCCAAATCTTCCTAATCATATAAGGACTTGGTTGAAATCTAGTGACTAGAGAGCACAACATCACTTAATCACATAAGGAGGCATACATTGCATTACTAATCTTGAGAGCCACACATTTTGTAAGTCAGTGGGAAAATATGCTTTTATGTTAAAAGGATAAAAATGACGATTTTTTTAAAAAATATCTCCCCATTTTTGGAGACTTCAGGAAGTATCACTCAGTAAGTTTTTCCAAGTATTGAAGTGACTAGAAGAGGAGACTCCTAAAAATATAATAAGTGCACCAGAGTAAGTGTAAACAGGTGGTCAGTGTCCCAAAGACAATAGAAAGATCACAGAAATGAAGCCACAGCTGAGAGACTCAGAGTAACCATCCCAAATGCTGAGATAATTCTCTCTAAATTCACAAGGGAAGGAGGAAATGGATAGAACCCTTCAGATAATCATAGACAGACCTTTTTTTAAGGTCAAAATTTGAAGTCATTGCTCAAGCAAAATGAACAAAGGAATTTTATACAAAGTCAATACAAAATGTGGCTAAATACTGCAGACTTTAGACTACTTCAAAACCTAGAAATTTAGGGCAACAGATGTTGCAGAAAAATATAGGTCAGGAACAGCAGTTCAGTGTGTTAAAATAAATCGGTTTTCATATCTGAGTGTTGTTTACAGACAGATGAATTGGAAGGGGAATAACCTAGCCGAACAGAATAATGCAATAGAGCCTCTTCTAAAACACCTGTACATTAACTGTTCATTTACTGGTGTATTTATTATATTACTTAGTTTAACTTGACTACAATGAATGCTCCAGAGATTGTAACATTTAAATGCAGATCTACATTCCTGCTGGTTCAAGTTAAGAATTCAAGCAATACCTCATACTATGCCTAAGAGTGATTACAAACATAGCACATTGAATCTTTCAGGAATTTTTTTCCCAAGAAGGAGGGAAAAAAACTAGCTTATTTTCACAGTACTATATATGCCTAATATATGCCATATGCATAATATGCCAAACATGCATTCAGCCCTCATATCAGTCATAGATAAGAATTAAGAAAAAAAAATGTCAAAAGTTCAGATTTTGGCGCACATTCTTCTCTCTGGAAAACCAAAGTTGGGGTTTTAAATGCATATTTTTTTTAATAGCGTCTCCTTAAGGAGCAGTTTTGTATTAAATGGGGCAAGATTATGTGTTTTTCTGGTTGCTTAGGTGAAACCTCATCCTATTCTGCTGCAAAGGATGAAGAAGAATTTAAGCTTCAGGGAAAGCCCATCTAAATTCCTTTCGCGAGGTCTGCCATTAAAGTCAAAACTAATTATTTTAAAGGTTCAGAAAAGATTTATTTTCATTAATCTTTAGACCAAAGGGGGGAAGAAAGATGGAAAACAGAGATGGTAATTAATTGTAACATTATGGTTGATAAGCAGGTAGCCAGTTGTGTTAATATTCAAATCAAAGAAATGAAGGAGCAGAAGTTGTAATAGCAGAATATGTACTCTGCAGATGAGCAATTCATCGGCACCTTTCAAAACTTTGGGACTGATTGAAAAGGCAGACCATAATTTTTTTTAAAATAATTTCAGAAATGAGTCTATCAATATAAAGGAACTTTTCTTCATTTTCTTTTTAGCAGCTTTTCCTGTTTTCTATTACTTGACATAAGAGGTGACTATCTTCATAATTAAACGTCATTTAGAAACCTAAAAAATTGTTGTAGTTTTGTTTGTGAATTCAGTCACTAACAACACACCTCCATAGCAAAACATTGCAGTTCACTGCAATTCTGATCTGCAGTCCCATCCTTAGAAGTTTTAAGTATTTGGACAAATTCAAACAACTGCATTATTTTACGCTGAGGTAAAGTTCCACTGCACAGCACCTGCATTTAACATACTTAATAACTCCAAATTTCAGTATTGTAGAAAAAAGGAATTTGCTGAAGAAACGTTTTTGAGGTAACATACTCAAGACATCAATGCAGTACATTTACTTGAGAGGGAATCATTTAGGTCATGTCTTTCTTCCAGCTAAGTGATTCCTCATCTAATAACATGAAACAGGAAGCAAAAAGAAAACATTTTAAGTTAAATATAAAACCTTTTATTTGTAAAATTACTGCACAGTTTCCAAAGGCACAGCTTGGACAAGGGTTTAGAATTTTGCTAAACCAACTTTGACCACTTACAGCTTTCATACACAAAAATCATAGGCAACATTATAACCCAACTTCTCTCTAAAAACAGCTTGATCCCATAAGGCCATTTCTCACTGACTTCAGTGTAGAAAAGCTCTGAAGCACTAAGGAATAAGCAGCCAAAATTATTCCACACCTGTAAAGTCACAGGATTCCTGCCTTTTAATGGAATTGCAAAATATGGATTTATTCATCTCCTTTTCCTTCCCCTTTCCCAAACGAGACAGTTTAATCGTGACCTGGCACATCACATCCAGCTGGAATTTGATGCTATTCCCAGTACCGATCAATCAGGACCTCAAAGTTAGATGGATGCTTGAAGGCCCAGAATATTTTAAAGTACAGGCTTCAGTTCGTGCAGAGCTGGCTGTGGTTTTGTTCCCCCCTATTGTTCAGTGATCCACAGAGAGTTCTTACAGTTATACTGCAGTGAAACCAAACCTTTAAAAGAGGAAAAACAGAATGTGATTGAATGAAGTTGCAAACCAGAGTGAAGACAGCCTTTAGCAAGATTCTCTAAAAAGGAAAAACAGGCTTAGTATTCTCAACGACATAAAAACCCTCCATGAGTTTGAGACTTCTCTTCCAAAAGACTTCATGAATCTGGATCGAAGCCTGCTTTGCACAAGCAAGTTGAATACCAGAATACTAATCATAGCAGTTCTTCACTCCTCAACCTGCCACTTTGCTGACTTCCATCATCAGGTTTTTTTTCTGAAATGCAGTTCTGATTGCAAAACATAATGATTCAAATGGCCTTTTACTGCAAAGGTAGCCTCTCTTTCAGGAAAATCACATATTGTAATATGTACCTACACTGTCCTCTACAAGGCTATTTCATTAGCATGTTGACATATTAAGGTAAGAGGAAACAGGATTCCTAGACATCATTTATAAATTTTAGAAGAATATTTGCTTGACTGTGCTTTTCAAGCTATCCTTACAGTATCATAATTGGGGTATTCATATTGCACAGTCATTTAACTCTGGAAGTCACCAGTGGAGTTCTGGAGTGGAATTTACAGGCACAGTGCAATAATTATTCAATTCTTCTCCTCCTCATGCCAAGCAGATTGTGAATTTTGTTCCTATAACACTGTTGTGGCTAAAGGCTTAAGACAGATCAAGACACAGTAAAGGCAGATGCTGCATAATCATTAGAAAGCTTGGCCAATATGCCTACTCCTGATCTATGATTACTCGTAGGTTCCAACACTGAGCCTCTGCAGAGGACAGGTTGCCAATGCTGTCACAATGTGTGATGTTTCTCTGATGCAGGCAAATGTCCCGGAGGGACTAGAATAAATCCCATGAACTCAATCTCACTTATGAGCCATGCCAAAATGAGTATATAATAATAAATAAATAGTAATAATTTAAAAGGCAGCTGTTCGATATTAAAAACTACCATAACAAGAATCTTTTTTTTCCTTCTCCTCTGCACCATTCCAGACTCCAGAGAGAGGACAAACTATGGGGAGTAGAAAGGCCTTCCTTCTCTCTCAATGCTTATTTAAAAAAAAAAAAAACTACCAAAACAACTTCTGGCCAGTAAGTGTATAAGAACCTAAACCACATATAATTAAAAGTCAAGAAATCTACATTTCAAAGAGAACACAATAATAATAAAGTTCCTATACTTCAGGGAAAAGGTTATAGGCCAGTCCCAGAGCCACATGTGACTATGGATTTCTCAGATAATAGCTACAGGAACAAGCAGGCACTCCAACAGCTGTCAGTATTTCATATCTGTCACCCCAAGAAAAGGTAGGTGCTCCACAGAAAATATTGCATCCCGCTCTTTTCACCTGCATCTTTGGGAAATACACATTACACCCCTCCTTTTCAACCCTGATCCCACAATGCTTTTTACTTCAAGCTCCTGAGCAGTTCCAACAAAAGCACCATCTTAAGTGCTCAACAGCTTCAGTTTGGTTTAAGGAGAAAATAAATACATGAGTCAAAACTCTTGTTGAGGCTCTTGAGAAAAATAAATTTGTTCCACTTTGAGGAAGAATCAAATTACAAAAATAATTTACTTTGAGTCTCAGATGCCAAGGTATACCAGAGAGACCACTGCTCGGCTTCTTCATGACCAAATAAATTATTTCAATGCTCAGCTTCTTCATGACCAAATAAATTATTTCGCTTTCTTCCTGCTCTATACCTTCAGTAGAGAAACTTCTTGGTTTTCTCCCAGGTACCTCAGTTTCAGCCTTCAGCTTAACACAATAAAGAACAGAAAAGGAATGAATAGTTTTAAATTTTCTTTTCTCTAAGTGAAGGCATAAGTTCAGTAAACTTGGGCAAACCCTACTCTCACCTTCCTCCCATAATCAAGTGGCACACAATATTGACAACAGTGCTGCATACAGCTTTACTTATATGTTGCTTTTATACTTAGAACCATAGTTTCTATGAATCAGTCCAGTGAAGTAGAAAATTCAGTAAGCATTTCGACATTTTAAAAGTCTCTACAGGGTTCTGTAGTACATTAGCACCAATTTCCTTAGCTCGTTTCCCAGAATGCCAGGGAAAAAAAAAAAAAAACAAACACAGGGCATCAGTTGCAAAATAGAAAAATAAATGTATTCAGTAGTACATCATGAGACAGACATAGTAAGACTACAGGTGTTTTATTTTTGGAATACAGATTTCTGGATTTCTTGATAAAAGTCTGGAGTTTGTTTAATGTTTTCCAAGCAAATTCTTACATTACACATCACCTGAGCTAGGGAGAGCAGGCAAGCAGAAGAGAGCAAGGAAAATGCCCAGCAATACTGTGAAAGCTGGCAATACTCTAAGTTATTTAACACAGCTATGAGACGACTGACCGCACAGAACTAATGTGTGTAAAGTCCAGCCAAAATACTGTAAAACTTGCACGTGCTGAAGCACTAGAGGTAGAGAGAACAACAAGAACAACGTATCAGTTGTTGATTAAAAGTTAAAGCCACCACTGTATAAACTACTGTGGAAAGAGCGCGGGGGCTCAATTTTGAGAAGAGTTTAAAAAGCCATTGAGGAAAAAAAATCCACAATTAGAATTGGGAAACAGTTAATAGACCTTTGCAATTCACAGACAGCATGTCATTTAGGCAAATAAAAAAAGTAATTAATTTCTATTAACGTCTTTCTCTTAGTTAAGTAAAATTTTCCCTAGAGGTGTACACAGAAAAAACAGCACACAACATTCAGTTAATGAGAAGTACTCAAAATTATAAGAGGCAAACAAGCTGGAGGTGAATCACATTTTGAGTGCTTCTCTTGAAAATGTTTCCTCTAATCACAGGTAAGCAGTTGGTCCTCACCCTTCTTCCACACAGCAGACACAAGGAACAAGACTGTGTCTACAGCAGTAGCTGCACTGCACAAAAAAAGCAGCACTATTAAATCTGAAGGTGCAGAGCTGCTTGGATCTGTTCTTGATGTCTATCACAGAAACAGCACTGACGCAAGGTGCCAGGATTCATTCTCTGGGGTAATTGGTTTGAATCAGGCTCTGGTTAAAGTTAAAACAAATCTGTTGGCCACTGTTCAGGAACTATAAAACAACATGTTCCACACCACAAAACCACCAAACACTTCTGCGAAAGCCAGCAACACGCGAGACCCACCAGTATGAATCACATGGATGACAAATGTTAAGCCACTGGCACTCCACTGGACATCAAGGTTATCCGTCATTTTGGGAGGGGAAGGTGCAGTAAAAGCATATAAATAAGGCAAGAGATGAGGCATGCTGATGATCATGATGTGTAACATAACCTTGAACGCTTTATTACTTTACATTATGAATTACCCTTACTCTTCCAAGTACCCCTAGTAAATAAGACAGTTCCACTGCTATCATACACAAGCAATTCCCACACAAGTTCAAAGCACATCAAGCTGCAAGCACACCTTGCAACACACTGAAGCTTTACCAATAGCTTGTTAAATATTATGCAGTTCTGCCCATTTTACCCCAATAACTCCTAAGAACAAGGTATGTCTGAATTTGCTATGTGTTCCTACAGCTATTCATGCAACAAATATACACATCACACCTATCACAAGTGGGGAAAAAAATACCCACCAAAACCACTTTTAAATGAAAAAAAAGAAGGACAATATGGTATATTTTGTTGGAAATACATATTTATATGGTTTGAGAGGCTGAAACATTTCACTATTTCCTTTAAGAACTCAAGTTAAGCTACAGCTGGACTTCAAGTAGTAAATCCTATTTACTGGTCAATTAACATGTTATCCTAAAATCCCTTTCTAGTTTTGAAGTATTTTACACATATACTAACAAAACAATTTATACATTGGAAGCTGTAAACAGAAAGCAATTGTGAGATAGCACTATGTCTTTATCTCAGCCTTAAGTTGTCTTACTTTATTATGTATGATTATACATTCTCTCCAGTATGACAAGATTATTGCCTAGGACCACAGAATATCATGCTGAAGAAGTTATTTCAAGAGGTTTGGTAATGCCTTTCCTTTCCACAGTACAAATACTATCAGTCCAACTCAGCCACTTAAAGGGAGAAAATCTACAGTTCATTTTTTCCAGAGTTTTAGGACTTGTGATGGATAATTTGTTGAGTGATGGGGGATTTTCATTGGAGGTGCAACATGACTCAGCCATACATCTGCCTTACCTGCAAGGAAATGCTTTTCTCTATTTCATTAGAGGACAAGGGATTTTGCTTGCAGTTGGTACAGCTATCTCAACACATTCCTTCCTTAAAAGAAACTACCTTACAAAAGAACATCCATAAATGGAATTTAATTAATTTAGTTAACAAACTTGACGTTTTGACTGCTCACAACCTATCCCCCTTTCCTGAACTCATATTTTGCATTGTATGGCCCAAAGAGACTGAATAAAAGCTACTTTTTCACTCATGCTTTTCTTCTGGACAATGTAGCATCCACTACTGAAATCATAGTATTTGCTTAAATTCATGAGGTCTGATTTTGATTAAGCAAAATCAACTTTACTGTATGGGAAGTCTCTAGGGAGGAAGTAAATAGTTTCAATTCTTTGTCCTTGTAAATTCAATTCAGATTCTGAGTGTGACCACAAGGAGTTCTGAAAGACCAACTGCAACCCTGAGTAGGAAAATTAACTGGCAAGTTTCATGCACATCCAGGTACACCAGGTCTATAATAAAGCTATAATACAAGAAACTTTTGTATTACCAAATTGTACAGGATATCCAGAATTCCCAAGATATTTTGAAAAATAGATTCTATCCAGGTAAGGCAGAAGGAGTTCCCTGGGTTTTTTTGGAGGAGGGAGGTCGGGGCTTTTTGGCTTTTTTTTTTTTTTTTTACAAGTAGGAATTTTGTTTTCTTTCACTCAAGTCCTAAATGTTTTCACAGTTGTTCATATTTCAAAAAGTTGTTCAAATCTCTGAACTAGTATGTTCAGCGTTAGGTGTTTCGGTTTAAGTGACCATTTTTCTTCTGCACACAGGAAGAAGATTCAATTCGTACTTTTTATGCAAAGCAGCTCCTCCGGAAAGCTGAATTTAGATTGGGGGACACGAAGATGCTAACTGCTTCTATGTTCATACCTTCTTATTAATTTAGTAACAACAAGAAGTGTAACATTTGCATTCTCTGTAACATGCAATATGCTTTCAAATTTAAACATCAGCATAAATGATATTTATTTCCCAAAACAAGAAAGACTTTGCCAACTTGTAGGGAATTCTCCATCATTAACACAAGGCTTTAAATTTTTACTTCCTCTACCATCAAAACCATTACCATAAACTTCTCATATTCCAGACATTACCAGTGTTTCTAAGCCTTATCACTTCCTCAAGGTTTCACATTTTCTTTTAACCTTGTAAGGTCTAACAAGGTTGATCTGAGGAATTTATGGACCATTGAAAAATAAAAAATAAAAGTGACCCAGCAAATACAGCCAGGTCACAATAGCCAAGGGCACTTTTGTTTCTTACCACTTAGTCTAGAAATATTGAAAAGACACTGAATCTCCTGCTTTACTCAAACTCAAGCCACAAAGCAGTAATAACATAAGTATACAAAAGTCTTTTAGGCTGCCTGGTTCAACTTGTCCTGGAGAATATCCATCCCTCGGAAAGCCCATTCACCACTCAAAACTCTCTGCAAAGTGCACATAATGAAGACTTCAATCCTTTGGGCTTGCACCCAAGCTCTGAAAAGATCCTCCCAGACAATATCATATCATTCTTCATTTTATACTATCATAAATTAATTATATTTATAATAAATAGTGGTTGGGACACACTCCAGGTCATTACTGCAACTGGCTTAAACCTGGAACGAGTTACCTCTGCTGGAGTAATCTTCCTCTCAAACTTGCTTCCTTCCTCTGAACTCTGCAAAGTTGTTTGGTTTTTTTTCCTGAAGCAAATTCAAAGTTTAACGCACTTTTTCTAGCATTTGATGCAATTCATTAAGTCAAAAGGCATTTAACCTGTTTCTTGGACTTACATGGGAGTTTAGAATGTTGTAATAAAGTGTGATACAACTCAGATTAGTATTTAACCACTTAAAAAGCAGCAAAGAAGTGAGAACTCTTCCATGTCTGAAAAAGATTACAAAAAAGCAAGTTTAAAATTTTTAAAGAAATTGTACTGTCCTCAGGGAGAAAACATTCTGCAGTCTTTACAGACTGCACCCTTGCTGTATTATCTGTTCCCACTATACTTTTTTCCCATTACAATGGATTATATATTCTTCTTTTAAAACCTACTGTACACAAACACCTCATTATATCATGCAAATTCTTTGGCTGCCAACTTCATTAGTGTGGGTGAACTGTATTAAGTATTTCTTCTTTGCCCACTTGCTAAATGAAGAGTATTAAAATAATCCATAGGAAGAGAGAAAGGAGTAGGAATTAGAAATCAGACAACCTGAGTCTCCTTTTGCAACACATTAATTTAGCATCACCTTTCTTAGCTGTCTAGCTGCTAATAAGGCAGGTCTGTATACCTGACACAGCAATAAAATCAAAATTGCAGCAAACAACATGTAGGTTTTAGCTGCCAAAAAGTCTTTGTAAATGTACACAGAGGAAACAGTGAATGTGTGTGCACTCATACGTAAGTACATGCATTTTAACTATCCTGCCCTAATTTGCACACCTAAAGTTTGAAAGAAACAAACATAAAGGCTTCTAAGGTTTGTAAAGTTTATGCATAAACTACACACTTAAACCACCTGCACATACATGCTCCAGCGATGCCTGTAGGAATGATTTTTTTTCCCAGCCTCTTACTGCAGAATCCTAAAATCCTGTTGAGAGCCTGTGTAAACAATGCAGACCAGAAACTGATCAAACTAATTTTAAGACTCAAATGCTCAGCATCTGCTTACTGGGTATTTGCATAAAAGAAATCTGATGCTGTTACAAAAGAACTATTTTTTCCCATCCTAAAGAAAAAGCTAGAACTGCTACATTATTTAATATAGACAGCTGATGGGAATGAGACCTACAAATTCAACAGAAATATTTAACTTCAAGAAGATCATATATTTATGGAATATAATTAAGAGATTTTTCTGTCATTCTCGTATATAGTCATTACCAAGTGCAGGCAGTTTGAGGGGAGGGAGGAGCATAGGGGAGGGGTAGTGAATTACAAGCATGCTTGCAGATCTTTCTTTACAACAGAGAGGAAGACTTTAATCTGTGGACTCTTGGCATCAGCAGGCCAACATCTGTAGAAAACTAATTTCATTTGAAACCCTATAGGCAAATATTCCTGCAGTCTCCAAAACCTACATGAGTTCATGCAAACTGTGAGCAAGCTGTTGCAGACAAAGGAAACCTGCTTATACTCACAAAAGCTCAATGAATGTGACTCAAGTCATGTCAAAGTGAAACAATCCAATTAATATTTCAATCAATATTTTCAGGACTAATTAGTATACATAACTTTCTCAAGTAATTACTTAGGCAAAGCTGTTTGTGCAAATCATGCAAAACTAAGAGGAACTCCACAGAAAGCTCAGACCTCTGCTTAGTTTAGAACATTATTTGAGTATATCACATGATAGTAAAACAGAAACTTCTAAGAAGCTAAGAAGTGCAAGAGTCAATTATTTGCTTCTATTTTTGGTATGAAACCCCCAAAATACTGCAGGTATGTCACTGCAGAAGTTTGGTCTAAGAAGTCACAGCAAATTATATCAGCTTGATGTGGAGGAAGAGCAGCCGTTGGTCCATCAGGAGGCATATCATAGTTACTTACTTTCTATGAGATTATTAAACAGATTCTGTGAACTCCAGAAATCTGAGATAGGGCATTTGATTTTTTTTTTTTCCCCAAGCAGAGATCATCTGTTAGTCTGCTTACTTGAGCACATGAAAAATGAAAGGTTACTCAATTAGTCAGTAAATCTTGCACAATTTCTACTAAAGAAGTCAGTTACTTGGGAAGAAAATTACATTAATGTGTAACCAAATTACCATCATCTTACTGGGAAAAAAAAACCCACATTCCATGGGTATGGCAATTCTTTTAAATACTGCAAGTCACCTCCAGCATAAAAATATCCTTTAATATTCTAAGGTAAATAAGAATGTATATTCCCGAAGGCAAAGTATTTCAGAAGGCAAAGTATATACTAGGCAAATTCTATGTTTGTGCCTGTAATTTAAAAATCCTAAACTAAGATGGCAAGTAAAATTAGGGAGAAAATAGAAGCTTCTGTAAGATAGGAATTGATTGTCATGGCAGCAATGCCAGACTTGCTTTGTGTATTTATCCTCTGATAAATTACAAGAGGTTTTAACTGAAAAGTATCTAATAAAATGTGCTTCTTACCTAATTAAATAATAAACTATATTCCACAACAAAATGCACCTGCTTAGTGAGATCTGCATTCAAAACAGTAGCATTTTAGTAAGGCAGATTATCAAAATTGCCTAATACTTGCCAAGCTTCAATACACTAAAGCTCAATGCTTCTATTCTGAAATGTTTTCATCCTCAAGCACCTTCATAAATAAGAGTTTGTTCCCAGCCCACTTATTCTGATTTAATATCTGGTAGTATAAAAGATTAATCTATAAAATGCACAGCTGGAAATTGTCATTTTTATGGTCTGTTGTGCTATTATGTCATAGAACCCCACATTCAACCAAGCCTGCACAACTCTTCAGCATCTACCCAACCCCAGCAATCCCCCAGCTTTCATGGTTACTTTCAGTTGAGATGATGCAGAAACACATTCCTTCCCAGCTTCTAAAAAACACATTAAAAACCAGTGACCAATTCCAAAACAGTTACAAATTATTACTTGGGACACAACCGTTACCAGCACCTGGTTACATACAGATATGGTGCTCTTCAGTGTGCTTTCAGTTCTTCAGAATTCTAACATTCAGCTGTGATTGACGCATCCATTAAATGTAATTTGAGGAGTCCAAGTATTTTATTGTTTCAACAAACTTTTAGCTCATCTCTACAACCTTTTATTCTCCTTACAAGGAGAATTCTCTTCATTTTAAGAACTATTTTCACAAGGTGGCTTGCGAAACCTCTAGCCCAAGGTGTAAGTACTGACCAGCATTCACACAGGCTACTATTTTCCATTGTCAGCTTTTGGTCAAATGTTTGTTTTACTGCTCAGGTACAGAATACCAAGAACTAATAGCCTTAGCTTGCTATGGATATCAGATGGCAATATTAAATTCCACTAATATCAGTTTTCTGCAGTTATTCCACTCAGGCGTTTTTTTCCTAGATTTATCTGACAAAGTCATTTACAAGTCTTGACGTATATCTGCAATCATATTGACACAGCGTGATAATCACAGTGGCACTACATTCTACACAGAAGTTGGAGTTGGTAGTCAAAATTCAAGAATAGGTATTCTCACACAAATACAAAGACTACTCAGTCCTGGCCCTGGGTAAAGAGTAACGTATACAGTAAGTATTTGATAAAGGTACAAAAGGAGGAGCTAAACATTCTGGTTTTGTACAGTAACAGGAACAGGCTGATGGAGTAAAAGCACAATGTTTTTGTTCCATCTATATTTCATGTTATCAAATTATGTATGCTACTAGCCCTTCACATTCTGTTGGGGCAAGGGGAGAAAAAGCAGCCTCTAATTATTCTTCCTTCTGTCCATGCTAACAGTGAATCTGCGAAATTAATATGCCAGGAAGAGCTTAGGCCAGGAACAGTTAGGTACAACAAAACCAATTCAGTGACAGCAGCTTCATTTGCCACAAGGCAGACAACAACCTGGTGCAATGAAGACAAGATTTCACTTCTCTGCCTCCAGTCAATGCTTCATATTTACCATTTGCTTTGCCTGACAGCTGACCTTGAGGTACAATTCTGCCTGTAAATTAAACTCTAAAAAAAAAAAATCTCAAATATGGAAGTACTCCAGTGAGCATCTTTGATTCCAGATTCATGTGCACACTGGAGAACATACCATGTATTGACTAGAATTACACAGTAAAAAAAATAGTGCATTTAAAGAATACAATCTTCTATCTAAGCCTTACTACACCCAAGAACTATCAATTACATCCAAAAATACTTAAATGCATAAAGTTCCATCAATTTGTACCTCTTCCACACAGACCAAGCTACTCTGCTGATAACCAGGATGACTAAGGAGCTTATTAAGAGAGTCTCAGAGCACTTCTGAAAGGTATCTCTTGCTATATGGAGATCTTTTTGCTTTTCCTAAGCTGTACAGGAAAGGGAAGTGCAACTTATCTGTCCCAGGCTGATTTACAGGTTTAATAATGGAAATCGTGGAGGATTTTCAGGTATACACAGTATTATAAGCCTCAGGTAAACGGCATACAAGAAGGGGGAGAACCAGAGACATGGCAAATCAGTTCAAAGGCAAAAAACCTACTACCAAAGCCATCAAAGGAAGGTGGCAACTCTCCATGCTCCACTACTTCCTCTTATTAGCAGGCCAGGAAGATTAATTAATTTAGATTAATGCAAAGGAGGGAGATTTCACCTTCCTCAAAAGCACCAGCAATCTATCAGA
Organism: Piaya cayana; assembly: GCA_013389865.1. Classification (NCBI taxonomy): domain Eukaryota; kingdom Metazoa; phylum Chordata; class Aves; order Cuculiformes; family Coccyzidae; genus Piaya; species Piaya cayana. The sequence continues at coordinate 99,924 of WAAB01023932.1, read as the reverse complement.
ACCAAAAACAAGATGCCTTCGTGTTTCTACTTATATTAAAATTTCAGGTTAATGTGCCCTGCTCAAATGCTTCATATCTGATGAAATCACCACAGCTGAGTCATGATAAAACTCTTCCCCAAGTCAGACTGGCAGAGAGCTGCTGAGATTTATAGGTACGTATTTTTCCATATCCTTATTTAACATGGTACATATGCTTACTAAGCAAAACCTCTTGATGAAACAGACCATTACAGAGATATTTCACCCACCTCCATCTCATTTTTAAGGCTAAGATTCCTTTCCAAACCCCTAAGAGGTCTACTGAACAGCTACGAGTTTGTGGTTGCATACTGGTATGAGAAACAGATGAATCCCAACAGACTAGCCACATACCACACACTGTTGTAGCCAAACATTTCCAGCAAGAAGAGCCACGAATGGTGGAGGTCATTTCCCTACAATTGCAAATTGAATAGCTCAGCTTCTAAGACTCAGCAGCTCTGGACTCTGCAGGCCTTACTCAGCTCTGCTTCCAACTCTTTTGGAGAATTTGTTGTCCGGTGCATATTGAATCAGAGCGTATCCATGCCACATTAGAGCCTCAAGGCATAAATTGAGATGGAGGTGGGGGAAATACCTCTGCAATGGTCTATTTCATCAAGAGGTTTTGCTTAGTAAGCATATGTACCATGTTAAATAAGGACATGGAAAAATATGTACCTATAAATCTCAGTGGCTTTCTGCCAGTCTGACTTGGGAAGAAGTTTTATCATTACTAGTACTAGTAGTCAACTAAAAAATTAAACATACCTAAAGCATACAGAAAGAACATTAAATCACAGATGATTTAAGCACATTTTCTTAATTAAGAATTACAAATGGAAACTCATTTTAGAACTTCATTTTTCAGAGTGCTACTTAGAAATCTTACACTATTTTTACTGTATTTTCCAATGCTTGTGGTGTCCAAAGACAGACATAAATTATGTGATAGGCTGTTTAGGACAGCAGAATGGTCAAAATGCTTTCAGTAACACTGCCTATTTTGAAAATTATGCTTCATACTTGAATGCCATCTTACCCAGCCCTGTCAGCAAACCACAGAGTAAGTGGTAACAACCTATTCCATTGCTATGACTTATAAAAGTCTTCTGCAGTGTTTGTTATCACTTTGAAAATCTCTGAAATTAAGAAAATTACAGAAGATGTCAAAAGTTTTGCCACAATTTATTTTACAGAATAATGAAATGTCTCTTATTCATCTCAGTCACTGAAGAACATTTTCATACCCAGATTACAGTATCAAGTTTAAAAGCAATATAGCATGATTGCTGGGCCTTATCTTATCATCCTCTAAGTGCTGTTCTTCAGAGGGCCACAGCGTCCAAGATAAATACTTCTACACCACACTCTTCAGCAAAGATCCTAAAGTAGTTCTGGATAGGCATCCTCCACGATGAGAAACATCAGCCACACCAGCTGAAGATCAGTGAAGAGGAGCTCTAATCAGACCAACAAAACATCACTCAAGAAGGCAATCAGGAATTTCTGTCATCTTGCATTGACTACACACACAAACGCACCCACAGAAGACTGCAAATATTCAAAGCCTATGTCAAATTCCTTCAGTTTTACAAGTAGATATTCACAAACCCAAAGACACTGAGTACTCTCTAAAATTACTTGATTGAATCAGTCTCATCCAAAGTGTCTCTATACCCTCCTGACTAGCAGCGCAACATTCATTTTTTACAGTTCTTGTCACAGAACTCATGTTAGGGTTACGAGAGTATAGGAAAAAGAAGCTTGAAACCAGTAAGTGGCCACACACAAAATACTGCAAGCACTGTGAATGCTTCAGGAAGAGTTCTACAACAAATCAAAAATTAACAGAAAAGTTCTCCGGTAGCTAAGGCCTCTCTAAATATATTGACTGGAGTCATCTTCTGCAAAGAGCTGTATTTGCTTTCTGTTTTTTTTCACCTGTTTAAACAAACAGTAGAAGCTTAGAAAGGAAACAATCATATTGCAATTATATGCTAATCTGAAGGAGGAAAGGCTTTCACAGTGCTACAGAGAGCGCTTAGGCTGAAAAAAAAAAAGGGAGTGGAAGAAGGAAAAGCTTAATGCACTGTAAAAAGAATTTTCTGATAAAAAAGTATTTTATACCAAAGCTTTTATTGTGTTCATATCATGAAGTGTCTCACAGGTACAAACTTAGTAACCTAGGAAGTGCCAAAAATATTTCTCAGGGCAGTAGGCAAAGCTTGTCTAAATGACCTCACAAATATCCAGGAAATCCATTCTTAAGTCTTTGTTTTTTCTTTACTTTTTACAGAAATCTTTTCAGAGATTGGTTGCTGCTAGCTGTCTTGAATTCCTTGCTTGGTATATGTATTGTAATGAAATACTTTTCATTCCACTCTGTACTAAATCATAATACTGAAGTCAGATTCATTGAGTAGCTCTAAGTTCCTTGACCAGGCAAAACAGATGAAGAACTTGCTCTAAAGCAATACCATGGACATGCATCAACTGCATTTCAACCACAATCAGTGGAAAATGCATTAAAAACAGACATACTTCATTTAACTTTAATGTTCTTCACAGTGATCTAGCTTGGAGATTAAGCATACTACTTATGTTTACAACCAAGAAATCAAATATCTTAAATGTTCAGAAGTACTTCATAGTGTGATTAGCTTCTGCATAAACTTACTGAATAGCGTACTCTGGACTCTAAAAGGCCTTCAGGATACAGTTTGACATGGAATTGTGTGAAAGACCAAATGTTGAAGAACTACCACATCATCTTTACAACTTAAAGCTTCAACTCCATCAAAATCTTTGTTAAAAATTCTGGTCTCACACGGCAGATATCTGGATTGCAGCTTGACTACTGAGAACTTCCCCTTCAGAAATGAACTACAAAGAATCAGAAGCAATTTCATCTACCATGGAAAGAGATGAAAAGGTATTGCTCTGAGGTAACAGAACTTCTAATGCCAAGAAAAACTTCCTGAAGTATTTTATTTATTTTAAATCCTTTGCTATTGTAGGCATTTTTATACTCTAGCTGTTAAATATAATCAATACTTCAGCTGAGTTTTGTCATTTAGGTTTAAACTAAAAATAGATTTTCAAGATGAGAAATGCCAGACTTAAAGATTTGTACTTGCTGTCCTAAAATGCCAGAGCAAAACCAGCAGATCATCCTCATTTCTCCCATAAGGAGCTTTGCAAAAAAACTTTCAAACTGAATAACCACTAACCTATCTCGCTTACCTCTGGAAATACTAATTACAAAAAAAATCTGGTCTGCATGATTTCATTTTTCCAGGTCAATTTTTCTTTCTCCTCTACATCCTGAAGGATACACCTCTCTCATCTAAAAGCTGTCTTCCTATCCTAAGGGCCCAAACTAACACAGCTATAGGAAAGCCACTTCCTTCCCGCACTGGTTATTTTTCTTTCTAATAGATGCAAAGACTGATCTCTGATAAGATATTTAGTCATTGGGAATGGGAGGTGGTGGAAGGGAGCAGAATCACTTTAGTAGACTCTAAGACATTAAAGGAAAATCCTGGCCAGGCCAGCTCTCAAACATTTTACACACAAGATGTTTAACATTCATAACATCATCTCATTACTACTCATGACAATCACTACACATTCTCTTATAAGAGAAAGAAGACAACTGTTATTTTCAGCCACTATCATGGAAAATAGTCAATAATTATCCATTTGATTGGCCAATATTAAATACTTTATTAGCTTAGTACCTCCTCTGTATTTCATCAAGCCTATATTTTAACTGAGACAACCTCACATGTCCATGAACATCATTCACAACATCGTGTAGCTGAAAAATGAACTGCACGGGTTTCTTAATAGTCATTAATTAAACACGAACATTACCATAAATTTGTTACTCTCCAATAATATTGACTGAGCATCACCATAGATTTGCTGCACCCAGTAATACTCACTGACATATAACTGATACCAAATGCCACCAGAGAAGCATTTCACCGGGTGGCTGTTTGCCATACTACATGAAATAAAGCCTTGGGACGGCTGCACAACACAACTGTTGCTCCTCCCTTTACCAGGGATAAAAGAGCTGTGAAGAGAGTACAGAAGATACAGTCTGACATCAAAGCCAGCTATTGCCTGCACTGTATCTACACATAGTAATTCAAATCAACTACATCCACTCTGCAAATTCTACATAAAACGTGACGGTCTTTCTCCCTCTGTACATACTAGTTTTAAAGAAGTCATTACTTACAAAATGTTTCTGCACAATGCCTACACATTACTCTTCTGCAAGGTTACAGCAGAAAATGTAATCATTTTTAAGCTCTCAAAAGAGGAAATAATGTTATTTAAAGATGAAAAGCACCATGAATGGTTGAAGAAAATGACTGCATCTTTGTACTTATTTTGCCAATTCGTGACCATCTTCAAACCATAAAAACATTACTCCTATATTACAGATAAGGCTAGAATGAAGCCAAATTTGCCATCCATTGATATTACAGGTTATAATGAAACCTATTTAAACTCCAGGCTAAACAGCAGCAGCACATATTGAAAAGTAACATTATCACTATTTCAGTTAAGACAAAAATATCATTCATCCTTTGCTTGAAGAGAATTTTGAACACTACCGTATCAAAAACAAGTGCACTAATTTTAGGTTATTAAGAAGCTGCTGTTTAGCTACAAGTCATATAGGTTCTTACTACTATTCCCAATGTCAGCATGCAGGAAAGGAAGATCTGTTCTTGCACTGTCAAGATTATTTCTACTATGTTTACAGTTTCCCTAAGCATTTTAAGATAAATCAGCACGGCAGTCCATTTCAGTTTTATCATTTGCAAAAGCAAGTCACAGTATCCTTGGCTACAACCTTTGCTCGTGTAGACTATGCAGATTTCCTACAACAGATCTTATCTAACCTTCTCTGATGTAGTCAGAAGAAACATGTCATTAGATGATGTACAGCATTTCTTGTTTCTACTAATCCACAGTTATGCAGTCCACAGCTTAAGGGATCAAAGATATGAATACGTCACATGTTAAAACAAAACAAACAAAAAAAAGAAGTTTCTAAAACTGCTATCTATAGCCCCTCCTAATGATTATATACTACTGCATCAAGACTACTGTCCACATTTACAGACCAAAATGAAAAATGCAGATTTTTTTATTTCATTTCTCCTTATACTTACTGCGAACAGCCACAACAATCAGAAAAATCATTATATATGTGTGTGTTAACATGCAAATTCAAAATAATGATAATAAAAGCTATTGAAAACCCTTATATATTATCATAAGCTTAGGATAAAAAGCTCAGCAGTACTTATTTGGCAGTAAAATAGGAGATCGGCAAAGATGATCAATACAAGTAATCTCAAAACTACTACTCTGCATCTGGCGCCACCACTTTAGCCATTATGGGATAAAAATGCTTTTATGAATAAGCTAATGTTTCCAGCAGATTGCATCTTTATCAGCTGACCTTCAGCTACAACATTACCTTCCCACTCCCATCACCACTGCTACATAAAGACAAATCTCACAGCATCACTGCCATGCCTGCCACCACTGCTGACCCCTGTAACCCAGAATTCAAGCCACTGAGTTTAACTGTATATCCCACAGACACCTACAAAGATGAACAACACTTATCTGGCTTCTGTCTAACCCAATTCTTGCTACAGAATAGCATCTGCTTTATTTCACTTGTAAAAGACATATATTGAAACGTCTGAAATACGTAACTGTAGTTGTGATTATTCCCATTTTGTTGTGAAGCTATATAATGGAAAAATATGGGTGTTGCTAACGCATTAAATTGGCTATATACTTTATAATCTAAACTGCATTGCTTCTAAGCTTGTGATCTGCTCTGTTCCTGGAAATGCATTTATTTTTCTCTAGAAGTTAGAAAAAAAATAGTACCATGTATATATTTCAAAAGCATATAAAAGAAACCCAGAACTGCATTCCTAATTATATCAAGAGGAAACGGAAAGGACAGGGTAAAACAAAACCTGCATCACAGAACAGCCCAAAAAGTATGTAAGAATATTGCAAAAGCAGTGCTGAGTGAAATGGCTGGTCTGTCCTCTTCTCAAGACACTTCATCCACAGTTGTGCTTTACTTTTTAATAGTCAAGAGCATTTATGACCAACAGCGCTGAATGAATCATTGAGCAGGACCAGAGGGCCAAACGTGCTGCTGAAACAGTCCTCAATACACATGAATAGCTGGGAGGAGTGTGACCACACGCATAGACATATAGGCAAACCCTCCTTCCTATACACTCCTCTCCACAGACTGTGAACCCTCAGGACTCTCACAATATGTCTACTCAGAGGTTTGGTGTTGGGTTATGTGTTTGGGGTTTCTACAGAACCTGGTGGGATTTGTTTGTCTATACTTTTGCTTTGGGGGGCTGGTTTGAGTTTTCTTCCTCGATGAAGTGCAGTAGCTGAAGAGTATATATGCAATTAACCTAACTAGAAATAAATGTGATGAGGCTTTATGATACTGTCTAGTGTTTTCTATCCATGTTAATACAGAAATGAGTGATTCTGTCATTATTACATTGCTAGGTACACTTCGATGCTTTTTAAGACCCATGTCACAGTACATGTAAGAAGCCAGCACAGGAAGGAATGCTGTTTCACCAGTTCTCCCCATATTCAGTCCCCAGAGCACACACAGTGCAAATGGAATAAGGAAGAAACAAAGTAATGAATACTCGTTTCTGAGAAATTATTACTCATGATACATGGCTCTGGATTTCCACCACCCATAGAAACTGCATGTAACAAGGAAAAGCTGTTTGAGTGATAGCATATAGTTTGAGCGACATATATAGTCTCCAATTCCTATTTTGTAAAGAATGACTCAGACCCAGAGGAAGTAGGAAGAAGGTGGAAGACGGAAATCAAAGGATCTAAGCCCTTCTCTGGGTCAGAGACCAACAGGGTTGCCAGATAAGAGACAAAACAGAAACAAATTGGGGAATGGATAAAACAATACTACTCATGAGGTGTTTTTTTTTTACCTCCAATCCTAGCCCTCACTCTCCTATACACACACAAAGTATTATTTCTGTCCTTACTACTCTGTAGTTCTGCCAGTCACTGTGACAAGGCAAGATTTAGGGCAGATGAANATTCTTTATACACATTCTTTACACTTGAACTCTACATACTTAATGCACCTAGTCTGCCTGGCAAAAAGAAAAGACAAAGATAGATTAATTTTTAGGTATGGAAAAATGTATTAACACTCTCAAGAACAACATTATCAATGATGCAAGCGTGTACATTTTATAGTGAATTTTAAGCCTCACATACTGTTTGTGTAAGCACGTGTATTTCATTAAAGAGAAACTTGTTATGACAACTATAGCACATTTTGTGAATACAGCAAGGCTACATATGTATATAGATGTATATTTTTTTTATCTTAGCTCATGCAAATAGTTTCATTCAGATACTAATTTATTCAAAACTGATGAACCCACAGGGAGTTGCAGAAACAGGAGAGCTTATTTTCCAGCCCATCAGTAAAATGAAAGCGTGATCTCTTCTAGTTCCACAAACAAATCTGGAGGGACATGGGTAAACAAAATCAATTAGATCTAGTCCCTTCACTACAAATACCTCCTTTGCTAAGCAGACTTTAGGGAGAAAGTTCTTACAAATGTACTTCTTCTCAGCTATTTAATATATGTAAGGCAAAAGGAACTCAAGAAGAAATAAAAAAATAAAAATCCATCATTCATAAGTGTATTCATCAAATCAAGTACTTCTGTTTGGAAAAGACCTTCGGAGTTCTTGCCGAAGTCCTTGCACCAGGCAGAGATAATTTCAAAGAAAGATCAGTTCGCTCCATACCTTGATCAATCTAGTTATTAAGGGTTCCAAAACCAGGGAAACATCTTCCAGTGTTTAACCACTCATACTGCAGACATATTTTAATGGTTTACCTAATCAGAACTTCCCTGCTAGAAAATGTAACTGCAGTCTTTTGTTTTTACTGTACACCTCCCAGAAGATCCATCTGCTCTAAATACCCTCTTTTAGACAGCTCAAGTCAGCAATCGGATTCCCCCTTAGTCCTCTTATCTTCCAACTGAACAAACTCAACTTCCTCAGCCTCCCCCTGCACTTATGCCCTTGCCTCCAAACCATATCAATATTTCTCTGCTGTACTTGTTCCTCTTCATAAATCCTTCTCTCGCACTGGGAAACCCCAAACTGGATGCAGATCCCCAGATGCAGGATCCCAGGTGTTGAATAGAGGAAAAACACTGCTCCATTTGACCTTGGGGCTGCACTTTTGCTAATAAAGAACAGAATACAGTTGGCCTTCATTGTCTCAAGAACACGATAAATCCAAGATACTGAAACACAACAATATTTAACCAAAAGCAGCCTGATAAAAGACAAGCTGAAAAAAAAATAGGAAAATATTGAACTTAGACATTTATTCACTGTTTTGTGACAAAGGAAAAATTAAGACTCTAAATGAGTAAACACTGGAGAAATTACCCTCATACTTAATAAAATGTTAAATACTTATATACCTAGTCACTATCCAATATATCATAATAGTTACAGGTCAAAAAGAATGAAACATTATTTACAGTTAATATGTCAAGATTTTTTTAAGTAACGATTTGGGCAATCTTGGACTCATTCTATTAAGATTAATCCACTGTGTGAAAAAAAAAATATATTGCTAATCCAGTTTGCCTTTTGGTGCTATTTTTCTTCAGTTCATCCTAGCTACACTAGATGTGTCTAATATCCTCAAAACAGAGGATTAAGCTTTCGAAGAGACTGCCGGGACAGCCTTAGCAACGGTACCCACAGAACCAGCATCCCATCAGCCAAACCAGCTTTGCTCTGAAAGGCATCCAGCAACAGAATTGGGGTCTCTGAATCAGTGGATCAGTAATGAAACCCTCCTGACAAAAATCACAAAAAACCTGAATACACTCTTACAAACCCCCAAACAAAGTATTTCTGGCAAGGCATTTCCTTACGGACTCTCAGAGAAGACTAAGCCATCTCCTTAGTCAAAATATCAGACCCATGCAACAGGATAGCATTGCATGAGATCATTAAAATAGCACTTTAGTGTCATAGAGCAGTGCTTTGCCAGTGGTTGAGCTCAGGGATTCACTATAAAAATTATGAATTATCATCATCAATAAGGAGCAGAGATCATCATTTAGAATACTATTCCAGGAGAAAAAGACGATGAACAGGAAAAGTAGAAAAATCCCTTTAAAGATGATTTTTAGCAGGTGATGGAAAGCATTTCTGCCAGTTTTACAAATGAGTATCTGGCAAGATAATAAGGCAGAGTATGTACCAGTGGACTAACGTGAGGTTTTATAGAGATACTGCAACACATCAGTGATTTTTCTGAAATTTCAGTGCATCACAACAAATACATTTATCCATGATAAAGCTGATATCCTAAACATTATCAGTAAAGTTTAAGTGTTGTAAAATCTTGCAGCAATATTTATTCAATAACTTACAAAAAAAAAAAGATTCACCATGTCTTTCTGACAATAAATGTTTCCTGCCAATTTTTGGTTTAGCTCATTGTACAAAAGAAAAATAACATTTTTGTTAGAAAGAAATTATGTTGGACATTTGAGAGGGAGAATAAGATGCTGGACTACATGACAGCTGCAGTTGCTATCTTCAACATTTTGAAAGATCTGTATTCTCTCTTTCAGTTGAGAACTGGTTGAGAGCAACCCTGAGGAGAAGGACTTGGGAGCACTGGTTGATGAGAAACTCAATATGACCCGACAAAGTGTGCCTGCAGGCCAGAAGGCCAACCATATCCTGGGCTGCATCAAAACAAGTGTGACTAGCAAGTCAAGGGAGGTGATTCTGCCCCTCTACTCTGCTCTTGTGAGACCCCACCTGGAGTACTGCATCCAGCTCTGGGGGCTCCAACATAAGAAGGACATGTTAGAGCAAGTCCAGAGGAGGGTCGCAAAAATGATCAGAGAGCTGGAGCACCTTTCCTACGAAGACAGGCTGTGAAAGTTGGGCTTTTTCAGCATGGAGGAGAGAAGGCTCCAGAGAGACTTTATATCGGCCTTTCAGTTCCTATAGGGGGCCTACAAGAAAGCTAATGAGGGACCTTTGACAAGGGCATGATGATAGGACAAGGTGTAATGGGTTTAAACTGAAAGACAGCTCTCTCAGGAAGAGATTCTTCACTATAAGGACAGTGAAGTTCTGGAACAGGCTGCCCAGTGAAGTCATGGATGCTCCAACCCTGGAGATGTTCAAGGTCAGGTTAGATAGGGCTTTGACTAACCTGGTCTCATGGAAGGTGTCCCTGCCCATGGCAGGGGGACTGGAACTAGATGATCTTTAAGGTGCCTTCCAACACAAATCATTCTGTTTTTCTGATATTTCACAGATTTTATTTAATTAAATATGACATATCAAGCACTGATACAGCTCTGCAGCTGAAAGCCCTGCTAAAATAGATATTCTAGTTCTCCCCTAAAATTACAAGTGATTTTAAACACACTCTTGTTTCAGAATAGAGAGATGAAAGGCAATATCAGCTGAGTGTCTTTGACAACACACATTGTCAAAACCAAAAAATTATCTTGTAATAAAAAGCATGACAGAATTATATGGTAAAACAGTATAGGAATCTCCCTCCTTCACATATGTCATGTCTTCAACATTAGTTCTTCCCTTTTATTTTCCCTTTTCTATTGCATAGTATTTGATATGCCCTTATTCCTGTGTGATTAAAACTGAAGGCCAGCCAGTAACCACAGAGAAATATAGTGTATTCATAAAAAAAAGCCAAAAACCCCCACTACAGTACCTGCTTATGCAGCAATGATGAATCTCATCACTAAGAGATTCCTTTCATCTTCTAAAAAGATGTACTGATCTTAAAACCCAGATAAAAGAATAAAAAAAAAAGATAAAGAGCTAGTAATCAGTTCAGCTGATAATACCTGCCTTAGATTTCCTCCACGAATTTGTGTAGTTCAAGTCATATCCACTTTCCAATTCCTTCAAAGGCTCCTCTTACCCTTATTCCCAAGAAACATCCTAGTGAGGAAGCTGACTGTATGTCTCCTGACGTGATTCACCCAGCAGGTGCCCACATGTCTTGACACAGCAAGGACACATCCTGCAGGTCCATGAAGCCTACGTACCCGGAGTGCCAAGGGCACAAAGGGATGTCCCCAAGCACACACTCACTGCTTTGCCCTCCAGCAGCAAAAGGACAGGAACCCAGGCAGGAGGTGACATATGCTGTTCTCTATAGCTGACATCATTCAGAGTAGCACTGACAAAGGCCTCTAAGCTTCCCACTCTGGCTCTATGGCTGTATGTTGACAAAACAAAAAAATCAGGAAGATAGTGCAAATAAAATATTGCATTTTTCCTTCTCAGCATTCAGTAGGATTATTCCATTTCACATCACCAAAGAAGTCTGGAAATAGTCTAAAGTCAAAAACTCCTGGGATACCAAGACACTGCACACGTGCAGAGGCAACAAAACTAAGCAAGAATCATTTTGAGAGTCTCACACTCTTCTATAGAAATTTGACTTACAGTTGGATTTTTTTTTCCACAAATAAACACTGGTTAATTTCCCAATGTACTACTCCTCCCATACAGAGTCAGATTGTGAAATCTTGCCCTCCAAATGCATTGTTGTGTTTCAATTATTATTGTTAATTACTTGTGCTGTAGACACTGCAACTCTAACTAATCAGCTAAATAGAAATTTGCTACACTTATGAGGCAATCTAACTCCCTTGCTCCCTCTCCCGTGAGAATGCCGATGAACACTGAGGAACACTTCAAGAGAAGTGGAAGATAGACAACTGGGCTAATAAATTCTTCCCAATGCACAAGCTAGTCGTCCTCTCTGAAACAAAATCTGGAACAAAATCTTATCTTCCTCTGGAGAAGAGAATGGCAGGGAGAGACCTCCTACGCACAACCCACCTCCTAAACTCATTTCATGCCCTATCCCGACGCCTCCCTAACCACCGGTGTCCCTCAGCAAGGATGCAGAGCTCATCCAAAACCCTAAGACTAGATTTTAACAGAAAAACGTTCAAGAAACTAACTCATTTCTTTTACACTCCATAGGAAGAAAGATGAAAAGTGAGATTGGTGGGCATGATCAGAATCACAGAAATTATGCATTAGGTGAGGTAGCGAATACATCTGTCTTCAGCTTTTTAGGAGTCAGATGCAGGGACTGCAAGTCTTGATAAAAAATAACAACTGAAAAAAACATCTAAGCACTCAAGCAGCAATGTTGTACAAACATACGTTATAATTTTGCCCAGTAATTGAATGTCATACAAAAAGGGATAATTGACTGAAAATTTATAGTGTCTAATATACTTTGGGTAATAGGATGTCTTAACATTGTTTTCTGGCCTTACACTGTGAATTCATACAAAAATATATTTTTATTCTGATTTTACTCAGAAAGTCTTTCTTGGCTCTGAAAGCGGTTTAGTTTAGTATTTTCTTGCAGAAAATGCTTGCAACAGCATACTTGCCTCCCCTTTTCTTTATACACTAGATATTCATAATATATTTTTTAACATACAACCTTTTTCAGCTGGTTCTCTGGGAACAGTTCTCTTGCATCTGTACATTACTTCCTTCCAGAACACAGCATCTGGGGACTTGGAAAATGACAGAAGCTTTTACCCTTGTGGGTTAGATTTTGGCACTGAAAAGCAAATTCTGAGCCAGAAGTTCCCCTCACTAACACAAGTGAAAATTCAAACCTGTCACCCTCAAAATAAACTTAATTTACAGCAGCAGAATTCAATATCAAAATCAAACCCTCTATCAGCAGCTAAGTAACAATTCCATGTTTAAATGTAGTCAGCATCCCTGCAAACTCAAACGTGGAAAGGTGGCCTCTTCCATCCAAAATATACAAATTTCTGTCTGCTCCCACACACTCCCTTTTTTATATAGCTCTGAACTGATACCACTTTGAAAGCACAGCCTGCATTATACTTTCCTTTATTTGGCTTACATTGCTCCAGAAGCATCTGCCTCTTTCTTTCTATGTAGGTTAGGATGAGATTTTTGGTTTACTTTTAAGGAAATAACAGCACAGCTATTTTTGTAGACTGTGTATATGAACTACTTCAAAGCTGTGTATCAAACTGTAGTTTCTCAGCACAGTTGTCTTAATTGAGTGTGGGTTCAAATCAATTTCAAAACAGTGTTTCAGAAAGTCTTTAATTATTAATATTACTCTCATATTACTGTCATTTTTTTGTATGAAATAAAGTATTTTAAGTGTTACTCATCGTGCCTACCGGGAGTAGTGTTACCTGTGCAGATAAATTAATGAAATATCACTTTGGCTTATTCAGAGTTGAAGAAGCAGACAAACCAACACATGCAAACACACAAAACTGTGAAACAGAGTGGAAATAGAATCACCTTGCACACCACCCTGAACAGAGAAGAATGCTTTCTCAATAAAAGGTCTTTGCTAGTCAATTTAATTCAAGTTATCTACCCGGCCTGCTTCTTATTTCCATTCTGTGCAGATGACTTCAAGCTATCAGAAGACAGAGAATTAGAAGTATACCACTGCTATCAACAACATGAAAAGCTTGTTATTTCAGAGGAGCTCAGGTCTGCTGAAAGGACAGGATGGAAGCCTTATCACACATTGAGTTCAATGGCAGAGTCATAACGAAAATGAAGAACAGATTATTTTTCCCCCCTCCAATTTTACTCTAGGTCAGCATAAACCAGATTCCTCCTTCACAATTTCAATAGATGTAAGCTGGGGACTAATTAAAATACTGTGTCTCACTCATTCATGCAAAAAGTGATCCTTTCAGAGAACCACCAGTGGGAGCCTAGGACGTAGAGGCAGAGACACGAAAGTGAGGATGCTAGGCAGGATGCAAGGCAGGACATGGCACCACAGAGTTGTCAGCTTCTTTCCCAGGCTGCAGCTAGACTTCAACCCCCTTTTTTTCAAAATTCAAAACACAATCTCTTACCTTTTAGCAAAGTGCTCTAACTACCAGCTTCATAGCTTTCCAGGGATCAGCAGGGGACAGTCTTTCCTGTTGAAACTATTGCCAAAAAATAGTAAACATGCAGAGTTAGAGGAGAGGAAGAAAAAGAGGGAAGAACTGGAAGGGATGTCTGAGAGAGCTCTAAGCCTGAGAAACAGGTTTTTCACCCACAGGGGATTTTTTCCTAGTGTTCAGCCTCGGCCTCCCGTGGTGGGGCTCAAGGCTGTTTCCTCTTGTCTGGTCCCCTGTCACTTGGGAGTATTTGATGGGAATGGTTGGACTCGATGATCCAGCGGGTCTTCTCCAGCCTGATGGTGCTATCATTCTATGACCTTGCCTCTGGCCTAACGCTTAGTGAATATGTAAGTAATTCTGCTAATCATTTTAGGTAGTTTTATTTCCAAGTAGTACTGCAGGACTAAAACCTGCAGCCTAGAGCTGCAAATCCTGTTACTGTTAAAAGCATGTTACATTACAACTGCACAAACATTAATAAGGCTAATGCAATCACAGCTGAATTTCTGAAATTAAATAAATCTTTCAAATGAAAAATTCCAATTAAAAAGTTCAGAAGGGTTATACAATAAACACAAGATATCAGAGCCAAAGACGTAGTAAATAGTACACAAAACCTTCCCCCCCAGAGTCACACCTGCACACAAAAGAAATAACATAAATGTCAACAGACCACTTCAGAAAAGAAATAAACAGCACCACTTCATCCTAAATTCTTGTTACCTGAGTTAAAGTACTATTATTTCTGCTGGATTTCACTGTGGATCACATGCCTTGGGAAGCTGAAGCCTATCTGACAGGCTCCAGCTTTCTCTGCTGTGTCCCAGGGCTAGTCATTCTCACATCCTCCACACTTTTTCTAAAGCCTGAAGGCATTATCCCCTGTAAACAGTCATGCTGCTACCAGGCTTAGTAAAGATTCCAAAGACAACAACGTACCTCTGTCCTTCAAAATGCACTCTGGTTTCCTACCAGGTATAAATCCTTACAAGATAAGGCTCAAAACCCTGTTTCTGCCCGTTAGTATAAGCACAGGGGGAAAAAAGGCCCATCAAAGCCTTCTTTTATTTTTGGGGTTTTTTTTCTGCATGTTTGTTTCAATACATATCAAATTATTTGATACATGTTTGTTTAAATATATATCAAATTCTTTGATACTGTTCTGTGAACATTACAGAGAAAAATTGCTACTTCTACTTCTTGTATTTACAACAATCCCCTTCTTAACACAATGTTCTAAATGACTTAACACTTCAGAGATCTTTACAAGAAATACTACATTTGCAGAGAGTGACTTCCATCCCAACACCATTTATTTTGGTAGCAAGTCAGGTGGTAGGTGAACATGGGGTAAACTCATTTGAGAGATCAGGGGAACTCTTTTCAGGAACTACAAAGGCAGTTTTCAGCAGATTGGAAAAGCACAAAACAAAAATAAGTGTGTCTATCTTGAAAACGTGCCAAACTATTAAATTTTTTTCTAATACACAATGCATTAGAACTTAAAGCCATAAATGATTACCTGTATAATGATTATAAATCTGTTTCCAAAGACTTATCATTACATACAAGGACTAACTTGGGGGTTTTTTTAAGATAATAGCAAGCTAAAAAGCAGATAAACTTTGTCAGCCTGTGAAAAAGCAGGTTTGGTTTTGACAGGCACCCAGGCTGTGACATCTCCACCAGAGGTTTCACAATGCGCAGAGCAGGAGTGGACCAGGCATAACATTATTATATTTTAAAAGTCTACTCCATTTACACAGTCTTGTGTGATGTGATTGACACTCATAACCTTTACATAAGCAATACTCACTAATTCAAGTCCTGTCACCACTTCAAAGGCCCCAAAATGCATCCAGAAATAGCCTTTGACCCTCATCCTAGCAAAACCAGCCAGGAGTTGAGATTTGCATCACCCATAGCAAATTCTATAATCCCTCGCTCTACTTTCTGGGAAAACGCAGCCAATAACATTTAGCAACATCTTTCTGAACTTCTTGGTATGTTGTGCTCCCTTATCACAAACTCAACCGCTCACTTAAACATGAGCGGGACACTGCTGTAGCCACGTCTGTATCTCCCACTCATTCCAGGAAAGAAGAACCAAGCTACTTAACAATTACCATACTGCTGATAGCTGGGCACAAGGAGTGATTGAGGTGGAATCACAGAATTTTAGGAGATATCAGCCACAGCCAATAACTGCATTTTAGCATAACTATCGGAACCTACAAATCTGTTCTTTCTACTGGAGAAACACAGGTCATGCAAGCTCTACAGTCTCCTTTTGTCGTCACAGGTTTAGACAGGAAAAACATCCTCCCCCCAGGAGGAAAGCACCTTTTACTAGTGTTCCTCCTCTCTTCCTCCACCAGCTCTAAAAACAATATAACAACAAAGCAGTCATAGTTCCTTCTCAGTATCATCTCCGGTGTAAATATGCTCTCCATAACCTTAAATGCCAGAGGACTCCAGGAACAAAGGGTTCCTTCCGGAGCTGCTCTTCTCATCCTGCCCTCCTTAACCCCCCAGACAGTAAACATAGCTGAGGTAGCCACAAGTCATCATTTCCTACACAACAGAACAAAACCAGATAACCTTCAAGTCTCCTTCAGTGATCACCACTTTCTCACTTCTAGAATTGCCATAAAGCTGTGCTAGCTAGTATTTTTTTTTGTTTTTAAACAGTGACTGTGGCACTAATCCCTTTTTTTAAGGGCTAAGGAGGACTCGGAAGTCATGGAACATGCCGCAACCTCCCATGCAGGAATTCAAAGAACACTGGAGAAGCCTCGGGTTATGTTGTACTAGATGTCAAGCCTTCAGCACAAACAGCATTTTAAAGACAGTTTCCTGACAAATATGGTGTACCGACCACTAAAACCAAATACATGCAAGAAAAAGATTGTCTGGTATAGCAAAGACATGAATTTCTCTCTCATCTTTATTTGATCAGATTTGTACAGAGGTCACAAAATCTGGAGTGACTGCTTCTACAAAGTAGATGCCATTGAAGACGGAAAAAATCTAGAGTGACTGATCAACAGCTTCCCAGCTCAAGATGCATCTTCACCCCATCCATCCCAATCCATTAATACCTGCAGCTGAGAAGAGACGGCTGCTTTTGGAGGGGACCTTAGCTACACCAGGAAAACCTTTGCTATTAAGGAATCCGAGCTGCATAACCAGGAGGGAAGAACATGCCATGACATTTAACTTTTCGTAAGAGCTGAAGAGAATAAAAAACAAACACCTCCTAGTTCAAAGGCTTTCAGCTGCACACTTCTCCTGACACTGTAAATTGATTCAATACTTTCTAATTCAACCTCAGTTGTACGCAGACCCTCATTATGTAAGATCCAACGGAAACTCAAAACGCCCAAAAAAAGCTAAAAGTGCCACTAAATTAAAAAGCATTTGGGAACTCATAATGAAAAATAATAAAAAGCAATTTCCATACATTTTTTTCAGATAAATTTTTAGTGAACTTTTAAAGTCAGGCATGTTCAATTTACTTCTGTTTTTTATTTACTACCTGTGCTAAGACACCGTAAAGTAGAATTCCCAGATATTGTATACAGGAAAAAAACCTACAATTAACCCACATTTTTATTTCATTCACTATTTTAAGAAAAAGTTTTGAATACAAGACTTCTTTAAAGCAAAATAAGCTTTAAATTTTCTTAGCTACATACTGTAGAAAAGGAAATCTTTTTTTTTCTTATATTTACTCTTTCATGGCCAATTGTAAAGCAAAAAAGAACAGATCAGCTCAAATTTATTATGCTTATTTTCTCACAAATTGTATTGTTTACTATGCCTCTCAAATTTTATTGCAAAATAAAATCAGCACTCATACTTGTGTCTTTATCAAGCAAGAAAACACTACTCCCTCCTATTTAAGGTCAGGAAACATTTTATTAGCCCCAGACTTCTACTCCCAGCAGGAGAGAAGAAAAATGCAGCAGCATTAATCAGATTGTAAGCACCTCCATATTATCAAAACATAAGTGCAGTCACAGACACCTCTTAAACAAGTTTGTAATAATTCAAATATAAAACCCGATTACAAAGGGAGTATTAAAGACTTGATCAGTCTTCATTTCACTTATTTAACTGAAACAGGAAAAAATGTTGGTACAAGAGGAAATGGTTCAAGCCTTTATACAACCCATAGCACTGTATCATGCTAATTCTTAGATCTTAAAATCAGAGGCAAAAGGCGAATGCTGGAAGAATACCACTCCTCTTGATTAATTTTTAATTTAGTTTTACAGATTAAAGTTCTACATTCTTTTTGCTTCAATATAATACACATTCTATTATCATCAAAACTAAATTCAGAGTATTAAGATTTCCCTTTACCCCCCTGCCCCCTGTAATTTTCAGATAGACATTGCCCCAGGTTTGATTAAATATGGGGAATATATACTTAGACATAGCCAGAGCCTCAGTGTTTCATAGAAAAGGTTACTGGCTAAATACATTCTCTTCCATAAAGTACACTGCTTGCCAGAAACCCACAGAATACACTGACCATGGATGAGAAGGAGAGTAAAGTCAACATAACCATCTCTTCCTAAACCCTGGGAAAACAGGACTTCACAGCCTGCTTCAGAGCTAATCCTCTTATGGACTATTTCATAGCAGACAAAGGGAAAAAGAAACTAAGTAAAGTCCAAAGAGAAAAAAACCTAAGAATAAAACAGTCCCCCCCCTTCCATGCAGACTGTCTGGGCACTTCTCCTGAAGACGGATTTAATGTAACAGCTAGCAGAAGACACTTGCTTCTTGAGAACAAATACAAACTATTTTTTGCACTCATACACAGTAGTAGGGACCACCTAACAAGGGTAAAGAATACCATTAACAAATAAATCACGATAGCCTTGTAGTTAACTTTATTCTTTCAAAAGATTTAAGGAATAGCTCAGTATGACAGTACAGTAACATAGAAATCAAAACCAAAATCTAGATTTTTATTAAACTTGATGACCAAATCNAAAAAAAAAAAAAAAAAAAAAAAAAAAAAAAAAAAAAAAAAAAAAAAAAAAAGGTCACAGGTCCCTAGTCCAAAGTAAAGGAGATAAATATACATTACTGCAGCTGCTTCTCTTCATTATTCTCAGCATGTCTTGGAAACCAGTTAACCATCCATCCATATCTTTAATGTGCATCATCCACACCTTCCATTTCCAAACTCTATCACAGAAGTGTCTTAAAGGATTATGTTCCAAGCATACACCAGACAAGTTAATCAGACAGTTTCTTATTTAGTACAAAATTAGAAGAAAAAAAAAAGAATAGGAAGGGGGCAGTGTGAAATATCAATATAGAAAGAGCACTGTACTCTGCTCTTCCTAATTATTTTTATGTACTGGCCATTAAGAGAGAAAACTCCACATTATTCTTGTATATTAATTCCTAATTTGTACAATAAATAAGATAAATAAACAGGATGTGAAGCATTAAGATTCAGCACAGGGCACAGGCAAATTCTAAGGGCAGCAATATAATCCTCCAGGGGAAGTATGCTGTTATCCTTTGCAGTTATCCTAGCCACTCAGGAGTGCAGCATACTTCTCTTCTGCTTTACATTCTGCTTATCCATATGATTTATACATGTGATAGCTATTCATTCTTTTAATGCCTTTGATAAAAGCCTAACCTAAGAATGTTAAACCCTGCATGAACCATGACGCAGTTATTCATTATGTACTTTAATGCAGTATGTATCAGAGCAGTCAGATAAATGAGTCTACAATCATTTTTTTTACATTTTTAAGCAGAGCCTTATCTCCTCATTTGCTGGCTTCCTTGATAGGAACTTCTAACTGTGACTAACATGTCAAGTACATAATATCTAAAGTACCATACCCACAAGAGGTGATATCTTACATTAACCAGTTGACAGTCAACAGCAATAGTCTTTACAAAATGAGACACAACATTTTAAAAAATTTTGAGAAGCAAGAATTTTTCTGAATCGGAGTTAATAAGAAAAAAAAGAAAAAGAGAGAGAGAGAAGCTGCTTGGACCTTTACAGTCTTAAACTGAAACATTCTTAAATTTCTGGCCAAGAATTTGACTCCCCCTACAATTTGCCTATGGTATATTATACACTTTTCTTCAGTTGCTTCCTGATAGCATGTTATTTCTCCTCATCAAGAACATTACTGTACTTAGTAAGCACAATTTCCAAAGGACAACCAAGACACTACACCACACCAACTAATTCCCAGTAAGGTCTTTTTCAATACATTCACACTGAAACACCAGCAAAGGATTTGACTTGCCTATCGATGCAAAATGCTGATATGGGTTCCCCTTTTAAGAAAAACCAAAGACTATGTCCAAACATCAGAGTTTCACAAGTCCAAGATTCCTTCAAGAATGCAAACCTTTGATGTACCTTCCTTAACTAAGATTTACCACTTCATTTGCAAGCAACCTTTCAAACAATAATGAAACTGTCCATTTCCAAAGCTATCATTTTGCTTGCAGCTCAGAACAATCCACAGAAGCCTAGCTTGATGGACACTGTAATCTAACTCTCCTTCCTTAAGAACTATGCAAGGCTTCCTATCCCAAGGAGGTTAACACATTTTTTCCTGATTAAATCTGCATAATTATTAAGCTGTGTTCATGCAGCTCTGCAAGATATTTTAATGGTAATTAACAGTCTAGGAGATCAGGTCTTCTTTCAGAAAAGGATGTATTTTCCCTGAGTTCAGACAAATGTGGATTAGTTCCTCATGTTCAAATTGGATGTACTACCCACTGGCACAGTACAGATGCAATTTTAAATCAATCTTACATTACTGGTGGCAACAATACTGTCAAAATAGTAAAAGCTTATAAAAACATAACATGCAACAGACCTGTGCCTAGCATCTCACAAAGCACGAGTGTACCAAAAATTGCATGAAAATACTGCTATCGTGTATCAATGACATTGAGTCTCAACTGGTACAGAAGACATTATCTCCAGGTAACTAAGCTGAGAAGAGAGTCCTCCTAGAAATGTTCCCTTTGTGTTTGGTCTTTAAGAACTTTTCTATGCTGAAAAGATGACTAGAAGCATACCTGGATGTCACATGGAAGTTTAAAGTAGTAAGTACAAACAGGATTTTCAATTAAAAAATATTCTTACTGAAGAAGAAATTACTTTTTACTACTAGATACTGCCTTCACTAGGAAAGCAGTTCTTATGTCAGAAGTGCTAAGAGTAATCAAGAGCATAGCAAATTGGGGATTTATGTGGAACAAGGAACACAGATGGAAATCACTTTTAACCTGTTTATCCATGAATCCAACCCAATTACATGCTCTAAAAAAAAAATTATTCCACTATCAAATATTAAACAAAAATTTCATAGAATATTAAAACCAGCCTCTCTCACTGTGAGGCAAGAAATGCATTTGATTTACACATGTTAATGTAATTATGCAAATGTTGAAACTTTCATAATGTCCTGCAAATAGCTTCTTTCTTTGGGGAGTTTTATCTACTCAATTTATTTTAAAAAGCACTTTTCATCTCTGAATTGATTCGCTTCTGTCCTACCTTACCTCTAGGAGGCAGCAAGCAGAAATTAAGTTGGTGCCTTTCCAGCTACCCAAGCACACCTCTTCTGATAACACAGATTGCAGCTGTAATCAGGATGCCTTCAGTCACCAAAAGCAGAGGCAAGGCAGGAATCGAAGCCAGAAGGTCAGGCTGACCTCTTGATCTCCAGTTTGGCTTCCTGACATTGCAATGAAGATGCAGAGAGCAGCATTACCAACATCTCTGATAACCTGGGCATCTACCCAACACAAGGAACACAGATCCTCAAGATAAGCTGAAGCCTAGCCAAGAAGTTCCAGACAGGCTATGTTTCTAACAGCATCCTTCAGGCTGTCACTCACTTTTAGCACTCAATGATAAATTAAATATACAAGTCATAATTATATTCTTTGCTAATTAATTAAGCAGCCACGTGCAGCTTCCCCTGCTTCCCACCAACTGCGAAACTTAAAGGTTCAAGGGAAAAGATTTTTACATCAAAAAGGGCATCTTTGTCTTACTCAGTAACAACACGAGCATCATTAAGGTCAAGTGCATTCCTGATGCCGTACACGGCAATCTTTCTTTTCCTTCACTACAGAACACAAATATTTAAAGGAACTTGCCTATCCCTACCTCCTCTACAGCACACACCCTCGCCCCATCTTCCCACAGCAGAAAAGCAGAAGCCTCACTGTAAAACCCATTCTCTCACTACATCTTTGCTTTCCAGAAGAGGACAACTATGTTTCTACTGAAGAGATACAAGGCTATCACTATTAAAAGAAACTGTTTCCAGAAAAAAAGGTCAAAGACTATATGGTGATACCTGCAGGAATTCCCTTCTAGGAAACCACTTTTTAGCACTTTGAGAATGCTGGAGCAGCTGTACACCCACCTCAGCTGCTAAAACCACTGTTTACATTCCACTGTCAAGAAGGAATTATGGTAAGACTTCTTATCTGAATGAATAATCAAATTGCTTTAGAAGTCTCAGTTTTATGTTATCAGACACGATTATATGAGAGTAATGGCAAAACAGATGTTATCCAATTGGTAGAGGGATTCCCAAATCTTTTGGAGAGATTGTCCATAAGCCATAAAACTAAGCAGGCCATGCAACTGCACAGCTACATACAACAGCAATGAAGTGGAAACAAAAATACCACCTTTGTAGAGGATTGGTTAAATTACTAACCAAGAATATTAGATACTGAAGTACAGTTTTAAAAAATATACTGGAGGCAATAGTATCACAATACAGAAATGCAATCACAGCATGGCAATGCGTTTGAAAACACTTCTGTGCTGCTGGCAGGGCTCAGTTGTTCATGGAGGGATCAAACCAAATGCTATTGAAATTCAGGAAACTGATGTACTGCAGCTGAAGTGCTATCATAATTTAAAATTGAACATTTTAGTGCTCAAACATATTTTTTCTAAAGCATTTTTAATGTTTTCCTTATCTTTGAGCTTAGCCAACAGATCTTTTAAATAGCAATGATAATATCTTTAAAAATCCTTAAATTACCTCTGAATTTTAAAAAAAAATGTTACTAGGAGTGCTTTAGTTGTAAGCCCTTCAACAAAACTAATTTCAGCTTTGCTACCAAATATCAAATCAAGTGATTACTGTAGCAACTATGGACTTAGAACTAGATTAAACTTCTGAAGTTAGCTTTATATATGCAAGAGTATAAGCACATGCAAAGGCATATTGGAATTGCATCTGCATAGATGCCTGTCTAGTCCAGTAACACTATCTTTGACAGTGGTCTTTGTGTACTTAAGGGTTTTTTTCCTCAGGCCGTCTATGTTGCAGAATGAAAAAAACCCAACACACCCAAAAGGCAACAAGCACAAGGCAAGCTGTACTTTAGCGTCTTTGAAGATGGGTGTTCACTTGGATTTTATCCCTCTTGAATAGTAACTCAGTGATAATTTTCCCATGCAGCATTACTGAGGCTTGTAAGTGTTGTGATAACATATGCTTGAGAAACAGCTGTGTCGTGGGCAAAGAGACTTCAGTAACAACTCACTTCACAATGTCTAATTGTTCTGTTGCAATATGATTTTTTGCTGCTGTGGAGGAACAGATATGCCAGGCTTCTTTCTTTGAACAGAAAAAGCCAAGCCAAAAATAAGATACAAGCATATGATCGAAAGCTCTCAAGATGAGAACCTTGTCAACTAAGAACAAACTGTTAAGGGCAATAAGCAGCTGTTAACCACTTCCATAAGCTGGAAACAGAAATTATATTGTGGCACAGAGCTCCCCATATACTTTTTCCCTTACCTCCCTCCAACTGAAAATGCCTGGGTTGCTATTTCAGATTTAAAGTTTTTTTTAATGTCAATCTTGAACTCTGTCATTTACAAATCCAGAACTTCCCCAATAACATTAACTGTATGGCACAAAATCCCTTTTTATTACAGCTCAAGACTCAGCTTCTTACTCCACTACTTGAAAAACAGGGAAAAGCTCTGCAACTTTAGAGCTCAGCTGGCACTACTTACTCTCCAATGTCCTTTTTTTTTTTAATCTTGCAAGCATTTCAAAATTTAGCATGCAAGTTACATGGGCTCAATTCAATTCCTAGATTAGATCACAAACCTGAGATGTATGGAACACTTTCAATCCATGCTTCAACATGAGGAATTTATGCACTCTACAAGACTGTGGTCCACAAAGCTTACTGATTTCAAGAAATGCAAGGTCAAATATGAAAAATCAGAATCTTATGCTTCTGTCAGAAGGCTGGCATCCTTCCTCCTCCCTACCCACTAATCCTTAAAATATCCATTTCTGGGGCACCCCTAATTGTCTCAGAATGCCTCCAAGGAGGCAGAGGCATGCCAGAAATAGCCATGAAATAAAGGTTTGCAAGAACCCTACCCATTATGATTATATAGCGATTATACAGCAGATTATATAGTGGCATCACTGGATGATTGCTGAAAAAGGTTTTCTGGGTCCACTACAATCATGTAATTCACTCCAAAATTGCTCACAAAAGAGTTAACCAAGTAAGCACTGACAGCCTTGTTTGGTAAATTTCATCCAAGCTTCTTTCTCCCAGTGTTACAAGTATGATAACTGCCCAAGCCTCTGGTATTTCCCCAATTAGGTTTCAATAAAACACAATCTCACTCTGACACGCTGAGAAGATTTGCCCCTCAACAACTTATAAGCAACTAATACCAAGCAGCTCCTGGAAGCCCAAGGCAGATGATGCTTCTCCAGCAGCATGCACTTGTCTGCCTTCTGCTTCATGCCAGGGATGGTAGGCATACAAGCGAAAGTGCCTGTTCAGTTGTGACAAAGCTATCTGTCCAACACAAGCAAGGGGCTGTCAGTAACCAATGTGATTGCATTTATTAATATATCTAGATAGCTGAAAATCTTGTTGCTGGTACATTTTTAATCGCTGTAGTTTAATTTTGAATTTTAGATTCCCAAACCCATCAACAAATATAACAAACTAATAGTCAGAATACAGTTTCATCAAGTCAAAGAAATTAAATGAGACTGTGAAACTACAGTAGGTGTAAAACATCAGTTCACAGTAATTCTATGCAACATACACTTGCCTCAGAACACTAGATTTCAACTGATTCCTGATGAAAGCTTATCCCTGTTTCACTGCTTCCAAGTCCTCCAGACTTTGAAGGCAGAAATCAAGTACACTTTTAAAAAGGCATAGATTAAAGAGGAGGGACTTTCATATTCTAGCCTTCAGCTACTAAAACTGGACTGAATTTCTGAGCAATTCCACAGCTGCATTAGATGAGAAGAGCCAATTTCCAAAGAGTGAGTGCTAGCATTAGAATTCATTATGATTGTTTTCAAGATAGGGTAGTGATATCACTTCAAATTCATGTCCTCTCTTCCCTCTTTTTTTGTTTTACACAAGGCAAATACATAAAATTTCCATATTCATCTCCTTCCTCATAGCTCAATTAAGAGTGTAAGAAAGCAGTTTTGACTTTCTTTGTCTTCTACTAAGACAGACTACTCCTAAATAGTAACTCTTAGGTACATTTTTTTCTAAAACAAAGTCACAGTGCTTGAAAAGGTTGACATAGCACTTTATCTCTGTATACTCATCTTTTAAAATACAACATGATTCTTGCAGTAGCAGAAGTAGCAACACAAAAACAAAAACCCAGGAAAAGGGTCTCCCAAGTGAGGCCACAGTGGGAAAGCATGTTTTCCTAATGGGAGAACGCTGCTCTATCACATTTCCAAACAGCTTTGCAAAACGAAGCTAGACACAATCAGCTATTATCCAAACATTACTTACTTGCAATGTGCTGTATATTTCCCATTCAAAGTGCTGCTGGAAGGGGCAAAGAGGTCCCGGGTTTGACAATAGCCTGCTGCCAGGTGGAAACAATTAAGGAAGGAAGCTCTCCTCCACTGTGCGAATTATTTACTAGCAATCCCCACCAAAGACCATGCCATGACCTAATTTAACCACATCACTTGCATCATGTCTCTCTCTACCTGCATGTTTATGACAAGACAACCCCATGACTTCTCCATGTTTCTACAGAATATTTTGATTTGTCTAATTTCTCATTGTTGTAGCTGTTTTTAAAGTTAATCTGCCTTCTTCCTGCATCTGAAAGCTGAAATAAGGAATTTTCTTTGCCTTGAGCCAGCCTAATGTTGTTAACTTGCAATACATTAACTTACATCAGCTGAAACTGTAGCTCAGAGCTAATAGCACTGGGGGAATGTTGTTTTGGTTTTGTTTTTTAACATAAAAAACAGGGGAGGGGAAGGTGGATAAAATATGCATCACTGATTTTGTAATGATATTTTTTTCTAGTAATACTGCTCAAAAAAAGACTGATAATTGTATATACAATAGATGGGAAACAATAATCTTGTGGTAAGGTTTGAATACTGACTTCTTGGTTTAGATGACCAAGATATCAAAAATGACTGAATGGTGTGGCTAAAACATCCAGAATCTGTCAAGTTAACCTTTTGTTTTCAAAAATTATTCCTTTGCCTCTAGTATTTGATTGGAAGACTGTCATGTAGAATGCTGAGGGAGAGAGTAGTATTATTGCCAAAGATTATTAATAACAACTACACCCAAGTTAAAGGGGAGATTCCTAGCACGCATGTAGAAGATGGAAATGTTTTAGACATCTGATTTAAAATAATTAACCATCAAGAATGGAGGACTGAGTAGTCTCTCTTGTAAGGGAATTCACTCAGCCTGCAGAAGCTGACCATCTTTGTTCCCTCAGAGCAACATTCTTGCCCCCATATCTTCAACTAGACCTAAATATTTAAGACAACAATGTTAGGCAAAATAAATCTTGCTTCTACTGCTAATATGTCATTCAGGCTGAAGTTTTTAAATACAAAACGGGCTACGTTGCTGATAGCTTTGAAAGGAGCACTGTGGTGTAGCTTGGCAT
Source organism: Piaya cayana (assembly GCA_013389865.1). Lineage (NCBI taxonomy): Eukaryota > Metazoa > Chordata > Aves > Cuculiformes > Coccyzidae > Piaya > Piaya cayana. The sequence goes on along the minus strand of WAAB01023932.1, from coordinate 72,813 downwards.
CATTCATAACAAAAGGCAAGTTCCCTCTTGACTCACACAGCCACAAGTAACAGGCTTTATCGAGACAGCTTCATACATTTGAATGTTTTCCACTAATATCAAAGGCTCCTAATATCAAAGGCTGCTGTTATTTGATACCACTTAGGACCACCTGCCTCAAGAACAAGCATCACAGGAAAAATAATAGAATTCAGACTGCCTCCATTTGGGATTCCTCTTTATTAAATGAAACAGCCATCATCAAGTTTGCCAGCTTCAAAAGTAAGGAAAACTACCACTTCCTCACTTTTTCTCAGAAGCTGCTGTGGAAAGAGGATGAAGATGTAGCATCACGGTCACACTGGAGACTGCTCATTCTCAAGTCTTACGATAATGTTCTGAATTAAAAAGAAGGAGGGAAAGTGACGAATATTTAAGTTAACTCATTTTTGCAAAGAGTGCAGATCTCCCTTTGCCTCCTCCTCCTTTCCAGTACATATAGTAAAACTCTAAGCCCAGTGCCTTTAAATAGGCATCACTTACTGCAAAAGGAGAGCAGCTATAGTCTACATCTTATTTCCCAAGAATATGGACCAAATAAAAAAAAAAAAAGAGATGAAAACACCACCTCTCACTATGAAGAGACAGGGTAGGAACAAGTCAGTAACAAATGAAGCACAGTTAATAGCTCCTCCTCCCAGCAAAGACCTACAACACAGAAGAAGCAGTAAAAAGTAGCAGTAGGAAGTGCAGTAGGAAGAACCCAAACACGCTTAATCCTTCTCAGTAGAGGCAACTGGGCTTAGAGTCTGTGGAGCTCTTTACATGAGAGGGGAAGAAAGAGCCTAAGTACTTGATACAATCACCAAAATTCACAAAAAAATTAGGTCCTTCCCTCTATCCCCTTGAGAAGGGGGATGGGGGCTAGATTTATATTTTAGTCCCATCAAACTAATAAGAGTCCTTGAATTTTACATCATCTTGAACAGTTTAACAGGGTTAGCCTTGTTTTGGGAATATGGATCATTAGCAAAACTGTCAGCCCTATAAAATAATCATTGCTTTATTTCCTTGGCAACAGGGGAAACTTTTAAGAGTTTTAAAGTACAGAGTGGACAACCCTCTCCGGGCTGTAACCTTTTGCAAGCTTACTTACAATACATCAGCTGAATATCTCTTCTAGGAGGGATCTGAAAGACCAAACAGATCATACACAATTTGAGAGCTTACAACACCACTCAGTTAAAAGTACATTACTCTGAAATCAAGAGTTCATCTCCTGGTTCTTCTACACATCTATTCAGGAGAGAAATATGGCAGAGCTAGAGAGAAAGTCCTTAAACAGAAACAGAATAGTGACAAAGCTCAAAGTAAACAAATATAAATGTGACTTAGACTTAAACATATCTGTACTGGGGGAACACCCACCCTGAAGGACACGCACACGATAGGGCTAGCAAGGGAGGTGGTTGATTCACCTTCCCTGGAGGTGTTTAAGGCACGGGTGGATGAGGTGCTAAGGGACATGGTTTAGTGTTTGATAGGAATGGTTGGACTCGATGATCTGGTGGGTCTCTTCCAACCTGGTTGCTCTATGATTCTATGATTCTCCACCTGCATTGGACTGGCACTGGTCTAAAGCTGGCAGTGTGCTTAGCCTGTTGTCTCGGTAGGTAAAACAAATAAATAAATAAATAAATAGGAATGCTCTGCAAAAGGCTGATGTTGCAAGTATTCGTTCAACTTTTATCAAAAATACCTCAAAAACTAAGCAGATCTCTACAGGCATTTCATTGTCAGTAATACTGCTCAGTAATCCAAAAGTAAAACCACTGCAAAGAGTAAGTATCTGAGTAAAATCTGAGTAAATATCAAAAGCAGAAAATACCTGGAGAATACAAAAAAAGAATGTACTGCCCAGTAGATTTGCCTCCATTGCAGCCAGCAGTGCCCAGACATCAGCACAAAGACTCAGGCAAAGCCATCTGACCAAAAGGACTTCTGTATTATTTGGATCATTCATTCCAGTGTCATTTTCAAAACTATCACAGAAACAGAGAAATTACCAGTTAGTTCTTCCACAGCAAAGGAGAAAAATCTGAGGAAGGCACACCAAAAAAAAACCAACCCCCCCCTTAAAAAAAAAACCAAAAAAAACCCCATGAAATATCAAATTACCAGAAAGTAAAGTTTTTGAGAAACTGGGGTTTTTTAATGAGGCTAAAAATACTTTCTTTCCTGTTATACCCTATCTCCTCAAACAGGAAGAATATATAGGAAGAAAAGTTTAATGTTTGGGCAAAAGACACTTTTTTTTAAGAACACCACAAACTGAAACTCCTGAAAATTGCCCTGGATAAGGGGCTGTAAATCTGGAAGACCTGTCAAGAACCATCAGCACAGCAAAGTGAAGCTTGATCAGCCTAAATGGTCAAAGGAGGATTTGATTTTAGCCCCCATCCAGCACTCCCACCATCACCATAAGGCACACTGGAAGTTAAACACAATTTTTCAAAGCCCAAACTGGAGTCAGTAGATGAGAAAAGACCTTTTCAAAAACCGAGGAACATGAATTCAAACACCACATTTGAATTTTCTTCTTTCCTACCACATTTTAGAGACAAAAAGGGAAAGAGATGAAACATGGACTTGCCTGTCCAATACATAAATCCACATTTCTATCCCTTTACAAGAAGGGAGAACAACAGACTAATTAAGGTTGATTTTTTTTTTTAATTAGGAAACCAGGAAACACACAAAGGAGCAAATAATCACAAAGGACTGTTCCACTCTGCTTTTTAAGCACTGATATGATACTATTTGTAACACTTAATGCGAATAGTAATTACCTAGCAACTCTTACAGGGTGCACCATCAGTTCAGGCACCTCTAAGCAGGTTCCCACACCTGGGTTTTGGATAAGACCAGCTGCACTGCCAACAGGGACCCTCTGGCTGCAGCTTTCACCTGCAGCTGGTCATATCAGCGCCACCAGCATCATGACAAAGAGAAATGCTTTAAGACTAAGTGACTTCAGACCTCGAAATGTTTTCAGAAAGGAACTCACGACACCTTGCAGAAAGGTTGAAGCCAAATTTGCATCACCCACATAGTAACAAAGCCACAATCTTGACATCGAGGTCACAGCAAAAACCAAGGGAGGAATATACATTTTTAACCTCATGACACCACAAGCCCATGTGGAAACACATTTGTAAGTCTTTTATACATACCCTTTAGGAATTATGCTGGGATTAATATTGCATGTTAGCAGGTTGGGGGGGGCTGCAAGGTGGGTGGGTAATTGCAAAGTTCAGCTCCTCAAAGAAGAGCAATCGTAGATTGAAATAAGGTATAACCTTTTTATCATCCATCTACGTATCTAGGCAGTAAAAACCACTATTAAACAGAATGACACAGAAGCTCTAGAAAAGGCAAATCAGCAACACCAATGCACTTCAAAAGACCTCACATTCCAGGTTCAAATGATGAAACTACTGAGTCTATGCAGCAGAACTGAACATGATGTCAAAACAACAGAAGAAAGTAGAACATGCTGATAGAAGTTAATCCAGGTTAATTTAGAATTAGAACATTATTTTTTTTACCTGTAGGAAAACAAATTATTTTAACAGTTAACCAGGTATGTTTATATAGTGGAGGTAGCTAATCCAAGAGTACATATCTAAACTGTCTATTAGTATTTAGGGACAGATTTAATCACCTGAAACAACCCCTACCCTTTTCACTGCCAGCCTAGCCTCCTCACACTGCAGATTATACAATTAAGCCATTTCTAAATCAGTTCATTGTGGTACTTCGTACGAAAAAAACTGCAGACCTCCCTTCCTATGCATAAATAGTTCAAATGCATGCTGAAGCTAAAACTAATAAGAGCAAAACTTAAGACTTGTTTACTTCAAGCACTGTGAGATAGCATCCAAAATAAGGGATGCTTCTTCCAGTGAGCCTGGTAAACAGTCCCAAATAACAGAGGACAAACTTGGGAGCTCTGTATTTTTGATCTCATGGCTGACTAGCTCCCACCTCCCCTACAGACATCAATTGATGACACTTTTCACAGTAGATTACAAAAGCACAGACAGCAGGTCCAAATAAAATCTGAGCACAACCAGATGAACAACAAATTCCCACTTTTTACTTCCAATTCTTCCAGGCAGGACTGCAATCACAAGAAACTGCTGACAGTGCATCACTAATCCACACCCCACCTCTAGGGGCACCAGGGACAGCATACACACAGCTGGTATCACTGGGAAGAGTGATGGGGAGGAGGAGAGCCTATTGCTCACCCTTGCAAAACAAATCCATAGCATTCACTTAATTCAAACTGGTCAATGGCACATAGGTTTCATTGGGAATGATGCTGCTCTTATCTCTATCATATCAGCTCAGCAGGGGTCAGGGCCAGGTCTCTAGTGCCCCTTCAGCTTCGCCAAATCCAGAGGAATCAAAAGGGAACTGTAACAGCTGCTCCAGAATTATCCAGTGAAGCAGGCAGGGGAGAAAAAGCAGGGGCCATCATCAAGGCTGTTGTGTCCACCCTGTAGCAACTGCTCTTAAAAAAAATGTGTATCCTTGGGACTGCCATGACTATGCTCCAGATCTAAACGTGTCACTGACCCTGACAGATTTGCCCCTCTTGCAAAAGTGCACCAGAAGGCGTACTGCAGCTCATGAGTAAAATGTATTAGTAGCGTGTATGTTACACATTTACCATTTAGCATCATTATTTCCTGCTACATTTCCATTTTGCTCCACCCCCCTTAGTGTTAAAGAACTTCATGTAATATGGAAGAGATCATCACTGGTGTTCAACAATGGAAAATTCTGATACTCATCCTTACCAAGTACTTGTATAACCAAGAGGCAGCAGATTACATGAATTATAAGAAACAAAACAAAGACCAGATTCATAGAAAGGAGTAACAGCATGTAAAGAATCCAATCCATCATTGAAGACATCTTTCTGCAAGACACTGTACGAGCTCCAAGCAGGTTAGCCCTCAGCCCACAGGCAGAAAGAACAAACAGATATGGACAAATCAAACAACAAAACAACAGGAGACAAAACAAATTTAACCCCAGCATGCAAGACTAGTTAAGCCTACGTTCCTTTCACAGTTCACAGTTTATAATGATATGAAATTGCTTTTGTTTCCAACTTTTTTTTTTTCTAGCAAGGTTTAGGTTTTGTTTGATATTAAAAACATTTTTCCTAATAC